>JAJKFI010000133.1:1003515-1020308 GCA_029204185.1 Lerista edwardsae | reverse complement strand
ATGCCAGTTTCTACCAGTTCTGAACTGTGAGATATGAAACTGCAACAAAAACTTACCAAAATAACAACGTGTGATCGTGGAGAAACATCATTGGTAACCTAATTATGAGTTAATATGCGATTCCAAGGTTTAATTCCGCGTAATTATATTACTGAACACACCGGACGAAATGCCGCTTGCTGTCTATTCAAACTCGGATTGCACTGCTTTGACAGACTTATTTTGACGCAGGCATGATTAGAGACGTTGAGATTAACTTTACCACACGGGCAGGGAGATTTTTATTCGTGACGCCGCGGCGGCAATCCTCCTTCGCGGCAATGATCTGAGATATACCCATGGCTCTGGAGAGGAAGAGTCGGAGACTATCTAGCCCACCACTCTCTGCCCCTCCATCTCCGACACTCTAGCCTGCTACTCTCCTCTCCTCCACACCTTTCTTTCCACACCATTGCTTCGCTCACCCTCCCAGCAGCCCAGCAAGGGAGATCAGGGTTTGCCCTTGATATACCAAGGTCTGGATTACATGGAATAACTTGGTGTGGGGGCATAATGTTGGCGCCAGCTTTGGGGGGGGGGACCGGGAGCAAAAGCCCCACCATGGCCTGCCCCGATCTCTCAGCCATGCTTTGGGGAATTCACGGGACGTCGCAGTAGACGTGTGTCAATCACTGCCCCAATCTGGGCAACGGTGCAAAGAGGGTGTCATTTCTGCTGACCCCAGCTACTCCCCTCTGCTTTCTGGGAGGGCTTGGCTTGGCAAGCGGTAGCGGGGACTAGTGGGCACAGCAGCAGCCCCTCCCTGCTTGAGGCAGTGAACACAGGCCCCGTGTCCTGTGCCACCCCAGACCCCAATCTACAGACACCTCGCGATGGAAGGGCAGTCAAGGAGGGTAGACTAGATGGCCTTTTAGGGACCCCAAGTTTATTCGGCGGGGGGGATTTCTCCTGCAGATTCCTAGCCTTGCTGCTCGGTCACCCAAACTTGCAAGTTGTGGAAAGCAGCCCACATGGGGGTGGAGGGATTTCTGCATTTGCTTTACAACCGAGGACAAATCCCATTGCCCCGAGGCCCTGGAAATTGCAAAACCCGTCAGCATTTTGTCAGGTCGCAGTCCAAAGGGGTCAGCTTCCTGATCTGGTCCTTGCAGGCAAGCACGAGAACCACAAACGCCGGACTCGATTTGGGGGACAACCCACCCACCCTCCTCTCTCTGGCTGGTCTCCGATGTCCCAGGGGAGGACACTCACAGAACCAGAGGCGAACTCTCACCTTGCTTGTGACATCATAAAAACATCTTGAGGACTAACACCTTGGCGAGCCTCTGGGAGGTTCTCAACCTCATTTCCAGAAAGCAATACACTTGGGGGGAGGAAGCAGAATTTTAGGGCACGGGAGGAAGTTGTAGGGTTTTGGAGAGCTGTCACAAGACCAGACGCCAAAGTTTTGCACCCACGACGGGTGTCAACATCTTACAGGACTACGTTCAGGAGGGAGGAAAGGGCTGCTTCCAGTCAGGGCAAGTCAAGAAAACAGAAAAGCGTTTCCTGGCGTTTCCTCCACCCTCACACTCAGCAATTCACTCAACGCCGACAACACACATGTTGCAAGAGGGGTGTTGTTCAGTTCCCTCCTGCTGACGACAGCTGTTTACCCATGAAACCGGGTTCAGTTCGGCTCTGACAGGAGATCCACAAGAGCCTCTGAACATGTGCAGAGTGCCTTTCCCCGCGGGGCTGTGCTGCTTGCAGCTTGGCTCTAAAAGGGCCTCCACACGGGCAGAGTGCCCCAGAGGGGCTGTGCTGTTTTCAGCTCGGCTCCAAAAAGGGATCTGCAAGCGCCTCTGAACATGTGCAGAGTGCCTTCCCCCCCCCCAGGCGCCGTACATCTCAGATTTGAGGGCAGGGCTTCCCAGATCAGGGACCAGAGCAGGCTTGGGGTCCCCAGAACCCACCCACCCCGTCTCAGCAGGATGAGGCCACGCCTTCCGTCCCCAGATGACCCCCATCCCTCTCTTCTACAGAGCTCTAGCCTGGAGACAAGGCCCGTCTCTCCACCTCCTGAGAAAACTTGGCACGGAACAAACCCAAGTCTCTTTTTTGGACATCTGAAGCCAAGCCAAGCCGAGCGGCTCCAATCCCTAGAGATGCTGGAGCTGAATTCTCTATAGTAGGAAACAGCCACAGGGAGAAGGGGGGAGGCAGAGAGGGGGGGGCTGTTTTCAGCAGGGACCGCCGTGGAATGTTTGGACGGCCCAAAAGGGACACGGGGCGGCTGCCAGAAGATGACTCAGTGCTGGCAGACGGTTTGAGCCCAGGCTTCTCGGCCTGGGAATTCCAGCTGACCGTGGAAACAGGGGCTGCTAGCAGACCGGCCAGGCCCCCAAGCTGGGGCCCGGCGGAGAGGTGCCCCTGCGCGGCACGGCCGCCCAAAGCAAGAGAGTTCCGCCGCCGCAAAGCCGAGACAGCCGCCTCGCTACAAGCGGCGGTTGTTCCCACTACCCACCCCAGAACCAGCCGCAATTTCAACTCCCAATTCACACGCCCGAATATGGCTCGTCCGCATCACCCACAGACGCCTCAAACAACGCGCCGACACAGAGCATCACGCACACGCTGTTTGCAGTGTTGGTGAAAACAGCCAGGCCAAGGCTGGGCCCGCCTGCAAACAGACGACCCACGGCCTCACGGGAGGCGCAAAGCTTCTTAAATAAGTGAGCCGAGTATTATTACTGTGAGCAAGTATTATTATGAATAACATTACTATTGTAGAAAGAAAGACCAGCTGGAAAAATACAGCAGGTAATTATGCTGTGGAACTCCTTGCCACAGGAGGTGGGGACGGTGTCCCGCCTGGGTGCCTTGAAAAGGGGATTGGACAGATTTCTGGAGGAAAGGCCCATTGTGGGCTACAGGCCATGATGGTTGGTGCAACCTCCTAATGTTAGAAGTGGGCTACTTCAGAATGCCAGGTGCAAGGGAGTGGCCAGAGGATGCAGGTGTCTTGTGGCCTCGTGTGCTGCTCCCTGAGGCACCTGGTGGGCCGCTGTGAGATGCAGGAAGCTGGACTAGGTGGGCCTTGGGCCTGATCCAGCATAGGGGCTGTCCTTATGTTCTTATGAAACAAATCAGGTTGGAATATCTGCATTCTGTCAAAGGGTCTGGCCAATTAACCAGGAAGTGTTTTATTTAGTTAATTCAGTTTGATTTTGTCATGGAGGCGGCGGGCTTCAAAATCTTCTCTGACCCTGGGTAGCAGGTGCCTTCGCTATGCCCCTGTGTGGAGATGTTTCCAGGAATTGAAGAGGGGGTGCTTCTGCGGGGGGGGGGGGAGGCACTGAGTATCCTAGACTCGGCTCCTTGAAGGCTGAATTTTAACAATGGCAAACAGTGCCCCAGGGAGGGGTGGCCACCCCAAGCACCCCCAGGCAGGCTCTCTCCATCTCTCCTGCGCAAGAATTCTGGGCATCGTGCATGTCGCCAGTGCGCCGTCGTGGCACGAGTTCGTTATTAATCTTTTAAGACAGGCTTTTGTGCGAGGAAATGGTGGGCTGGCATTTTTTTTCCTGGCAGAGTTATTTTTAGGCAAGGGGTTTTTTTCCTCTCGTTCCCAGCTTTCTGGGTTCAGAACCCAGGCGGGCACTGCCAAGAGAAGCTGTCGGTCCCAGGTAGGGGGAAGCAGGCGCGCTTCACTGGATCGGTGCCCCAAGACACCCCCTCTCCATTGACACTTGCCCCGACTGCAAGAGAGATGGTTTGCCCTCCCCAACGTGCCTCCAGAGAGTGCTTTGTTGTGGCAAAAATAACAGCGCCACAACACGGTGTAGAGTGTCACGAAATGTCTCATCTCCCAAACTCCACCGGCACCACCAATATAGACTAAAATACGTCTTTGGTACAAACGTTTATCAACAGGCCTGTGCATGAATTTTTTTTTTTTTAGGGCAACAAGAGCGGAGACAATTGAGGTGCTGCAGGGAGATGACAACACACACACACACACACACACACACACACACACACAGAGCGCACACAATGGCAAGCCCACACACTGAAAATGGAATAAAAGAATTCACCCAGCCAAAAATTCCACTGGCTCCCCCTACTCTCCCCCCCCACCCTGAAGCCTGCGATGAAGGGGGCTCACATATATATCTCCACACACACACACACACACACACACAGCCATGCCTCCCTGCACATGCCAGCTGCAGTCATTTCATGCGCCGTGCCTGCCACGCTGCAATGCACAGAGGCTTTTCCCACATGCTGGGAGCCCCCGGCACATAGCATCCCCAGGGTGGGTTGCGCACAAGTGCATGGCCAACGTTCAAACCCCACCACGCACACACACACTGCTGCCCGAGGAGAGAGCGCACACTTCGCGCATCACAAAGGGCGATCAAAACATGCCAAACTGACAACGCACGCATGACCGTCAGAAGACAATGTGGCAGGGCTGAGACGTCCCACTTGCGCCCCGGGTTAACCTTTGCCCCATAAGCCCCCACATTGGAGATGCTCAGCCTGCCCCCCATCCAGCTGAAAGGGGAGGGACCACAACAACCCCCCGAGTGGCGCAACACAGCGCAAATGCAATAAACATGTCCCCATGTGGCCGCCTGGTGGGGGGGTGGCTGTTCCTTGCACAGGGAAGGGGGCTTTCCATCTGCCCCTGGCTCCCCTCCCACTCCTGAGTGCTGCACTGAGCCCACCCCACACTTCCCCCCTGCAAGGTAGGCCAGGTGTAGGGTGTCAGAGGAGCACCACATCTTCCCAGAAGGGGCTGCAGGGCTGGGGGGCAGTTCGAAGTCTCCCCCCTTGTGCCCTGCAAGCTTCGCCCCAACCCCAAATGCATGGGGGTGGGCCGCACAGCAAGAGCACTCTGCACCCGCTCAGAGGCACCCTTGCCTGCCTTGCTGTTCTTAACATTTATCCTAAAGCTCAGCCCTGGTCATTTGGGGACCCCACAGCTTAACCCTGGCAATTTGGGGACCCCAAAGCCCTCCCTCCAGGGGGTACCCTCAGCTTCCTGTTCCTCCTGCCCAGCATTGCACTGAAGCCAGGGCCAGCCCTGGGGAAGGGGCTTGCTCAAAGGCTGAGGGGCTGCAGAGCGCCAATTCGGCCCGGCTGGGTTTTTTTTCCTCCCGCGCTCTGCACACGCCCAGAGGTGCCCGCGCGCTCTCCCTTCTTCCCAAGCCGCGGTGATATTGAAAAGAGGTCCCGGGCAGGCGGGGAACTTGGCTCCCCGAAGGTGGGCGGGGGACGCGCGCCCCGCTTCCCTTTTCGCCAGGGCGGCGGCGGCGGCGGCACTCACCGTGGCTCCGGAGTGGCTCCGGTGTGGTCGCCCTGCGCGTTCCGCCGGCCACTCGGCTTGCCTCGGCGTGCGCAGCGCAGCCCTCGTCTCGCCGCTGGAGGGAGGGCGGAGGGAAGGCAGGAAGGACGCGGAGGGGAAGGCGGCGAGGCGAGGCGCCCTCCCTCGGTCCGTCCCACCCAGCCGCGCCGCGCTCTGGGCGAGCGCAATGCGCAAGGCGTAACCCCTTCGCCGGCAGCGCGGGGGCGCAAGAAACGCGAGGGTGGGGGGCTTGATCGGGCACCGGGGCTCGCTAAGACCCGGACTGGGCCAGTGGCTTGTTGTCCAGCCTGAAGGTCATTGCCCCAGATGGCCTCTGAGCATGAGCAGAGCGCCTCCCCCTAAGGAACCCACCGCGATCTCTTTTCGTGGTTTCCTCTGCCCCGACAACATTCTACAGAAGCCAAATCTGGAGAGGCAAGCTGTCCTGTGCCTGTTTACTCGGGAGCAAGCCCCAGCGGGACTCTTACTCCCAAGCAAGCATGCAAAAGATTGCAGCCTCTCAGCTGAGCAAACCCCAGAGCAAAACGAAGGCAACGGTGCTGCAGAGCACGTGCAGAGTGCCTTTCCCTTTTGAGTCCTGAGGAACCAGCCACAGCACAAAGGGGTGCATTTTTTTTCCGTATCACTGCACACCCCTAACCCCCATCCCCGGGGAAAAAAAAATTCCTGGGGAAAAAAATGTGCTTATTTACAGATTTAAGTACATAAGAAGAGCCCTGCTGGATCAGGCCAAAGGCCCATCTAGTCCAGCTTCCTGTATCTCACAGCGGCCCACCAGGTGCATGTGCACATTTACTCAGAAGTAAACCCTACCCTCGTCCAATGGGGCTCCCTCCCAGATTCACGTGCCTAGGGGTTGCAGCCTTAAATGGGGCAGGTATTTAGCCAAGGGCTGGCTGAGCCACACCAAAACACAGGGTGTAAGAGTGAGCCACGCAGTACCCCAGAGCGTGTGCAGAGTGTTTCCCTTTTGACCAGGAAATGTATCTGGGAGGGAAAGGGGCCCTTGTCCTGGCTTCCTCTATTATTCTTTTGATAGAGCTGTGACAGCTTTTTGTCCTACGAAAGGATTCGACAGTCATCAACATGCTAAATACTGTTGCAGGCTAAATACTGATGTCGCCTGGGGTGCTGTGGAGGGGGGGGGAAGCAGGGGACGTGGTTTTCCTTTAATTTCCCATGCCCCCCGCCCCAGAACCTCAGATGCAGTGGGGTTTGCGCCAGGCTCGATCTCCACCAATCAGAAAACGAGGCTACCACAGGGGCCTCTTCCCCACTGGAAGCAAAAACAAACAAACCAATAAAAGATGCTAAAAATATGTACGGTGATGAAGGTGCACAGGTGGGGGGGAGAGGCCAAGGGGGTGTCAGAGCCCTGGCGCAGCATCTAGGGGGTGCCAACGGTGGATTGTGTAGCAGGCGCCCGAGAAAGGGGCAAAAAGGCAGATGCTAGCCCACAAACTCAGCCCTCCCCGGTGGTCCAGAAATGCCTTCATCACTTGGCAAGGCAGCATCCCCTGGTTGCCACGGCAACCACATCTGCAGGGCTGTGATTGGAGTGAGCTAGAGGGCCTGGCAGTAGCTCAAGAACCCCCCCCCCCATTTTCCTCTGCTCCCATCTCCCACCCTGTGAACCAGGTTGTACAGTATGTGCGTATGAGGCAGAAAGGCGGTCTAGAAAACAGGGCTGTATTGGCAAGAAAGATGGGTTCGGGGGCACAGAGATGCTTCTGCCCTGCCAACGCCAACCGGTTCAAGAAGCTGATTGCAGTGAGCTCGTCCTGAGCATGTGGCCCTCTGTGCATGCTCTGGGGCGCTCTTTGCTTTTATTGCACTGTGGAGCTTCTAGAAAGCTCGCTTTTGGCTCCTGCACCTTGTACAATTCCCCTAGGTGGTCATAGCTGGTGAAAGCCCCACATGCTCTTTGAGCATGTGCAAACTGCTGCCCTCCTTGCCCTACCACCGTAAAACGCGTTTGGACCACTCTCGGAGTCAGGGAGGGTGGCGCACATCTGTGTGTCAGCCTCTCCGCCTCCGAGAATGGTTCAGACATACTTGATGGTGTCCCTTGTGCCGGCCAAACTTTCCTGGCCTAACTGTGCCCACCTAACTCCAGGTTAGGATTGTGCCCTATGGAACTCCTTGCCACAGGGCGTGCTGAGGGAGTCAGGGAGGGTGGCGCACGACTGTCTGCTGGCCTCTCTGCCTCCAAGAGTGTTCCAAACGATGTGCCGGCCGAATTTTAACTGTGCCGGCCTCACTCCAGGTTAGGATTGCGCCAGTGGTGTCATTCAAATGATTTAGGAACAGGAACTCACTGTTGATTGGCACTTGTCGGGAACCCGGAACCAGCCACGGAGCCCGTTAGGATCCGGAACGCCCGTTCTGGTCCGTTCCCCCTGAATGACATCACTGGATTGCGCTCTTCAACAGGTGACCCTGGGCCATCTCTCTGCTAGACCTACCTCGCAGGGTGGTTGTGAGAATGAGCTGTGGAGGGAACCATGTACGGCTGTGGGAGCTCCTGGGATGGAGGAAAGCCTATAAACATGGGGGGGGGTAATTCCCCCCCCATCGACACTGCAGTGAGCTCTCTCAATGTATGGGCCATGCCTCTTTGTTGCGCACAGGCTTTCCGTTTGCTGCCCCCAGTCGGTCAGCGGACGCATAGTCCTGTGACGGCATCGCTCAGTGTGTGGTGCGGCCGCAGGCCCCCCTGTGCAGCCAATTAATTACCACGAGCTCTGCCAAGCCGCAGAGCTAATTACGGCCAAAGGAGCACTCGCTCGGTCAGCCGAGCCTGCCGCTTGAGACCCCCCCCCCCCGCCCCCCCCCCCCCCCCGGGGGGGGCGCCCGGCGCCGGTATCAGAGGAACCCCACTTTGTGGCGCCACTTCAAAGCAGGGAAGAGCAGCGCAAATCCACCCCGCCCTCCCAGGTTCCGTATCTGATTTATTTGAAGGCTTGGCTCCCTCTAAAAATAAATCAGCGAGGCTGCCTCTGAGCAGGGGCAGAGTGCCTTTCCAAAAGGCAGGTCCCAGGTTCAAGGCGCGGTCCTAACCTGGAGTGAGGCCGGCACAGTTCGGCCGGCACGAAGGGCGTGGCAAAGCACGCTGGCTCGGAAACCAGCCTCCCTTAGGGGGCTTTCTCGGCGCAGGACGGCAGTCTGAGCTTGTTTCTTCCCCATGACCTTGAGCGCATCCCTCTCCTGTCCCGTGCCCACCAGACGTCGTCGGGCAGGGAGCGGAGAATGTGCCATTCATTTCGGCTGCCACAACAGCTGAGCCATCACACCCCTGGAGATGGACTAAAAATAGTCCTTTTCGTAGCCACACCTGCTGTGGTCTTGTTCATTTAAGGGCTTGCCGGGCTTGTTTTGTTTTCGAAGGAGAGAATACACAACCTGGATCTATGGTGACACCAGAAGCACCTTAACTCTGCCCACCATGTGTACAATGTGATGCAATGGTTTGGTTTCCAGGGCCATCATCAACACACACACACATCCTCCTCCTCCTCTCCCTCCATGGCCTCAAACAGGATAGGGGAAACAGGAGAGTCACATTTCCAGCGTGGAGCAGAGGAGTGGTGGCCTAGAGTGTCCCCAACTCTCCTCTGCACTTCCTGTTCTGCAATTCCCTCCTTCGTTGTAAAGGAAGCAGCAGCCAAGAGAGGGGAAGGGCGGCCCTGATGGTTTCTGCAGACAGGGAACAGGCTTCCCATCGGCAAAGAGTGCAGGCAGCAATGTGGATCTGCTCCGATTCGGAGAGGGTTCCCAGCTGGTTCTGTGGGCGCCATCCTAACCTGGAGTGAGGCCGGCACAGCTAGGCCAGCAAAGTGTGGCCGGCGCAAGGGACACCGTCAAGCGCGTTTGGACCGCTCTCAGAGTTGGGGGGGGGGAAGGCGCACATCTGTGTGCTGACTGTACTGGTTCACCTCTTTGCTCTCAGCTCCTCACTCCTTAAACTGGGCACTGTGTTATTGGAAAAGAAGAAACCACCAGTTCAAGATGGCCGTTTTGTGCAAAGGGGGGAAGTAGCGGCTGCCCTATTGCACTTCCTATGTGGAGGGGGGGAGAGGGGGCCCTCCTTCCTGTGTGCCACACGTTTGGGCACGATAAGGAGGAACCGCTGTTGACTCCAGCGCTGTAAAATAATGCATCTCGCTTCTGTTCGCTTTTGGATAGACCACAATCGTGGCCACTTTCCCGTCTGCTCATTTTTAAATTGGGAGTTCTGAGAAGGAAAAAAAAGGACTTTTCCCACCCTGCTTTTTCTACATTTTCTCCCCTCTTTTCCAAGCCAATTCTCTAGCCCAGTGGCTCTCAAACCTTTTAGCACCGGGACCCACTTTTTAGAATGACAGTCTGTCCAGGACCCACCAGAAGTGATGTCATGGCCGGGAGTGCCGTCATCATGACCCCAGAGCCTGCCGCTGTCCTGAGAACGCAGCAAACAGTTGGGTGATTTCTCAGCCCTTTTCCAATCGCAAAGTGAATCAGAAAGTGGAAAAAAAGCCTACTGACAACCTTGACACAAGCAAAACAACCACACCGCCCCCCCTCCCTTTCCAGCATCCCATCTTCCCATATTTTCAATATGGCTGCCCTAGGTGCTTCGCAACCCACCTGAAATTGGCTCGCGACTCTCTGGTGAGTCCCGACCGACAGTTTGGGAATCACTGCTCTCGCCCAGTGTTCTGTTTCCTCTTCCTGGCCCCTAGGGCACCTGACTCAGCTGGCCTCATGGATAGGCCAGTTCCGAACTCCCACAATCAGTGGAACAAGTGGGGGAGACTAACACCGATAACCTCACCCAATCCCACATCAGGAATGAGCATCTTTCCGTGGCTGATGGTACTTTTAAAACCTTTTATTTATTTTTTCCTGGCTTGGCAGCAATCTTCCCCCACATCGCCCCTTTTTAACAAAATGGGCCCTGGTGCCAATGAGGAAAAAAAAAATCCACCCCCGCCCTGCCCCCGCCATCTCTTTTGGGAATCAAAATGCAAGAAGGGGGCCCTTTGAAAAAGAGAGGGTGGGACACAGCAGCCCCCACCCACCCTTGGAAATAAATAAAAGGGGCAGGTCATGAAAATAAATAGGGGAGAAGCAAAGTGGGGAGGAAATTCAGTGCTCTCCCCCCCAAAAAAAATTTGCAGCAGGGAAAGGGAGTGGTGGGACACAACAGAACGGCCTCCCCTTCCTGTCTCCCCCCCCCCAAGGAACAAAAAGAGATTGCTTTTTAGGAGATGTGGGGCAGGAGGGAACCCTTTGTTCAGCGCTGGGGGGTTCATTCCCGGGGCTCGTCGGGGGCAGGGATCTTGTGGCGGGTGGGCTCGACGCCCCAGATCTCGCGGGCGTACTGGGCGATCGTGCGGTCACTGGAGAACTTCCCAGAGGTGGCGATGTTCCGGATGACCTTCTTGGTCCACTCTTTGGGGTTCTGGGGGAGGAAGGCAGAGAGGGTCAGACAAGGGCGGGGGGGCGCTGCTGGAGGCCCTCTACACTTCCTCCTCTTCTGCTCCCACCCTCCTCATTTCACATCCTGGGCGGAGGACTGGCAGTTAATCATCCAACCAGTAAAGGACGACAATAACTGGTCTTGTTGTTTCAGGAGCTGAGAGATGTTCAGTGGGGGGAAAAGGGAGGACAGGCTAGCACAGACCCATCACGGCTTGTCACCTGTGATGGAGTTTCCCTCCATCAATCTGCCCAGACCCACTTTACCAGCATCTAGGCCAGACGCCATCCCCACCTCCTGTGGCAAGGGGTTCCACAGGCGAACGACATGCTGGGTCAAGAAACATTTTTCTTTTGTCTCTTACAACTCTGACTGCTGGCCACTCACCTTGTAAAGGGCACTGACTTTCTCCTGACACTTGATGTAGGCGTCGTAGTCTGCAAAAACTTTGAACCTGAAGAGAGAAGGGGAAAGACTGAGTCCCTGAGATGCTGCCTCATGGGGGACTCTAGATTTTCCCAGCTCTGCATGCCAGTCACACCTAGAGCGAAGGAAGTCTAGTTTTGCCACATGCCCACCGGTTTACAAGCTTATTGTCTCCCTGCACGCTCTGCGGAAGATCAGACTGTAAACTCCTTGGGGCAGAGCTCTGGTTTAAACACCAAAGCCCCTTGCTCATTTCCTCCAGACTTTCACCTGAAAACCTAGAGCGCAATCCTAACCCGGAGTGAGGCTGGCACAGTTAGGCCAGCACAAGGGCCACCGTAGAGGGCATTTGGACCACTCTCGGAGTCTGCCTGCTGCCCTCTCTGACTCCAAGAGTGGCCCAAAAGTACTTGATGGTGTCCCCTGTGCCAGCCAAACTTGGCTGGCCTAACTGTGCCGGCCTCACTCCAGGTTAGGATTGCACCCTTAATCCCCATCCCCCAACTATGCTTAAGTACACGTAACTGGAACGAGAACCAAAACCCCAGCCACTTCCCCCATCCCCATCTCCATGAACGGCATCGGGTCCCTATCGAGACTGCAAGCTCTTCGAGGCAGAGACCTTGTCTCTAGACAGCCCTCGAAAGATAAAGAATAAGAACAGGGCAGATGACGAAGTCATTAATCGTGGTGCAGTATTTGGAGATCAATGTGGCTAGTGAACACTCAGGGGTAGTTCTTTGAGCGTGAACGTAAAATTTGACGCAAGTGGGTTGCATCTGTTTGCACACATACACACACACACACACACACACAAGTCCACATTGCAGCCTTTTGACACTTGGAAACCAGGCATTTCTTTTCCAAAATGTGTGTGGGGGGGGGGGGGGAGCTCATTGGAAGACATCCCAGGAGAAATGGAAGAAGCTTTGGCCGTTTTTTTTTGTGGGGTTATACCTTTTACTGCCACCTGCTGGACAATGACAGACATAACCAAAGGCCAATAGACGCACAAGAGCATCTCGCCCTCCCCACGTTCCGTGTCTTTCACAGCTGCTGAAGCTTGCCCACGTATTAGCTGGCCACCCTCACCTGTCATGGTTCATGAGCATGTTGACGATGTCCTTAAACAGGTCCGGCTGCTTGGGGGAGAAGAACCCGCTGCTCAGCTGGTCGATGGCCTGCTTCAGCTCGGGGAGGTGGTCGTAGTAATCTTTGGCGCAGTAGCTATGTGGGGAGAAGGGGGAGGGATAGTTCACACACACCCCGAAGGCACAAGGCAGAGCAGCTCCTTGCCACCCTCCTTAGGGATGGTAGTCCATGCCCCAAGAACATAAGGAGAGCCCTGTTGGATCAGGCCAAAGTCCCACCTAGACCAGCTTCCTGCATCTCACAGCGGCCCACCAGGTGCCTCAGGGAGCACACGAGACCACAAGACGCCTGCATCCTGTTACCACTCCCTGGCATTCTGAAATAGCCTAATTCTAACATAAGGCGGTTGCACCACCCATCATGGCCAGTAGCCCACGATGGACTTTTCCTCCAGAAATCTGTCCAATCCCCTTTGCAAGGCGTCTAGGTCAGACGCCATCACCACCTCCTGTGGCAAGGAGTTCCACATACACTCGGCTGCAGAGAGACAGAGGAGCCCCAGAAGGTGGAAAGGAGATGGGGCAGAGGTTGCTTAGGGCACAGAGGGTACACATGGTTCCGTCCGGCACCCACCCCTTCCGGTCCAGCTCTTCCACGTCCTCTACCAGCATGCCAAAAATGAAGAAATTCTCGATGCCGGCTTCCTCCGCCATCTCCACATTGGCCCCGTCCATGGTGCCGATGGTGAGCGCCCCGTTCAGCATGAACTTCATGTTGCCCGTCCCGGAGGCCTCGGTGCCCGCCGTGGAGATCTGCTCCGAGAGATCGGCCGCGGGGACCACTGCAGGAGAGGCGGGGCAGGTAAGAGGAGGAGAAAAGCGAGTTAGCCTCCAGGTGGTGTGAGACCGGCACAGGGCAGAAAAGTGGCCGGACGCAACTTGCCTTTCTCAGCCAGCGACACCCGGTAGTTCTCCAGGAAGAGGACCTTGAGCCGGTCGCCGACAACGGGGTCGTTGTTGACAATGTCGCCGATGGACGTGATAAGTTTGATGATCATCTTGGCCATGTGGTAGCCTGGGGCGGCCTGCGGGGAGGCACACGGAGGGGCACAGTGCTAGAGTTCGAAGGGTTCGAACCCCTGGCCCCATCCCCCAAAGAGGCTGCCCCACATCGAGGACACAATGCTCACCTGGAGTGAGGCCGGCACAGTTTGGCCCAGCAGAAGGGACACCGCCAAGCACGTTTGGACCCCTCTCGGAGGCAGGGAGGATGGCGCATGTCTGTGCGCTGGCCTTTCTGACTCCGAGAGTGGTCCAGACATACTTTACGGTGGCCCTTGTGCTGGCCAAACTTTGCTGGCCTAACTGCGCCGGCCTCATTTCAGGTGAGGATTGCGTCCACAAAATAAAAGATCCCAAATTGCGTCCCCAAAATAAAATATAAATATAAAAGGTTAAGGCAGATCTAGGCATATTTACGCAGAAGCAAATTCAAGGGTTTAACTCTCCCACACGCCCACTTCTGTGCACACACAATTCCCTTTATCCACTGTGCCCCACATCTAAATCGCCAGCCCCAGCACCCACTCATTCCTCCCCCTCCTCCCTCACCTTGCCTCCGATCATAATCGTTCGAGGGACAAAATGTCTGTTTGGTTCTCTCTTGATCCCTGCAGCAGAGGGGGGCGAAAAATGGAAATATTTTCAGGCACACGCAAGACAGTCACAAGAACCTCAGAAGAGTCCCTATACTGGATCAGGCCAAAGGCCCATCCGGTCCAGCTTCCCGTATCTCACAGTGTCCCAGGGAGCACACAAGACAACAAGATCCCTGCATCCCTTACACCTGGCATTCGGAGACAGCCAGCTTCCAAAACCAGGACGTTGTGTCTACCTATCGTGGCTTGTCCAATCCCCTTTGAAAAGGCATCCCGGCCAGATGCCGTCACCACGCCCTGTGGCAAGGAGTTCCACAGACTAATTCCATGCTGGGTAAAGATTTTTTTTTTTTTTTTTTTGGTCGCAAGAGTTTAAGAACACCCGTCCGGACTCACGGTTGTAGAGGGTGATTATGTGCAAGCAGTTCAGCAGCTGCCTCTTGTACTCGTGGATCCTCTTCACCTGGATGTCGAAGAGCGAGTTGGGGTTGATCTTCACTTTGTAGTCCTTTTCCAGCATGGCGGCGAACTTCAGCTTGTTCTCCTGGGGGAAGGCAGGAGGCGCGCAAATGGGAAAATGAGAGGACCCCACGAGAGAGCTGCCAACTGCCCTGCGAAGAGCTGAGCTCCTGTGGTTTGCAAGAGAGCTGCTCATTGCCTGCAAAGAGCTCAGCTCCCACAGTTTGCAAGGCAGCTGCTCATTGCAAGATACAGCACAGAGCCAGAATCCTCCTCTCTTTTCTCCTCCTCCTCACCTGCTTGACTTTTGCCACATCCCGGATGAACCCTTCGTCATCCACAAAGTTCAGCAGCTTCTTCAGCTGATCCAAGTCGGAGATGTAGTCCTCTCCGATTCTCTGGAGGGAACAGGAGGAAGACAGTCAATTGAGCCGGGCAACGAGCGGACCTGTTATGTTATGTTCATATTTCCATACAGCTCTGCCGAGTTGCCCCATTTCTGCCTAAGGGCAGACATCTGCAGACATCCGTGCACCCCCTGCCACAATTCTTTGTCCAAAAAAATATTTAGGCATGCCTAGAGATTTTGTCCCTGAGCCTGGGCTCAGCCTCGGAACCTGTTTTCAACACCGGTGTAGCTGAGGAGTGTCCTGAGCGAGAGGACCACTGAACATATGCAGAGTGCCTTTCAAAGACGCGTGAAACATCACCCCAGACCAGCTTCCAGGGCAGGAAATGGGGATTCCGTGGGATGGATTATCCTGGGCATGCAGACGTGGACATTTTAAAACCCAAATGCCACACTGAATGGATGCTTTCCAAAATCAATATCTCATTTATTCCAAACTCTCACCAACTGCGTCTGCAGTTGGGATTGCTGTATAAAAGTCAGACTAATCCGCTGGTTTTTTGTTTGTTTGTTTGTTTGGTTCCTGTTCAAAGATGCAGGAGAACAAACCAAAACAATCAGGGGGCTGGAAGGCTTTCCTTACAATGCAATGTTTGGGTTTGTTTGGGGGTTGTTGTTTTTTTAGTTTGATTAAGGGTGACACGATTGAGGCTTATCAAATGATTCAAAAGGGGTGGACAGAATGGAGAGGGGCTTTTTTTCCCCTCCCCTTCTAACAACACTAAAACCAGGAGAAATTGACTGGCAGGAGCTTTAGGAGGACCTTGTTGTTCTCATCCGCCTGTGGAACTCCCTGCCACACAACAGTCTCACCTCGGCGATGACCTCTGCCAAGCCTGGGTTGCACAACACAAGCCAGCGACGGGGGGTGATGCCGTTGGTTTTGTTCTGGAACTTGTGGGGCTCAAATTCGTAGAAGTCTTTAAACCTGGAGACAGGAGAACGGGAGGGAGAATGTAGAGAAACCGTGGCAAGCAAAGGAAAAAAAAAGGGAAGAGAGGGAAGACACCAAGACACAGAGGACGCGCAGATGATACAACAAATCCCAAACCAGAAGAAAAGGAATTAAAAGAGAGAATGTTCTGCGCTAGGCCACCACTCTCCTCTCCTCCACACTTCCTGTTCTGCTCCATGCTGCTCTAGGCCACCACTCTCCTCCACACTTCCTGTTCTGCTCCATGCTGCTCTAGGCCACCACTCTCCTCTCCTCCACACTTCCTGTTCTGCTCCATGCTGCTCTAGGCCACCATTCTCCACTCCTCCACACTTCCTGTTCTGCTCCATGCTGCTCTAGGCCACCACTCTCCTCTTCTCCACACTTCCGCACCATTCCCTTCCTTTTCCAATCCAGACTGTCGGAGGAGCAGGCTGATCACCACGTGCTGGGACACCTTGGGGCAGCCCCGCCTGCCAGGAGGAGAAAGGCCCGACCGGAGCTGGGGTGAGTACCTACACGGTGGCCTTCAGGATCTCCGAGTGGATGCGGGCCACGCCGTTGACAGCGTGCGAGCCCACGATGCAGAGGTGGGCCATGTTGATGCGCTTGACGCTGCCCTCCTCCACCATGGACATGCGCCGAAGCCGGTCGAGGTCCCCGGGGAACTTGGCGTAGACTCTCTGCGGGGACGGAGAGCAGCATGAGACTCCTCTCTCCTGGGAGGGGAGGCTATGGGTTTGGGGGCCTCCTTCTCCCAGCCCGGCCTCCCCGCGCCCCAAGGCCCGGCACTCACGTCAAGGAACCGCTGGTTGATCTCGTAGATGATCTCCAGGTGGCGGGGCAGGAGCGCCTCGAAGAGGTGGACGGGCCAGCGCTCCAGGGCTTCGGGCAGAACCGTGTGGTTGGTGTAGGCGCAAGTCTTCACCGTGACCTCCCAGGCCTGAGACAGAGAGAGAGAGAGAGAGAGAGAGAGAGAGAGAGAGAGAGAGAGAGAGA
>JAJKFI010000133.1:867726-1003505 GCA_029204185.1 Lerista edwardsae | reverse complement strand
AGAGAGAGAGAGAGAGAGAGAGAGAGAGAGAGAGAGAGAGAGAGAGAAAGAAAGAAAGAAAGAAAGAAAGAAAGAAAGAAAGAAAGAAAGAAAGAAAGATGTCAAACAACCTAGCTATGCCACTGAGAGAGAGAGAGAAAGAGAGAGAGACTAGGGACTGCCCCCCAAGTGCACCCCACAGCACAAAAGCAGGATGGCCCACCTTGTCCCACTCCAGCTTCTCAATGTCCACCAACACTCTCATCAGCTCCGGGATGGCCAGTGAAGGGTGGGTGTCGTTGAGCTGAATCGCAACCTGGAATTGTTGAGAGAGAGAGAGAGAGAGAGAGAGAGAGAGAGAGAGATGGAAGCCCTGCCCACACAGCAGAGAACGTTGTTCCTCCCAGGCCATCCCCGCTGTGCCCATTTTACCGCCAACACAACTGAGGTGGGAAGGCATGATTGGGGTATATCAGCCTCCACTTCTGCTCCTGTTTTCCCTGGATCGGAAAGGAAGCAGGGGGCGGAGCCATGCGGAGGAGAGCAGAGTGGTGGGGGAGCGGGTCAGAGCCCCCCTAGCCCGCCCATTTTCCTCTCCTCCACACAGCTCCAACTCCTTTTTTGTATCTGGGCAGGGAGCAACGGGGACGAACTCAGTTGGCCTCGGGGATGGGGCCGGCCTACGCAAGACCGCACACAAAGTGCTCACAGCAGAGATTTCAGTGGCATATCAAGAGGGGGCACTGGGGGTGGCCCCAGGCTGCTGGGGGGGGGTTTACATATACACACAGTTCATCAAAATACAATGTTCACATGGCAGTTTGAGCACTGATGCCCTCCCGAATCAGCCCCACCGGTACCTTGTCTGGGAAAGCATCAAAGGAGGTGCGCACGGCCTCGCGGCTGCCAAACTTGGACGATTTGAAGCGCCGAATAATGTCCTGGAGGGTGGCGGCCACCACAAAGTACTCCTGCTTCAGCCGCAGCTCCTTCCCTTCGAAGAACTGCAGAGGGAGGTGGACACTGAAGCCAGAACGGCCGGCAGGGCAGAAGAACCTCCCACCGCTGGCTCCCCCTAGTGGACAGATGGAGGTGCACGCCCTCCCAGGAACAGGGTGCCTGAGGCAACCGTCTCAGTAGACCTTGTGGATGGGCTGGCCCAGTCTCTACATTGCAGCCATTAAGGGCCTGAGGCATTGGGCCGTTTCCGGAAAGTCCCCTGTCCTGACCACTTTGCCAGGATGGGGGACAGACAGCAGAGGCGGCCGGTGTGGAAACGTACGTTGTCGTTGGGATACAGCACGCGGGAAATGTTCTCAGCCAAGTTCCTGTCCAGCACCGCCTGAATGTAGCCCCCAACGTTAACTAGGGTGGAAGGAGAGAGAAACAGAGAATTTGCCCCATTAACTCAAGAGGAGGTTAGGGTACAAAAGTGAGATGGAAGAGGCCCAAGGGACACTGTCAAGTTTGTTTGGACCACTCTCAGAATCAGAGGCCAGGCCAGCAGACAGTCGTGCGCCACCCTCCCTGACTCCCTCAGCACGCCCAGTGGCAAGGAGTTCCACAGGGCACAGTCCTAACCTGGAGTTAGGCTAGCAAATTTGGCCGGCACAAGGGACACCATAAAGCATGTTTGGACCACTTTCGGAGTCAGAGAGGCCAGCAGACAGATGTGCGCCATCCCCCCTGACTCAGAGTGGTCCAAATGTGCTTTACAGTGGCCCTTGTGCCGGCCAAACGTTGCTGGCCTAATAGACATCCCAGCATCCATGCTATCTGTGGATAACTGACACCATGGGTACCAAATCAGTGGCCACCAGGGCACACCTGTAATGTCCTCGGGTAAAAAAACACACAACAGGGTTTTTTGTAAAAATAACTCACCAAAGCAAAACACACCATCTGCAATGGTGCGAGTCTTTTTTTTTTTTTTCCCCCAGGTGCAGCATATTTTGTTTGGGAACTCAATGCTTGCAAACATCCAAGACAACAAAAAGTCTAAAAAGAATAAATATTTTCTTTCCAGATCCATCATTCTTGCCGGCAGCCAAAGGGCTTGTTCCGATTCTGCTCCGGGGGTGGGGGTGGGGGGGAGCTTTAAACTGGTTCAGGGTGTCTGAAAACTTTGAAAAAGTTAGCGTTTGAGCTGGCAAGCTTAACAAAACAATTACATGGAAGGAACTTAACCCAAACTTGCACCTTTCAGTTCCCTAGAAGGAAGTTTGGGGCCAGATCTCTCCCTCCCTCCCTCCCTGTCCGGGGAGCCCGACCTACTTACAGTCCTTCAGATTGAACTCGTTGGGGGCCCGCGCCGACCACAGCCGCATTGTGTTGACAGTGTTGTTGCGATAGCCGGGGACGGGGGTGTCGTAAGGCAAGGCAAGGACCACCTGCACGAGGAGAAGAGGGGGGGAGATGACACAGCACTGGCCCCAGAGCCCTCTCTAGGGCCTGACCTGCCCCACACTAGTGGGAAAAATGGTGAAAACCTTGGCATGTTACACACCAAGCGATGCGGAATTTCATGCAGAAGGCAGTGGAAGAAATCAGAGTGTCGAATCGTCGTTCTACTCAAAGTTATGGCCAGAAAACAAGAAAATTAAAATACAACTCTGACGTCACCTCCGGGGCATCGTTTTGCCCTCTGCGTTGGGCCACACTTTCATTAGTTGCGCCACTGACTACTATATAAAGGTGTGCAACCAGTGGTGTCATCTACAAACAAGGAACGGGAACGCTGGGCGGGACTTGGGTGGGACTTTCGCGTGATTGGCAGCCTGCCTGTTTCATTCCGCGGCTGCCCTGGCCTGGGGGGGGGGGCTGCCCCGGTTTGCGCACCCCACCGCTGCTTGCCCAGGCTCCGGCGTGCCCCCCACCCGTCTCCCCTGGCAAGCAGGCACACACACCCCCAAGGCCAGGGCAGCCGAGGAACGGGACGGGCAGGCAGCCAATCACGCGGAAGTCCCGCGGAAGTCCCGCCCAGCGTTCCCGTTCCTTATTTGTAGATGACACCACTGTATGTAACACAAGTTGCTGCCGACCGAGTCAGACCTTCTGTCCGGCCAACTCAGCACTGTCGAGCACGGACCGGCAGCCACGCTCCAAGATTGGCTTACCTGCGTGTCGGCCCACTTCACTCCATCTGGGGTGTGCTGGACGTGCCCGTAGAAATGCACGGGGATCATGTACTCGGGGCGCGCCTTCTCCCAGGGGTTGCCGTAGCGCAGCCAGTCGTCCGCCTCCTCCACCTGCCAGCCCCCGCAGATCTTCTGGTTGAAGATCCCAAATTCGTAGCGGATCCCGTAGCCGTAGGAGGCCAGGCCCAGCGTGGCCATGGAGTCCAGGAAGCAAGCTGGAAGCAGGGCAGCAGAAAGAGGGAGGAGGGCGAGCGCAAAACGCTGTGAGTTACAGGGCCAGAGTGCGCATCATGCTCAGTGCTCAACACCAGCATCGCAATCCCAACCTGGAGTTTGGCCGGCACAAGGGACACCGTCAAGTGCGTTTGGACCACTCTCGGAGTCAGGGAGGATGGCACACGTCTGCGTGCTGGCCTCTCTGAGTCATCCAGGTATACTTTACAGCGGCCCTTGTGCCGGCCAAACTCCTGGTTAGGATTGTGTCCTTGGTTGGTTGGTGAGGGCCTGGAAGAAGGAGTGTGGAGGTGACTAAGAACATAAGAACATAAGAAGAGCCCTGCTGGATCAGGCCAACGGCCCATCCAGTCCAGCTTCCTGTATCTCACAGTGGCCCACCAGGTGCCCCAGGGTGGCATGAGACAACAAGATGCTTGGATCCTGTTGCCACTCCCTTGCACCCGGTACTCTGAAGTAGCCTACTACTAATGTAAGGAGGTTGCACAACCCATCATTGCCTATAGCCCATGATGGACTTTTCTTCTAGAAATCCGTCCAATCCCCTCTTAAAGGCATCCAGACCAGATGCCATCACCACCTCCTGTGGCAGAGAGTTCCACAGATTAAACTACCCGCTGGGTGAAAAAGGACTTCCTTTTATCTGTTTTAACTCTCCCAACCCTCAGTTTTAGCGGATGCCCCCTGGTTCTGGAGTTTGGAGAGAGGGAAAAGTAAGAGCCTTGGCAAAAAAAATACCAGGACTCGGAGTATGTGGAAGGAAGGAGCGTCTCTCCTCCCAGTTGACACAGAGTCCTTTTCTGATGTCACTTCCTGGTCAACGACATCACTCCCAGTGGATCCCGGACAGGTTGTCATTCTAACAAGTGGGTCCTGGTGCTAAATGGTTTCACTGGGGCAGATCTGAGTAGCCCTATTGGGCAGGCTAGGGCTCTACAGGAGCTGGGGAAGAAACGTTCCCTGACTCCGAGGAGACCTCCCGCTGGCTCCTCACCAGCGCTGGATACAGCATGAATTGTGCCGGCCCCTGGATAGGTTTGGGCTGCCCCCGAGATCATCCTGATGACCAGCGCGAGACCCGCCAAGCATCTCGGCTCACCTGCCAGGCGCCCCAGGCCTCCGTTGCCCAGACCGGCGTCCTCCTCGATCTCCTGCAGCTCTTCCATGTCCAGGCCAAGCTGTGAGCCAAAAGCGAGGAAGGAACGGACGGCAGGTGGGCGTGAATGACAAACTTTATGGAGGCCACCAGAGTCAGAAGCTTCTCGGCCTCAGAAGAGCCCGCCACCCCCAGCCCAACCTGGAGAATCCCAACCTGGCCACTGGCTGCCTGCCTGCCTCCATTATGAACCCAAGAAGTGGGCAGGGCCAAGGAGAGGAAGTGTGGGGGAGAGAGGAAAGGAAAAGAGGAAGTGTGACGGTTGTTGGGCTCCTTCACACCACACCAGGTTTTCAGCCACGTGCCTCCGCTCTCCCAGTCCGTAACCCTGCCCCCCCCCCAAAAAAAAGCCCACTGGCACTCCCCACCCAAACCTGGTAAATGGCTTCATCGCAAGCGTTCTGGAGCCCTAAGTTGACCATGGTGTTCTGCAAGGTGCGGCCCATGTAGAATTCCAAGGAGAGGTAGTAGATGCGCTGCAAGAAGAACAAAAATTTTGGGGTCAGCCAAAACGGACGCCCTGGAAGTGGCGCTCACCATCAAGGCCGGGTAAGACGCCGAGGCTTCAGTTTCACGCCAAGGGTGGGGTATGCAGCGCTGTGGCCCTTGGCAAAGAATGACAGGACAGATCCAGGGGCGGACCTAGTCAAAATGGCACCCGGGGCACCCAATAGAAGTGCGCCCCCATGGGAGCCCAGGTCTACCCACCAGAAGCCGCTCTGGTAGACCTGAGCTCCACGGAGCCCAGGTCTACCTGCGCAATGTTGCGGGGGCCACTGGTGCCCCCCTAGACGGCCCCAAGATGGCGCCCAGGGCTCATGCCCCCCCTGCCCCCCTAGATCTGCCACTGGACAGGTCCCTGCCCCCACAGGCTTATTATTATTATTATTATTATTATTATTATTATTATTATTATCCTCATGTTACCTATATGACTTCTTTGTATGCTAGGGCTGCAAAGGTTATTCGTTACAATTTTGTAAATTCTGGCACTGCAGTCCTTGAATTTTAAACCTAGCGGGGGGACTGGTTTTATAAGGCCTATGGTTTGATGTTTTTGAGGTTTTAGTAATTATTCCGCTGTGTAAAAGTTATTGTTTTTTATTTACCTTTTAATTGTTTTGTAATTGTCATGGCTCTTAGCCAAATAAACTTGACTTGAATAATAATAATAATAATAATAATAATAATAATAATAATAATAATAATAATAATAATAATAGTATTTATATACCGCCTTTCTTAGGTCATTAGATTACTCTAACGACTGTAACTCAAGGCGGTTTACATGGGCAGTCTGTATTCATAAACCCGAAGGTGTTTACAATTTTACAGAAACGTTCTATCTTACACGAACACCACCACAAACAGATGGATCTTTCTGGATTTAGTCTTCTTTCTAGCCGCCGTTTTGCCTTCTGCTGGCTGATAAGCGGCTTCTCTACTCCCACCAGAGAAGCAGCTGACCCAACACACTCCCCCTCTCACAAGGCAGCCGGAGACAGCTCAGCTTTTAATCAGCCACAGTTTTTACAAGGTCTGCCGCTCACAGAGACTTCTGGTAGTCCCGAACTGGCGACCTTCAGATCTTCAGTTCTTTATCTTCAGGCAAACGGAGGCATTAACCCTCTCGACTAAATCTTCTGCTTACAATCTAGAGCCATGTTTCTCCAAGGGCAAGGCCTCCCCAAGCCTCCAAACACCTCCTGGACTGACCAGAAGGCGTGCCCGGGAGGACTCTTGACACCTCCTCAGACATGGCCCTCCTCCAGCTTTCATCTCCCTGTATTGACACAACCATGCAGACAACAGGAGGGAGGATCTATGCAGGGCAATGATGAGGCTCTCGTGTAGCGCACTCAGTATGCGGCCCAAAGACCACGCAACGAGTGATCGGATCTTTCCCTCACCCGTGTCTCCACTGGAGGCTCTGCGGGGCCCACCAGAATGCAGGTCCCGAGCCACCAAGCGGGTCCCGAGCCACATTGTTGAGAGATGCTGGTTTTAGCACACTCCGAGCTTAGCCGCAGGGTTGGAAAGGAACTGGGGTCAATGGTGGGCCTGGAGGAAGATGAGGCAAGGCTGAGATGCCAAAGGCCAAGGTTTGGCGATGGGGTGGAGGAAAAGAGATCTTTTCGGCAGCCCGACACGTGGCAGTGGCCGAAAGCATCCGCCGAAAAGGTCTGCCTCGGCCAACTGACCTTTTGCGATGGAGCTGAAGTGATCCCAGCCCATCTCCGGTGTTCTTGAGCCCCCCGTATCTGGTGTCCCTCCCGCCCGAGCCTCCTTGGCCTTGCTGACACAGGCCTTTCCCCAAACGAAATGGCAAAAGTTCACCGCCAAATGTCAGGCCGGGCTAAATTTAACGGGGAAGGCAAGACTCCGCCAAAAGAAACTTTTAACAGGGCGAGCCTAGGCCTGTCTACTCGGAAGGAGGAATACCACCCCCCAGGCAGTGGTTCATCTCAACCTCTCCCCCCCCCCAAAGGATGAGGGTTGGGGCTTGGAGACCTGCCCCCTTCTCCGGTGCCTCCAAGCCAAGTTAGGCTGTCTCCTGAAGAGGGGAGAGTTGCGTTCACACAACTCTTCAGCCGCTCACAGGCTAAGATGTGGGGCGGGAGACAGACGACGCGGGAACGTGCATGGGGGGGGTGTCTAGGCGTTGGGGCAGAGGCGGATCTAAGGGGGGGCAAATCTGTAAGTTTTGCAAGAAGCCTGACCCTGTCATGTAAATCCCTCCTCTCCCTTGCTGCTGTAGCCAGTGAGCAACGCCAAGATGTTGCTGTTCCCTGTGAGGATTGGCTAGAACAGTGCAGGAGAGGAGTGTTTTCCACTGCAAGGTCAGGCTTCTTGCAAAACTTACAGATTTGCCCCCCCTTAGATCCGCCTCTGCGTTGGGGGGGGGGGAGTCACGAATGCCAACATTGCGGTCCTCGGCGAGGGTGCAAATCAGGAAGAGGTCAGCGCCAAACGAGCACAGAAATGGCTCGAAGAAGCCAAAGACGGCCAGTCAAAGCAGCAACCCCCCCCCAATTAGGAAAGTCAAAAGGGTGGGGGAAGGGCCTGTAGCTCCTCCCCTTTGCGCCCCGCCCCTGCCTTTGATCTCCTCCTCTGCCCCGCCCCCCTCATTTCCCAGCATCCAATCGGCATGGAGCGCTCGGCGCGCCTCGCCCTCCTTCTCACGTGCGCGCTCCTCCAACCCCGGGACGGCGCGTCCGTCTTCCGACAGCCCGGCGAGGAAGGCGGGCAGGCTTCGCGGCGGCGGCGGCAGCCCGCAATCCGGTGCCAAGGCGGCGGAGGAGCTCGGCGAGAGACGCGCTGCGCCCTGCAAGGCGCACGGGGGCTGGCCGTCTGCGGGGGTCCCGGGGGTCCCGGCGCGTGGCCCGGCGCGCTCACCTTGGGGTCTTTCTCGTAGTAGTACTGCTGCGTGCGGATCCAGCGGCCGATGAGGTGGTCGCGCACGGTGTGCGCCAGGGCGAAGTAGTAGTCGCGCGGGGTGGCCACGTTCCGGTCCTTGACCAGCGTGAAGTGCAGGTGCCGGTTGAAGTTCTTCTTCAGGTCCGCCACGTTCTCCACGCCGGCCAAGCCGCGCACGCTGATCTGCTTCCTCTTCTCGTGGTCCGAGAGCGGCCGAGACATGGTGGCTGGCGGGCGGGCGGCTTCGACGGGGCGATCGGGACGGAGGTGACCGGGGGCGCCGCGATCTCCAGGCAAATGCGCCCCAAGCCCCTCCCCTCATGCATTATTAAACCCCCCTGGCCCCGTGCATTATTCATGAGCGGGAGGGGGGGTCGTCGTCGTCCACCTCTGGCCCCGCCCCCGCTCCTTCAATCCCGCCTCCCCCGGCAGAGGAGTCCGGTCTTCGCCTCCTTCTGTATATAGCCCAAAGAGCGGTTCCCTTGCTTCAGGGTGGGGTACAACGAAAAAGCGCCCTCTCGCGCGCAGGCTGGTGTTGCCTCTGAGCATGTGGAGAGTGCATGCTGGCCCAAAGTTCGTTTGTCCACCTGAATACCCCGCGGGGTAATTAACCACCCGGCGGGGGAGGGGGTTAATCTGCGGAACTCCTTGCCCCAGGAGATGGGGCCTGGCCTAGGTGCCTTGCAAAGGGGATTGGACAGGTTTCTGGAGGAAAGGTCCACCGTGGGCTACAGGCCATGATGGGTGGTGCAACCTCCTTAGAAGTGGGCTACTTCAGAATGCCAGGCGCAAGGGAGTTCCATCATCTCTACATAGAACCACCACATCCCCGCTACCTTGAGTTATGTCAAACAGCTGCCACATTGCTTTCAATTCCTGCCCCCTCCGGGAAAACAGATCAAACCTGGAAGGTTGCCCAGCCACATTTTGTTCTATTTTGGGCCTCTCCTGCCCAGCCTTCTAGGCCCCAACAACAACATAGCATCTCTCTCTCTCTCTCTCTCTCTCTCCTTCGAAAACAGAGAGGTGCCAGGGCTTACAGCTGCTCTAGAGCCACTTACATGTGCCAGTTCCCCAGTTCTGGTTGCAGACGTGTCCTCACACCCTCAGAGAGCAATCCTCACCTGGACGTTGGCACATTTAGGCCAGCAAAGTTGGGCCGGCACAAGGGACACCATCAAGTTATGCTTGGACCACTCAGCAAGGCCAGCACACAGACGTGCGCCATCCTCCCCGACTCAGAGAATGGTCCAAACACGCTTTATGGTGGCCCTTGTGCTGGCCTCACTGTTCCAGCCTCACTCCAGATTACGATTGTGGCTCCTTGGCTTTGAAAAGGAAAGCGTGGAGGAGAAGAGGTGGTGGGCTGGAGCAACTCCCTATGAGGGCACTCTAGCCTGGCACTCTGCTCCTCCACCCTTCCTCTTCAAATGCCAGGAGTCAGAGGAGCAGAAGCATTAGGTGTGGCAGCTCACATGTCAGGAGTTTATGGGCCAGCCCCAGTTTTAGCCCTGCTAGGAAAGCCCTTGTTGTACCCCACAAATCCTCTAAGGCCTGCAGTTTTCCACCCTCTCTTGCTTGAGCGCTTTTCTCCTAATCCTCCTTTATCTGGGCGCCAAAGCTGCTCTCCCTAATTCTCTCCCCTCTGATCCTCAAGATCTACTACTATCATTCCATTTTCCTCTCTAATCTCATTACCTGTCTAATCTCTCCAGTCAATGTTCCAATCCTGTTCTGCAGCCGTCTGCCAGCCGGCCCCGAACCCTCACAGACCTCACCTATATATCTTGTGAGATCCAGAGCTCTGCTAGGATTCCTTGCTGTTTGCACTAGGATAGCCTATAAGGAAGGCTGGCTCTGTGCAGTTTTTTTGCACAAGGCAGGTGTACTCTGAGGATGCCTTCTCGATGTCCACCGCTTCAGCTCCGTTTTCCCACCAGCACTGTGCCCATTTCACAGATGACGGATTGAAGTGGAGAGCAAGTCCCCCCCCCCCAAAGCGGCCCAGCTCTTTGAAGGCAAACACTACAGGCTATTGCTCCGTGAGACTCCGGTAATAGTGGCAGCTCTGAATTCCTGCTGGGACAAAAAACATTTCCCCTGTGCCTGCCACTCACTGCCACCCCTATAAATATAGTGACCTTCAGAGAGGCCTTGGCACCTAGCCAGGATGAGCCCTGGACTGTATTTAGCACAGCATCCTTTGAGTGGAATCTTAAAAGCTGCCCTGCAAGGTGCACTGGGAGATGTAGTCCTGACTGCAGCTTGTGCACCCGTTACAACTACCGGAACCTTACAGGACGGCGCGTAGTGAAAGAAGTGCGGTGTGTGTGTGTGTGCAATTGCACCAGGCCACAAGCTTGAGGAGGGGGCAATAAACTGAGTTCAACACTAGTGGCCAAAATGTGAAAAAGTTGGTCATTACAAGTAATATCACCATGTTATATATCATTGGAAAGTAAATTCAATCCAGACCGCAAGGAATCAAACCAGAGTGTAATAGCTTTATTTTATCAAAAGTTATGGCCAAAAAACCAGAAAATGAAAATAGAACTCATGTAAAAATTGCAGTTTGTTAAAATCATGGGTTTTAGGGGAAATACTGTCTTGTTATATACCATCTGAGGCAGAATGTCATGCAGAACACAATGAAACAAACCGTTATGGCCAAAAAAAACAAGAAAATTTTTTAAAAACTGCCACCTGTGGCCAATTCAGATGACAGAAAAAAAAAATTCTTACCTGGCCCTCATGATGAGTGACCAGCTAATCTCAGCACTGGACATACCCGTCCCAGCTTGTAAACTGCGATGGTGCTTTCCTCCAACAATCTGTCCAATCCCTTTTTCAAAGGCATCCAGGCCAGATGCCATCGCCACGCCTTGTGGCAAGGAGTTCCACTGCCTAATTACTGTCACTGAGATTTTTTTTTTGTAAATCTGTAGGATACAATTCAGACTGAAAGAGAAATGTGATATGTGCAAAGAGACAACGCCTTGGCTTAAACTGAGAAATGATATAGAGCGAGTGAAAATGTCAAGGATTGTAAGTGGCTGTGCGCTAGATAAAATCTTATGGGGGGGCAGATTTGGGCCCCGGGCCGTAGTTTAGAGACCGCTAAGCTAAACAAAAAAGGATGGCCGCTCTCTTGCAGGCAGAGTTGGGGGAAGGGGTGATTTTTTCATCTTGCCCACGTTGCTTCTGCCTAAGTATCCCCCCCCCTTACAAGCATCTCTTGGAGACAGGAGGGACCTCATGTAGCTGTAGGTGCTCAGTTTTCCCCTGCTGTGCAAAGCAATCTATATTTAGGCCAGCCACACTTGAAGTAACAGGATTAGGTCACCTGCTGCAGTAGAGATGGGGTTCTCCCCCTCCCCCCCCCAAAAAACCCCTAACAGGTATTTTCTGTGGTTTGGGGCCTATTTTTAGAAGTGGTCTGCCTCTTAGCTCCTGCACAGGGAGGAAGCAAGGGGTCAGATGGTTTATCACCCCCTCCAGAGCATCGCTGAAGCAAAAGCTACCCCCCCCTAAATGCACAGAGTGTCACCCCAGCAAGCAGGTGCTTAGCAGCTGAAAGAGGGCACAATCCTGCCGGTGCCACACAAGCAGGAGAGGCCAGCAGCAGGAAGGCCCTGGGCCTGCAAGCTAGCAGGGTCAGGGCCTGAAAGACTCAAGCTTTTTAAAGCTGGTGCTGTGAGAGCTTGGCTCTGCGGCTCCTGTGCCAAGTGTTTTGTCTGCCCGCCGCCGTACGGGAAAGTGGCACTTAAGAGCAAGATGCCAAGGCAGTCCCGGCCCCCAGCGTTTGCCTACTTAAAATTCTGGGCCTCGCCCCGAGCCAGGGCACAGCCGGGGAGGGTCGCCTGTTCTTGGCCAGATTTGCTACCCTATCCAGGGTGTTTGTACTTGGCGGGACAGCAGGAGGAGGAGCGACTGACTCGGAACAGACATCAGTTGTCCTGTTTTCTCTCCAACAGCCCCCCTCCCTCCCCGGACTGTAACTGGCTTTGCCGTTTCAAACTCTGGCGTTAAATGGGGCGATTGATGAGAGGACAGCAACAAAACCCGTTCTAAGCCTCGGAACGGCGTGTTCTCGCTTTTGTACTCAGGTAGCGCGCCAGTGGGCTGAGCAGAACCCCCCACGGAGTGGGCACTGGGGAGAGGGCGCTTCCCCCCCCCCACATATGCTCCTTGGCCAACCAACGGGGGAGAGCAGGGAGCCTGCGCACTCCAGGCCAGGTTTCCCGGCCCCACACCGATGCTCCCTCCTGGCTTCGGAACTTTGTTTTAAAAGGACAGTTTGCCTGTGCGGTTTTCTCTCTTAACACCCAGGAGGGCCTCATCCTGCACCCTTGTGCTTGGCGCTTCACCAGCAAATCTGAGCCACAGATCAAGAGCCACAATATTTGTAAAAAGCATTTGAAATCTTAGAAGAGGGTGGCTGCATCAGCCTTCCCCAACCAGCGTGCTGCAGGACAATCCTGGGGTGATACAGCGCATCCAACCAGCCCCCCCCTCCGAGGGGCACACTCTGCTTCCGCTGGGGAGCCTGACCCCCCTCACCCGCAGAGACCACCCCAAAATGAAAAGGAAGCAGCCCGACTACTTTAAAAACTGCGTTTAATCAGAACCTCCCCTTTCGACTGCAGTTTTATTCTTACACAAAAAGCAATTAAGAAAAGGGTTACAGGCGACTGACGGAATGAAGCGTTGTGCACGTACATCATTGTCAACAGAAATCACTCAATCTGGGGGTGGGGCCACCCCAAAAAACCACAAAACACTAGGATGTGTTAAAAAAAAAGAAAAGAAAGGCGTTTCTAGGCAGCTGGACAAAGACAAAAACGGATTTCATCATCGATGGACGTGCCCCCTTCCAGCGGCGGGGAAGACTGCAAGGTCTAGGTTTCTTCTAGCGGGGAGGGCCAGGCTGGCCTCCCCAAAGCAGCCGCAGGGGGCATGCGCTCTCAACACCCGCTCCCGGACGCACCAAACGCTCTACAGAAATCCATTTGCTCCTTCAACTCCACCAGCGAAAAGTGCGCGTGGCTGGGAAGCCGGTGTCCACGCTCCCCGCGGGGTGGAGAGGACGGACTGGCAGACCTGCCGAGGGGCAAGGCTGGGGCGCGCCGATGTGCAGGAAGGGCTGGCCACCGCCGCCGCGGGCGCACCTGGCAGTTTCGCATGGACGTCCTGCCCCCCAGCAAGCCTGCCCCCCCAAGCGCCTTGGTCTCGCTACAGGAGGGTGGGCGGGCCGTCCTCGTACGTGGCGGGGGAGAGCCGGAACTAGTGTCCTCCTAGGTAAGGGAGGCTCTGCTCGCCTCCTACAGCAGCCGCGCAAAAAACGGGAGTTTTGACAAGTCACACGCCTCTCTAAAACACAAAGTGAGGGGGGGGACGTCCCTCACACGCTCCTGGCTGAGCTTCACAAGCCCCCCCCCCCCCCGGGTCTTTTCCATTCTTGGCTCCGCACTGGCGAGGAGAAGAACAACTGTGTAGAAAACCCGATCTTCAGTTCTGTGGTGGGGGAGGCGGGGGAGCGGGGGGGCATGCCGAACGGTGGCAAGGCCGGCACCCCCACCCCCATCATGGTGACAAAGTTAGAAGGGTCCATGGGAGGTGGGGGAGGGGGAGGGGCGTACATCATGCCCGCGGAGCCAGGCGGCGGGGGCGGGGGCGGCGGAGGGGCCCCGGGCGGCAGTGGGGGCTGGACCCCGGGAGGCAAAGGCACCATGGAGGGGCTGCCTGGCATCTGCGGGGCCCCCGTAGAAGTTGCCGCCCCCGCCGCCCCCTGCTGCTGCTGCTGCCATGGAGGGATGGCCCCGGTGCCAGCGCTCGTGGTGGTGGTGGTCGTCGTATCTGGGAGGGAAAGACACACAGGGTCACTCGGGGGCCTGGGCAGGACGGGGAGGGGGGTCCCCAAGCCCACCGGGGAGGGGGGGTGGAGTGACGAGACAGCTGGTGCCTTTCCAAAGAGCCAGCCCACTGGCCTCCACTCCCGGCCAGGGAGAAACCCCAAACCTGCCCGGCCGTGTGCGACTCCCAGGCGTTTGAGCCGCCGAGGCTGGAGGACGGGGCTGGCCACGGGAAGGCGAGGAGGGACTCGGCAGGGGACAGGGCCGCGGCCGGCCAGCCCCGTGAAAGGCCAGGCTCCGAGAGGGACGCAGCCACGGGCCAAGCATGCAGGGGCCAGCAAGGACCCATCGGAGGGTCGTTGGGGGGGGGTAGAATTCAAAGAAGTGCTCTTACTCACTTTGCTGCCATGGCAAGGGAGTACTGCTGCTGGGGGGCGGGGGCGGAGGCTGCTGCTGTTGCTGCCATGGGGGGAGAGGACCAGAGGGAGGTGGGGGTGGCTGGCCACTGGGCGGCGGGGGCGGTGGGGGCATCATACCCATCGGCGGCGGCATCATACCTGCAAGGTCGGGGGTGGGGGGGAAGCAGGCATGCCGTTGAGCGACACTCGCCCTGGCCTGCCCCACGCCAGCGACCAGGCCCCTGGGGGGAGAGCCGCCACTCACCTTTTCCTTGGAGGCGATAGACCCCAGAGCCCACTGGCGCGTTGCCCAGGTACTGATCTTAAGGGAATGAGAGACCGCAGCCTTAGTGACGGGGTGGAAGCCCAGCAGCCCCGCCCCCCCCCCAAGCGGCCCCACCCACAGCCAAGGGGAAGGAGGGGCCGCTCAGCCCTGGAAAGGCCGACAAACCACCACCACCCCGAGCCACGCTGGGGACACTCCCCCTCCAGCCCCCCCATTCCGGATTGCACTCACCCATGTGGTGGGGGCCGGGGGGGCCCGTGCGGGTGTGGTCCCTGGTTCATGGGGGGATTGTGAGGCTGGATCCAAGGCGGGGGCCCGTTGGGGTTGTGCTGCATGGGGTGGCCCCCGGGCCCTCCCATGTTGGACATGGGGTGAGGGAAATTGTGAGGGCCACCAGGCCCGGCGGGCCCTCCGCCGCCGCCGCCGCCGCCACCCCCACCGTGCATGCCGTGGAAGGGCCGGTTCTCGGAGGGGCCGGAGTTCATCCACGGAGGTCGGTTCTAAGGGGAGAGAGGCAGGCACAAGGGGTTGCTCTGGGAGGGGCCCCACAGCACGGGGGGGGCGCCCTGCAGCTACAAGCGCTTGCCTGGGGAAAGCCAGGTTCTGCCACAGCAGAGCAGAGCCCGCCCAATCCTGCAAGCGCAGCGTCCCCCTGCCCCTTCCAGGCTCTCCTTTTGCACCCAGCACCAAGCTCCTGCCTTTGTGGGGGGGAGGGCACACATAGCCCTGGCCTTCCCCAGCTGCCTGTCAGCCTCCCTCTCCATCAGCCCGTCTCCCTCCCAAGCAAATGCAGACCAGCTCCCCCAAAGGCCCAGCCCCCGAGACACGGCGCTGCTCTGGGAGCTCACCGGGGGCGGCTGGCTGTTCCCTGGCCCGGACGGTCTCGGGCCACTCGGCAGCGGGGGGTTCGACGGCCCCGTGGAGGACCCCACAGAGGCCGGGACGGGAGCCTCTCCCAACTCGGCCATCAGGGACAGATACTCCTTGTCCATGCGCGCTTTGTCCTGGGCCGACTGAGGATCTCCAGGCCTGAGAGAAAGGAGGTCGGGTGTCAGAAGTGGCACAGAACGCGCACTGCAGCATCGCGGGTCTGGATGCGAGTAGGAGTGGCAGCTGGCTCGGCTCTGGGGAGGAGATGCTCCCCCAGCCTGCAGCGGCCATGGCGACAGTCGGGATTCCCTCTCTTCCCCGTCCCAGTACCAGCACCATGTGCTCACACCTACCCGCCTGCCTGGAAGCCGTTCGGAGCACTAACGGCCAAACCTCTGTACTTCACAGGGCGTGCAAAGAGGAGGTCGAGACAGCGCCAAGGACGCGGCCGTTCGCTCCCGCGCAACTCCCCCCCCCCAGCCGACACTTACCGGGCAAACTTGCAGTCCGATGCGATGTGGCCGGCTCCCCCGCACTTGGTGCAGACGGTGGTGTTGGTGATGCTGCGGGTCTCCGTGTTCTGCCAAGGGCGCAGGATCCTGGGGGGGGGGGAAAGAGCGGTCAGGCCGGGCCAGAAAAGAGGCCCTTCCTCCCGCAGGGCGCAGCCACGCGCAGCACCTGTTGTCGTCCTCGCGCAGCGTCCCGTTCAGGCGCGCCAGCTCCCGCAGCTGCATCTTGCGCAGGTCGTTCTGGTCCTCGGGGGTTTCGATGCCTTGCTTCAGGATGTTCCGGATCTAGGAGAGAGGGGCAGGGACCGCCGCGTCACCCTCCACAGCAGCCTTGCTGCTGGCGGCTGGCCGGGAAACGGACTAGCTGGACTCGGCTAACCCCTGCCCAGAGGTCAGAGGTCGGCCCCTCACCTGCTCCACAGCCTTCTTCACGTTCTCCATGGTGTTGGCCGTGACCAAGGCGTGGAGGGGCTCGTCCTCCCCGGGCAGCATCTGGCCGTCTTTCCGGCCCACTTTCCCCTCCTTCACCGACCCTTTGCCACGGATCATGATCTTGGCGTTGCACTCTTTCTCAATGTTCTTCAGCGTGTTTCCCCTGGAGGGACAGAAGGCAGACCCCACTGAGCTGGGTGGGCAGTGGTGTTCCTACGGGATGGGGGGGGAACGCTAAGTGCTGAAGGAGTGCTCAGTGTCGTAGGGCTGTGTCGCCCGATCCTGCTTAGAAGCCCTATGCATGGACGATGATGAGCGAGGCCAGCGTTTCTCAAGCTGTGGGTCGAGGCCCAATTTCTGGCGACTCCTGGAGAGCCTCCAATGAAAGATGCAAAGATCAGAAGCCTCGGCGCCTCTCTCCCTGAGATTGTTCAAAAACCGGAAAGTGCCCAACAGCCCTGCCAAGCAAGGCTCATTGCCCTGCAAACAGCTGAGCTCCTGCAGTTCACAAGGAACTGCTGGTTGCGCACCTGGCCTCCGCCCACTCTCGTACCTGGGTCCAATCAGGAGCCCGACGAAGTTGATCTCCGGATATTCGTCCTGGGGGATCATCACCTTGTCGCTCACGCGGGTGGCTGGAGGCCTGGGAAGGGACGGACAGCATCGAAAAGATCTGGTCGCCATCAATAACACACCCCAATCTACTCGGCTTTCTGCTCGGCCCAAACTGACACACTGTCTACAGGGTAAGCCTGTGCGAGCAGCACATTTACAGCGGAGGCTTCACCTCCCCTCGGCCTTACTTGTAATCGGCGGGTGGCTTGAAGTCCGGATTGAGCGCCACCATCTCTGTGATCAGGTTGTGCCTCTCCTCTTCCAGCTTCTTGCGCGTGCGAAATTCTCTGGTGTTCAGGCGCTTCCCCTCGCTATTGTAAATCGGCTCAGGGGAAGGAGACCTGCAGGGGAACAGCACCCAGTGACTCCTCGAGCCCCGGACCCCGCAAGGCCACTTATTAAGCACAGGCTCCCCTCAACTCTAGCGCAATTTAGAGAAAAAAAATTAAAGAGACCACAGGAAAGGAAGGTGTAAACTCACTTGCGCCCGTTGATGTCAACGGGGACAAGGCAGCTGTAGCAAACCATTGCCTGCTACCAGGAAGGGAAAAAAAACCTGGGGTGTTTTATTTGGGGGGGGGGGGCCAGGCGGGGGCACGCGGGGGGCAGGAGGGTCACACACAGCCATGACAGACACCTCTGCCATGGGCGTGCCTCTTCTCAAAAAAGGGGAGGGGCAGGGAAGATGGAGAAAGTTGATTCACACAGAGAACAAACTTTCCAACTCCGTTATTCCGTGGAGCCAAAGATTTAGAAAGGACCCTGGTGCAGGAGGTAAATCAACGAAGCATTATTCAGGTTAAAACTTGAACTGTGGACTTTTTTTTCACATCAGAAAAGTAACAAGACAAAACGTTAAAAGCTGCTATCGGATCCTTCTTGGCGAGACAAACTGAGCCTCGTTCACTGGCACCACGCTGGACGCTCGAAGTTTTAATTCCACTTTCCTGGCTGCAATAAGGCCGGCTGGACCTGTTTTCTGTGTGTTTAAGGGTTAGCGGAGCGGGGGGGGGAGAGCAGGCTGAACGAGCCCACCCTCCTCACACCACAGCCTGGGCCTGTAAACCGCTATAGACCTGCTTTCTCCATGTAGTTTAGGTGACCAGAAAGCAGAGGCTCTAATGAACCAAACCCCACCCCACCCCCCAAAAAATATGTTATAACTAAAATTTAAAAGAGTCAGTTTTATTTTTATTTTTAATCACAGCTGCACTGGCGGTTTTTAAAAAAAGCCACACTCCTAGAACTCTGCTTAAGGTTTATGGACCTTTCCCCAAGCGTTTCAAAATAAATAATTTAGAGTTAGCTGCAAGAAGGGAAGAGATATTGATCAGGTTATAAAAAAAATAAGACATCCTTGAAGTTATCAAAGACCTACACCTCGGGTTTCTGTTTTGCTTTTTAAACAAGCTTTCTTCCTAGCTGGTTAAAGGATCGATTAGAGGCAGTTGATCCCAAGGTCTTCTCAGCTTGAAGTGAATCATCGACACAAGAATATGGAATAAAAAAGTCAGGTTTGGTCAGGAGTAACTGTGTCTTACACCTCCGTTTCAAGGACCTGAGAAGGTTTAACAGTCCCCAAAGCAATTTTTCATAATTCCCTCCTCCCACCCTGTATTTTTTGAAAAATCAACTCATCCTCTACCTTAGATGGCCCTTTGAAACACAAAGAGACATGTCGTTAATAAATTGCTCTGAGTCCAGGATTAAACCGTTAGATATATACAGCTTGAAAACTTTCTAACTGCTTCATGCCCTCCACATAAGAGCTACCCTTCTGCAAGGTCAGTGAGACAGTTCGTTATTTTCCCTGTATGTTAATAGAAGCAGATCTTTTAACCAGTACGGTCTCATGGTCAGGAAAGTCAGTTCAAACAAGTCTACATAGGCAAACAACACAGCCGCAATTGCCCCCCTCCCCCAGTTCAACATTGACATCCACATGAGAGAAACCTCATTGTTAAAGTAAGAACAAGTGCCCCAAGATCATTCTTATCAAGCGCAGAAAGAATGTAAATCTAAACCCAACAACAACAAAAAACAAGTTGACTCATCAAGTTTAACCTAAAACACCCCAAGATAGTCTAAGGCTGTTTGGCCGTTCCTCACCTATTTGAGGTTATAACATGGTGCCCCCCAGAACTACCTGCTTTCCAGCAAGGCTCCCAGAACTACAGGCAGCCGTGCCAGGCTCCCTGCACACCCCCAAAGAGCAGCTTCAGATGGGTTAAATTTAAGAGGGGGGGAGATAGCCATGTAAAACTAGTTTTCATGGCCTTGGAAGCGGAGTACAAGTTGTGCAATATGCTTACACAACAAACCCCTGCTTGCACCGTCTGACGAAGAAGTGGATGCTGACGAGCCAATTTTCCCCACCCCACCCCCTTTGGAAATCCCACACACCCAAAATGTGGCTGTTGGATGACACTACTACCCCCCGGGGGGGGGGGGGGTCACATGCTGCACGTGCAGTGTTTCCCGGGCCCCCATCTCCCAAGGATATTGGCCGTGGAGGAGCTGCTATCGGAGAAACTGGTTAGTACCCATCTGGTTTAAGAAACCAAGGCTCAGCCAACCACGGGGAAAGGACTGCCAAGTCAGTGGTCAGAAATAAGTTGCCAAGCTGCTCTCAGACTCAGTGGCTGTGCTGATTATTCTTCAGTGTGAACCTGCGAGAAAGACCTCTTAATGCTCGCTCAGACCAGCACTGCGGGGGTTAAAAGAGTTGTTGGCCACCATAGTCTTCTCTTAGGTTAAAAAAATCAAGCAGTTACAACCTACACGCTCGGAAACCCCACACCAAGGCTGGGAACCTGATCCCGTTTCTGGTTGTACCTTCCCTAGCCGTTAAAGAAAAGCTCCCACATTCTTGTCAAATTCAGACCACTGGAGACATTTCATCATTAGGAAGGAATCTCATTGAACTGACATTACGAGGCCACCAAAAATTTATTTGAAAAAAAGGTAAAAAGTGTTACTGTCAGCTGGTTAAAACTGTTTCCCAACCTGTCCTCAGGGTTAGGGGGGATGCCCAGGTCTCCTGTGCGCAGTTTACGAGTCAGGTCTTCTATCTGCAGTTGCACTGGAAGAAACCAGGTTAGGAAAGAAAAAAGGATGGAAAAAAAGACAATGTTACCAAAAACCATCTCAAATCTCAACATCAAAGCATGAAGAACTGGAGAATTTGCAAAGGGCACACTGAACTGATAGGTCAACATCAAAACCACATGGTTTATGCCAGTCAAATTTGTTCAGCAGGAATCCAGAAAAGGCCCTCCTTGGTCTTAACACTTATCTCTAGCAAGTCTTCAAAAAGCATTATTCGTCAGGAAGCAAAGCAGTCATTTGAAAATTAGCAAAGACGGTCTCTAATCTCGGCAAGTCTGATTTCCAGGCGGCAGAAGAAAATCATCCTCACTTGTCATTAAGTGGCGGGGGGGGGGACAGGACGGGACACAAAATCTTGCTTCTTTTAGGCAGCCTTGTTTGGAAATGGGCCAATTTGAGGAGAGACTACACTGCAGCAGGTCTCTTTTTTTCTTTCAAGACTGCCACTTAAAGGACACACACAAGCCTCTGTGATCCATAGTAACAAACACAGAATATTGAACTGCACGAGCAAGTGAGATCTTAACAGGCTTTAATTATGCAGACAGCCAAATACCTAAAGGCAAGACTATCAGCAGGTATCAACACGTTCAGCAATTAATTTTTTAGACTTAGAATGCAACATTTCGACTCTTGTTATTCCTATGGAGTGCAAGGGGGGCTAGGCTATGCCCAGCTAGTGGAGACTATCAAAGGCAGAGCTGCAAACCAGTTTGAGGGGCAGCCCCTGAACTCCTTGAGAGGGAGTGGCTTGGCTCAAGTCCCACTGATGCTGTTATGTTCTTGCTGGAAAGTTGGTTAGGTTTGCGCCCTCACACTTACAACGCTGCTTTTCATTACTACAGGTGTGGGTATACCTGTGCTTGCTGGTACTTTGGCTTGATCAGGGTCTTCTCCCTTCCCACCCACTCTTCCCCTTTACATAGCCTTATGTGCACCACTCCCAACTGAGCAAATGAAACACTCTGGTCTTTACACAGCCAGACAGTTTGCAAATGGAATGATTTCAGGGAGCAGGGCCCAACTGGGCTGTTATGAGCAACTACCTGTCAGAAATTTCAAAGATAAAAATGCATTTCTAAAGCAGATGTCTCAACACCAGGGGACGGCTCTCGTAATTAAAAGGAGCTTTTCGAACCAACGCTTTTCCCTCCTCCTTTCTCCTGCTCCCCGTTTAGTACAACCTGTGGTGTTTATTTTTGGCAGGAGTGTAAACTCAAGACCACGCAGCGTATCTGTCAAGCTGAGGTGATGCTAAATCTATGCAGAAGTAAAGTGAGGGCAACTTCAGAAGTGTCAAAAAACGGTCCCTCTTTCAAGGCAAGAGACCAGCTTTACCAATCTGCATCAAGTAAGTAGCATACCTTCACAATCGTGGCCCAAATTGGACATAAAAGGCCATTAGAAAACTGTATGAGAACAGACTTAATGACCTTCAAAGCCACCTAGTAACAGGCCTTGGAGCAGACAAGTGGCTCTCAGTGGGGCTATGGGGGCCGCCAAGAGTTGCATCCCAAATTCTCAGTGTAAGAAAGGAGTTACAGTTTATGGTGCAGTCCTAGCAAGATGAATAGGGATTAAATGGTATTGCATTTTAAAAACAACAACACCAGGCACACACACACACAAAACCTCTTGCTTTATACAAAAGCACCCGATGCTGCAACATTAGCTCACACGTGGATGATTTCGGTCAGAGTATTGATCAACATTTATGAATAAGGTTACACACATTTCCTACAACAAGCTTAAATACTGTTCTCACTCCCAGACGTGGCACTCCCCGCTTGTCACAATTAACCACCCATCCCCACAGTTACCAAGCAGTATCCCTTTCCCAGCAGTGGGGTACACCAGGTGCAGAGCCCCCCCCCCAAGTTAACCTGACGCATTCCCAGTACTTGAAGATGTCAGAGACCTAAAGGGAGGGCTCTTTTCCCTTCTTTGGAATGGCACGGACCATCTTCAAGACTCCGTTTTAGTTCTGATGGATTTTGTAGTACCATGAGAGAAAGACAGTAGGGGAACTGTGATCAAGCTGGTTTAGAGGACTTCGCCGTGAAAGAGGTACTTGGCTTTCAAACAATTCCACCTTGGGAGGGGGCGGAGAGAAGGGGACTCCCACAGTGTTCTCCGCTAGCAAGGTAAGGGATCTGTGAAGCTAACAAGAGGCCCTGCTGATTAGAGTTCACTGGCCAGTTAAGTTTTCATTCCCCACCACCTCAAAAGGACTTTAGCCCTTCCGCTCTGCCTGTGGAGGACACTGTTTCAGTCAGACAGGACAGGGAAGCTGGGGTGGAGCGGAAGCCACTCCAAGCAGAGACATGGAGAGTTATCTACTTAAGTCACGACACAAAGAAAAAGGTTACGATTACCCACGCCTTTGAAAGCACACAGTTTAAAGACACAACAGGAGCTAAACACAATCTCTGGAGCGGAACGGACACGAACCAAGGGGAAAGGACAAGAACTGCAATTTACCTATATAAGCTCTCTCTTGCTCACGAGTAAGCCCAGGAGGGATGACTGTGGGCATTCCAGGAATGACCGTCTTCTGGTCCATGGTGTCCTGGTTCCACCGGCTCCGTTTCCTCTTCTTATTTGGGAAATCTGTGGACAGAAGCGTCTCTTTAGGAACAGTTAATACGCCTTTCCCGAAGTTTGCGCTTTGGGTTCCAAAACGCCATCAGCCCGTGTTTCAAAACAGGAGCCTGGAGTTGCACTGACCCTGCTGAAAGCACAATGCAAACACTGGAAATGTTTCAAGCGCCTGCCTTGTTCAATGGTAACAACAACACCAACACATCTCTGGAGGGAAATCCAGCCCGATTAACCACGCCTAACAGGGCCCAGGTAGCAGCGCCGACACTCTGTGCCATGTTAACAAAGCAACTGGCAAACCACGCTTGAACAGGCACTGAAAAACCTGCATTATCGACACGTTGCACAAGTAACAAAACTCTAAGGAAAAGCAGCATCAGTCCATTGGTGCAAAAGCATAGTGCCATGTGACTTAGCAAGACTACAGGAACCCCTCAGGAGGGTCAAGGGGCTTAGGACTCCAGTCCAGAGGTGATTTTTCCAACCTACTTCTGCTAAAAAACTTGGCAGCTGCAGAATGACTGACTGCCTTTCTTCCCTGACGTGGCCCATCTTTAATTTCTCCCAACCACACTGCCAGGTATTTTGGGATCCTTCCAACTTCCTGCAGCGTTCACAAAAAAAACAACAACATGCTGACAGTTCTCTCAAGCATAAAGAGTTCTTAGAAGGGCAAACTACTACCAAAACATTTTGTTCTACCCAGAAAAGCATCGTTCGAGAGAGTTAACTGCTCTTCTTACCAAATCAGAATGGGAAACAGCCATTTCAACCAACGATTCCCCTTTCCAAGCTTTTAACAATCACGTTTTCTCTAATTTTAATATTGATAATTTAATAATTTTACAAATCCACTGATTTGGCATCCACAGTTTCAGTTATCCACGGATACCGGGACACCTATTAACAAAATAGGCAAACATTAAGCAGATCTCTCTTTTTTACCTTGTTGCAGCAAAACCACTGATGTTCCCCGGTCTTTAAATAGGTAATCAAATACTCTGGCATGACTATTGGCAAGAGCGATGTGTTTAATGTTTCTCTATCTCTTTAATAGCTTCAGTCAAAAGATTCCAGTTGTTATGTAATGACAATAATAATCCAAACTACCTGAATAAGTCTTTTGACTGGAACTAGCTAACGCAGTGGTATTCAAATTTTTTAGACTGGGACCCACTTTTTAGAATGGCACTTGTGTCGAGACCCACCGGAAGTGGTGTCATTAACCTGGAAGTGATGTTGTGGCAGGAAGTGACACCATCAAGCAGGAAGGGCTGTCATTATAGCATAATAAAATGACACTCCTGAAATGCAAACTGGCATTCTTGGACTGCAGCAAGCACACAACAGTGAAATATCCCTGACAGAAAGCAAGATGAGGACAAAATATGATGAAAAAATAAAGACCTAAAAACAAAATTAAAAAAAAACCCTCACTTGGAACATTCAAACTTTTCACACTCACAAAAGGAATCTAGCAAGAGTCAAGTCTGCAGTTTCCAAGATGGCTGCTCCTGGGTTTCCACAACCCACCTGACCTCAGGTCATGACCCACCAAGTGGGTCCCAACTCACAGTAGGAGCTAACTGAGCTTACTGATGCAAGACCCCAGCGTGACTCATGTAGCTTGGATAACTACTAGCACTACTATTTATCAATACGCACTTTTATCAGTACGCACCCGTTAGCCTGGACAAAACACAGCAATCAATAACTAAACATAAGTCAAAAATTCCAAGGAAAGGGAAGCACGCTAATCTCTACCCTACCAAAACACGCTACTAACACGTGCGTGCGTATGGGAGGTAAGGGGAGAAAGAGCGACAGCGCCGCTACGCAGCAGCCCACGTGACCCCAACCCCCACCAGCAACACCAGCGGCAGCCATGTTGGCCTCGCATGGCGCCGCGCATGCGCAGCACCGACGACCGCCATTTTCCCTCCCCCTCACGCCTTGCCTTGGCTGCCGACCCCTCCGTCGTCCTGCGGGTGGAGATGGAGGAGCTGCTGCTCGTGGCCCATCTGAGGCGGCTGCTGCGGCTGCTGCTGGGGCGGCGGCGGCGACGGGAAGCGGTACTGCGCGTACTGCTGGGCCTGCGGCGGGGCCTGCGGCGGTGGCTGCTGAGGGGGTGGCGGCGGCGGCGGCTGCTGAGGCGGCGGCTGGGGCTGCTGCGGGGGCGGAGGGGGCGGCGGCGGAGGGGGTGGCGGCGGCGGCGGGAGGGCCGCGAAGGGGAAGGCGGCGGCCGCCATGAGGCTGGGGATGGCGGGCTGCGACTGCGCCTGCGCGGGCGGCGGTGGGGGCGGCGGGCCCTGCATCACCAGCCCCGGCGGCGGCAGCGGGTACCCGGCCTTTCCCGGCGGAGGAGGAGGCGGCGGCGGCGGGTGGAGCTTCCCCAGGGGCGTCGCGTTGGCTCCGGTCGCCATAAGGCTGCTGAGATGATGGCGGCCGAGGCGGCTTCGCGAACCTTCCACGCAGAGCGCGCGGCGCCGATTGGTCGGCCGCGCCGCCCTCCCGTCGCGCGGTTGGATGAGTGCCCTGCCGCTCAGGGAGAAGAGACGGAGTTGGCGCGCGAGGGCGAAGGGGCGGGGCGGGCGGTCATTGGGTGCGCACACCGTCGCGAGGTGCCGATTGGCCGCGTGGCGCGGAGGGTGGGAAAACAAAGCGGGGGTTTGCTAATATGTAGAAAGGAAGGCGAGGGCGGTGTTCCTGAGATGGGGCGCTAGGTTCTGATTAGTTGGACCAGGTGAGCTGCAGTCTCCGGGTTCTGATTGGTCTAGTTCGGTGGGCCAGACCCCGCCCCCCCAAGTCTCCGGGTTCTGATTGGTCTTGTTCGGTGGGCCTCAAACTCCTCCCCTCCCCCGGCCGAACGCCCTGCAGGAGAAGGGCATTGTAGCATTGTACAGTAGACTTCAGTCAAGGTTTAATCACAGGAGGCGGCCTCCCTTAAGCGCTAATGCTGGTGAGGTCATGGAAGCCAGTGGGTGGGCTTAGCCGCCATGTTAGGTAACTCAAAACAATCCTCATTCCAAGCATTTCAGATTGCTTTGCTCGTACTGTTTAGGATTTAATAGTTTATTCCTTAAATAAATACTTATGAAAATAAAAACATGTGATCATGTAGACACATTATTGGTAACCTTATTATGATTTATATGCAATTACAAGGTTAAATTCCTCATAATTATATTACTGAACATACCTGACAAAATGCTACTTGCTGTCTATTTAAACTCAGATTGCACTATTTTGACAGACTTTATTAAAATCTACACAAGCAACAATAAAACGGCCATGCCCCATAAAAAAAATTCTGTTAATGTTCAGAATTTCATAAATATTACAGTAGAAAATGAAAGGCAGAAAAATAAAGTGGGAACAGGAAGAAAAAAAGGGGAAGGTGGGCAAAAATTAGATATATAGGAAAATTACATTAAAATCTCTTCATAACATAAGTAGTTGTCCATATGAGAGTAATTCTTTTTTACTTCTAGACCATTAAGAGTATTTTTTAAACTTTTACACTCCCCCCCCCAAAAAAAACAAATTCTGTTAATGTTCAGAATTTCGAGAATATTACAGTAGAAAATGGAAGGTGGGGGAAAAAAGTGTAAACAGGAAGGGGGGAAAGGAGGGGGGAAAATATATATTTTTTTACCTTCTAGACCATTAACAGTGGGTGTCAGAAAATGGTGAATAAGATTGCTAGGAACAACAAGAAATTACACAGCTTCAAAAATAATGCACTCACTGTTTCAGTGAATTGTAGTTTTATTGAACTGATGTAATGTGAATACATGATTCTTTCCATGGAAATTAAATATTCAAAAATGCCAGTCTCTGACAGAGTTCTTGAATGTAATCACTTGATAAGAACCTAATCTGCTAAGTCCTTACATAACATACACTGTCCAGTCACATTAATGTGACCACCTGCGAGCTGTATGACACGTCGCATTGTCCTGCTGAAAGATGCCATCGTGCTGAGGAAAAACAATCTGCATGCAGGGGTGGACATGATCCGCAAGGAGAGGTGCATGAACCAGCCCCACAGTGTACTTGTTACTGCCCAGCAAAGATGACCAACTTTGTATGCACCTGTCTGCTTACTGTTTTCTTCAGTTCACGAAGCTGTGCTGTGAATTGCCTCCCAGCATAGTAGTATCTAACCTGAAGATATTTTTCTGGATTTTCATTTGTAAAATGTGCAAGTGTCCTGGATTTTCTTTTCTTGTTGTTCAGTCGCTAAGTCGTGTCCGACTCTTCGCGACCCCCTGGACCACAGCATGCCAGGCCTCCCTGTCCTCCACTAGCTTCCTGAGTTCGCCCAATTTCATGTTCATTGCTTCAGAGACACTATCTAACCATCTCATCCTCTTTCTTTCATCTCATTTCTTTCCTAAAATATGGTAATTTAAAGAGGGTTGCATACTTTAGGAAGTAATATTTTTCAGTAGCAATGAATCACAATGATTTTAATTACCTGTGCAAAGTAATCCCATTTTTCGTACAGCGATTTGCACACCCGTATACAGAACACGCAGGCATGATTAAAGAGGTTGATTGATATTAACTTTTACACACGTGCAGGGAGATTTTGATTCGTGAATTCGCGGCAATCCTCCTTGGTGGCAATGATCTGACTGAGTCAACAAATATGGCCACAGGTGCCCCGATGTGGCTTCAAGAAAATGATGTCATGCAGCCTCCTGCAATTAAACCATCTTTACTTCAGTGCAGTGCATAGAGTATGGATAACTAGAGGCGGCATGCTTTAACAATCAATAGGGAACCAAATGAAGCCAGGAGGCGGGCTTAGCAGCCATGTTCCTTTACTCAAAACAATGCTGATTCCAAGCATTTCAGATTGGTTTTCGCGTACTGTTTAGGCATGAATAGTTTACTCCTGAAATAAAAACTTACGAAAATAACGACGTGTGATCGTGTAGAAACATCATTGGTAACCTTATTATGAGTTAATATGCAATTCCAAGGTTTAATTCCGCGTAATTATATTACTGAACACACTGGACAAAATGCTGTCTATTTTAACTCAGAGTACACTATTTTGACAGACTTTATTGAAATCGACACAAGCATGTCATTAAAATCTCTTCATAACATAAGTTGTGGTCAATATGAGAGTAATTCCTTTTTACTTCTAGAGTATTAAGAGTTTTTTTTTTACCTTCTACACTCCCCCCTCCTCCCAAAAAATACAAATTCTGTTAATGTTCAGAATTTTGAGAATATTACAGTAGAAAATGGAAGGTGGAAAAAAAAAGTGTAAACGGGAAGGGGGAAAAAGGAGGGGGGAAATATATATGCAGGGATAATTTTAACATGGAAACTGACTTTTTACTAAATTTTCTGGATTTTCATTTGTAAAATGTGCAAGTGTCCCGGATTTTCTTTCCTAAAATATGGTACTTTAAAGAGGCCTGCATACTTTAGGAAGTAATATTTTTCAGTAGCAATGAATCACAATGATTTTAAGTACCTGTGCGAAGTGATCCCATTTTTTATACAGCGATTTGCACACCCGTATGCAGAACACGCAGGCATGCTTAAAGAGGTTGGGATTAATTTTTACACACGTGCAGGGAGATTTTCATTCCTGAATTCGCAACAATCCGCTTTGGCGGGAATTATCTGAGTCAGCCATATTTGTATACCCATGGCTTCAAGAAAATGACATGCTGCCTCTAGTTATCTTTACTCTATGGTACAGTGCTGGAGAGGGGGCAGAGGTTGACGTCAATCGGCCTATTAGTTCCTATTGGCCAGGCGATGCATGGAGGCTGGAGGAAATGGTTGATTGGCAGACGGCTTCCAGAGCACTGATTGGAGACACGCCGTAATGACTTGTGGCCGTTTCGAATGCATGGACTTAGCTAGACTCACTTTCCAGCGCACGAGACTGAATTTCCATTGCACAGCAGCGGGACATTTAATTAAGTAAATAAATGTGTTTTTAACAAACTACGAATGCCCGTGCAAGGTTATTTGGTACAAAAAAAAGCTCTAAAAAATTAGTTCTATGATTATTTGATGAGGGTGAAAGAGGAAAGTGCAAAAATTGGCTTGAAGCTCAACATTAAAAAAACTAAGATCATGGCCACCACTCCCATCACTTCCTGGCAAATAGAAGGGGAAGAAATGGAAGCAGTGACAGACTTTATTTTCCTGGGCTCCAAGATCACCGCAGCCATGATCAAGATCACTGCAGACATGAAATTAAAAGACGTTTACTTCTTGGGAGGAAAGCTATGGCGAACCTAGACAACTTAATCAAAAGCCAAGACATCACCCTGCCAACAAAGGTTCGCATAGTCAAAGCTATGGTTTTCCCAGTAGCTATGTATGGCTGTGAGAGCTGGACCATAAGAAAGGCAGAGCGCCGAAGAATAGACGCTTTCGAATTATGGTGCTGGAGAAGACTCTTGAGAGTCCCCTGGACTGCAATGAGGTCCAATTGGTCCATCCTACAGGAAGTCAAGCCTGATTGCTGCCTGGAAGGACAAATCCTGAAGCTGAAGCTCCAATACTTTGGCCACCTTATGAGAAGAGAGGACTCCTTAGAAAAGACCCTCCTGCTGGGAAAGATGGAAGGCAAAAGGAGAAGGGGGCGGCAGAGGATGAGATGGTTAGTGTCACCAAAGCGATGAACATGAAATTGGACGAACTCCGGAAGCTAGTGGAGGACAGGGAGGCCTGGCGTGCTGTGGTCCATGGGGTCGCGAAGAGTCGGACACGACTTAGCGACTGAACAACAACAACAACAACATGATTATTTGTAATTTATTTATGGAAATTAATTCTATGAATATTTGTAATTTATTTACAGCCCAATCCTACGCATATCTTCATAGAAGTAAGTTTCACTCTAGTCAATGGGGCTTACTCCCAGGTAAGTGTGGACCGAACTGCAGTGTTAGAGCCCATTCCTATTCATGAGTACTCAGAAGCAAGTCCCATTGCAGGGAACGAGGCTTACTCCCAGGTAAGTGTGGAAAGGATTTCAGCCTTGTTCGGCCATTCTATACTATAGCCCTAGAATCCAATTTTTAAACTACATTAAAGCTGCAATCCTATACACACTTTCCTGAGAGTAACTCCATTGAACATAATGGGGCTTGCTTATGCATAGACATGCATAGGGTTGTACTCTCAGGCTCAGAGGCGTTTCTACAGGGATGGCAAAGCTCTAAGTTTTGCAAGAAGCCTTACCTTGCAGTGGAAATCACTCCTCTCCTGCACCATTTTAGCCAAGCCTCACAGGGAACAGCAACATCTTGGCGTTGCTTACTGGCTACAGCAGCAAGGGAGAGGAGGGATTTACATGACAGGGAAAGGCTTCTTGCAAAACTTAGAGCTTTGCCATCCCTGTAGAAACGCCTCTGCTCAGGCTACGTAACAAGAATTCATAGCAAAGGTGAGATCTTAACTGTGACAGCTCTGATGTGCAGGGCTGTTTGCTATAATGCTAACATGTAACACACACACACACACAAATAAAGCACCATCCATTAGGGAGTAAAATAGCACAGTTTAATATATCCGTCTCTATGTTAAATAGCACTCTCTTTTCAAGTTTGGTTTTCTCAGACAATAAATTCCAGCTTTTAGCAATTAGAAAAAAAAAAAAAAACAAACCACAGAAATTAGCAGCCTGAGGAGGTGGAGTTCTTGGCACCCGTTATCAACGGGCTGGCCAAGCCATCCAACGTTGAGATACTGACCCACAGTCTCTTTTGGCTTTCAAGGAAAAAGTATCCCGGACCCTCCCACCCCTTTCGGAAACTTAACAGAAATCTCAACCCCGAAGCGGCTCGTGCATCCCCACACTTGTGTCCACCCCAGCCAGCCCCATAGTGAAGGAAGCGAAGACAGCAGTGTGAGTGGTAGTCAATTCAACCAACACAACACATATGGCAGCTCCTGTAACACAACCAAGCCCACCAGGTATCCCGTTTTAATTCCCAGCCTAGGCCGATAGAAAGGAAGAGGAGGAGGGGGGAGTGCTTGCCACCCCAGAGAGCTGTGATTTGGCTCAGTGAGGTCCCAACTACTCGCAGCCCTACAAACAGGTGATGTACATACAAAACTTACGAAACGGCTTGAAACCGGTTCAGCCAATTTTTTTGAGGGGGGGGGGAGGGAAAGGGGCATCTCATGCCTTCTGAAAGCTCCAACCCATTTCACAGTCTGAGAGCAGGAATCCCAACAGCTCTTGGACAGTGGATCTATACAAACTCCTGGCTCGAGGGAATCGCCCTGGGAGGTGATCAACTTGGTGCCTGGCCACCCAACCCCATCTCAGCCAGTCTCTGCCCCCAAATCTGTTGGGAGACACTAATTGTGCCCACTCAGTCATTAGATAAGCGCTCTGCTCAAACACACACACACACACACACACTCTCACTCACTCCAGCCACAGTCATCCAATTCGACCCATCTTGGACACAACCGATGCATGCATTCAGTTACCCAGCCTCCCCCCCCCGCAAAAAAAAATACACGTGCCCCTGGCCCCATGCAAGAGGGTCAGACTCCCATCCAAAAAGACCTTTAAATTAAAGCTGAAGTGCAAAGGAATGGGTGCCCCAGCACACACCCTACGACAACAGATTGTCTTCACGCCAAAGGCCGGACGAGGCCGTGGCAGCAACACAGCCTCGCGAGGGGGAGGACGCGAAGGGGGAAGGAGGAAGCAGGCACAAGGTCAGCCGCGGAAGACTGCAAATGCTTCCGCCTGGCTCGTGGTCAAAAATTATTGCAAGGTATCTCAGGAGGTGCTGGCCCAGGGTGGAGCACAGCAAAGTCTCAGGAAGAAAGAGGCGCAAATAAGGCCCCAGAACCAACGCAGAATACGTCCAGTGTACGTGACTGCAGCTGTGGGGGGGGGGCACAAGAACATCGTGACTTTCCCAGCCCACATGCCGGGACGTGCCCTCCGTCTCGAGCGGCAACCCTCCACTTCCAGCAGTGGCCGGCCATTCATTTCCGCAAAGCCCACCGCCACGCCGGGCCACGCCCTATAGGCTCCGGGTTTACGGAAGCTCAGTAGCTACTTTCGTGCCCCGTCAGGATGTAGAGATTGCTCTGTGCCGTGGGATTGTCAGTGGGCGTGCTCTCCAGGATGATGTCCCTGGAGGAGGGAGAGAGGGGACAAAAAGGAGGCAGACAGGGAGAAGGCGAATTTGCCCAAGTTCAGCACTTTTATCCAGAACGTCAGTGCGCAATCCTAAACCGGAGCTAGGCCGGCGCAGTTAGGCCAGCACCAGGGACACTGTAAAGGATGTTGGGACCACTCTCGGAGCCAGAGAGGCCAGCACACAGAGGTGCACCATCCTCCCAGCGCACCCTGTGGCAAGGAGTTCCACAGGGCACAATCCTAACCTGGAGTGAGGCGAGCACAATTAGGCCAGCAAAATTTGGCCAGCACCAGGGACACCACTCTTGGTGTCAGAGAGGCCGGCATACAGATGTGTAGCATCCTCCCTGACTCCGAGAGTGGTCCAAACGCGCTTTACGGTGGCCCTTGTGCGTTTTCTCCATTGGGAAATTCCTCCCTCCCGCAAAAGACTCACCTGTGAGCTCCTAACACCCGAAACACTCTGGTCTTGTCTGTGACCTCCTGTGTCACCTGTTGGGGGAGAGAGGAACGGCTTAGCAGGAAATCCCCATCGATCAACATTCTGTGCACCGAAATTGTTGCACCAGATTCATGATCCTGCAACAACCTTGAGGCTTTGATGTGTGGGGGCAGGCCACTTCAGGTGATGCGCACAGGTGGGGGGGGGACACATTGAAAGTTCTTTCAAATACCACCATCATTTATTTGTCATACGATGCGGAATTTACAATGCAGGAGACATTTCCTCCACATTTCTGGTCCTCGGCTGGGGGAAATTTGGCCCTGCCACCTGCGGTGCTGAAGGACAACATTTTCTCTCTGCACAAGGCCTGGAAAAGTGAGACTGTGCCACCAGCAGACCCCGCGACAAGAGACGCGACCGTTCCGGCTGGCTCGACTCACCTCTTTAGATTCCAGGCTTTGGCCTTGCATGCCGTGCTTCCAGAAGGCCAAGACACTGTCTTGAAGGCACACTGCATGGGAGACAAGGAGAAGGAGAGGGACAGCCACTCAAACGTTTATCGCCCTCTGTTGACGCAAGCTGGCCAACTGCAGGAGCTCAGCTGCCTTGCAAACTGCAGGAGCTCAGCTCTTCAAGGGCACTAAGAAGTTCGGGGACAGCGCCGTCACAGGCCTTCTGCCAACCGCTCTAGAGGGCTTTGGGGCGAGAAAGCCGCCAACTGAGAGAGACCAGCCCAGCCCCACGCACCGATGGTTTCGATGGGGAAGCTGAAGCTGAGCTCGGGCACCAGGGCTCGCTGGGGGGCTCCACGGAGGGTCACCACCTTCACACAGCCTGTAGAGTGGGAGAAGCAGAAGACAACGCTAACAAGATGCTACACACATCTGTGTAGCATCCTCCCTGACTCCGAGAGTGGTCCAGCTGGCAAGGAGGACGAAGCAGTCTGGGGGGCCGAGGGAGGGGGGGGGACAGGAGCGCGACTTACGTTCAAAACACACCAGGATAGTGTCACGGTCCATCTGAGTCACGTGACTGGCCATCACGAGCGGCCGGCCTGCAAGGAGACCAAGAGCAGTGATGTGTCGGGGTGGGATGGGGGGCTGGATCAGGGTTCCAGAAGCAGAAATGCAGAAGAACAACAGCTAGAGGAGACATTCTAAAGAGACATTCTAGCTTGGAATCCTCTTCTCCTCCTCACTTCCTGTTTCACTCTGAGCACTTCCTTTCAACATCCAGCGAGCTCAGGAGGAGGAGGAGGAGCAGGGGGTGGTGACTCCCCCCGGGGCAAGTAGGTGCTGGTTGCATTTTGTTTTGGGTGCTGGAAGATCCTGGGGGAGGGGGGCGCACCAGCCATCTCTGCACCTGCCGGTTTCCTGCCCTCACCAAACTCCTCTCTTACCAGAAGGACTGGAGGTGCTGAGGCCGGTGCTTAACGAGAGGGTGCTGAAGTGCAGCTCTGCCCCAGGCAGGTCGCTCCCAGTGACCCCCCAGCAGACCTGCGGGTATTCCTCCATCTCCACCACCAGCAGCTCGAACAGCGTCAACGGGTCCGGTGGGGTGACAGAGACGTGCTGGGGAGGAGAAGAGGGCAGGGTCTCAACGCAGCGACTATTTGCAGGGTTCCCTCCCACCAGGGCCAGATCAACTAAGGCAGGAGACTGGGGCAGGGTCCACCACAATCAATCACTGGAGTTTAAAGTAAAACAGGAAGAGGGAGGAGAAGAGAGCAGTGGGCTAGAGTGTCTACTAGGCGACAGTCTAGCCCACCTACTCTTTCCTCCTCACTTCCTTTCCCCTTTCATTCCTCTTTCTATCTGAACCCCCGCAGGAGAGACTAGAAGGAGTGGTGGCCACAGAGGGGAAAGTGGAGACCAGCATTTGGCCCACTGCCTCAAGCCCCAGCAATTCTGGTCCGACATCCAACACCCTTTCACCTACCTTCAGTAGCATGAACTTCTGCAAGGGCTCGTACCACTGCAGGAGGGCCAGGCTGGAGGGGAGGGCGGCACAGAGGAAGGTGCTCCCCGAGTAAGGATTCCGCACTGGGACACAGAAAGGCAGAGTCACACTACAAGTGGTTGTAAAAGCCCCCTGCATTTGCATCCTATTTCGTCCATCTCTTGCCGTCTGTCAGGGATGTTTCTAGTCAGGCAATGGCTGCAGTCCGGGAATGCCAGTTTGCTTTCCAGGAGAGTCATTTGATTACATTACGACAGCATTTCCTGCTAGACGACGTCACTTCCGGCTATGACACCGCGTCTAGGTTAATGGCATCACGTCCAGTGGGTCCCCGGTCTAAACAGTTTGACAACCACCCTGTCCTAATTTGTCACCCGCAAGGAGGACATTGTGAGGCAAACACACTCACCCACTTGGCACCGCAAACAGCCTTTGGTGTCTGCTATCTTGGCTGACAATGCAAACTTCCTGCAGAGAGAGAGAGAGAAAAAAAATTTTAATGGGGGGGGGGAGAAGAAATGGGAGAGACCAAAACAGAAGCAAAGAGGCAACAACGAGCATGTTCCAGCCCTGGATAACCACTTTGTGAATTTCGTGTTGAAAAGCGGTATATAAGTACCTGTTGATTGATTGATTTTGAGCCACAACACACATTTTCCCTCTGCAGGGGCTCAGTCCCATCATTCCAGTTGACCCCCAAAAAGAGCACCTCTAGGGACGTGCAGAGTGTAAAAGCACAGGGTTGAGGGGGTCTTGGGGCCCACCGCTCAGTGTGGGAAAACCGGAGCTACAGCGGCCTACTTAAGTCATTTGCTCCATGATCAAACAAGGTCTTGGTATTCTACGAAGCGAACTTTCTAATATATTACTAAATGAAATGAAATATTCTTTCCCTCCTTTTCTGTGAAGAGATGCTATCCCCCCCTCCACCAGGGACCCGTGGTCCCTCCCCTCCCCTCTCCCCACCTCGGGATGATTCGCTCCGTCAGCCGATTGGTGGCGATGGAGAGGGGAACCTGCCGTTTCTGAAGCAGACGCCGCTGCTCAAAAAGGCCCAGGAGGTTGTGTGAGGAGATCTGCGAAGACTTTCCTGCAAGGCACAAGTGGGAAGATTTGGGGGCGGGGGGAGACAGAAAGCAGAAGGTGCCACATTTGAGAGGCATGGGTCTTGCTTCACCTCCCACATCCTGGCTACAATTTGAAGGAAGTGGAGAGGAGAAGAGAGACACTCTAGCCCACCACTCTACTCCACACATGCACTCTACTCTTCCTCTTCAAGCCTGGGAGGACCACTGGGGAGGAGACAAAAGTGGCCAGCAACACCCACCCCAATCTGCAGCCCTGAATTCCACTCTCCTGTAATATCACCCCAGTGGGGTTGTACTGCGCCCTGAAGCCCCCTCCCCAGAAGTTGATCTTAGTACTAACAAGCAGAGAGAGGGTACGGGGAGGGCTTCCTCCACAGGTTCACAACCCTGCCCATGGACGTACTCACCAGCCAAGGTCAGTAGTACATTATTCATACAGTAGAGCCACAAGCACCTGTGCGGAAGGAGCTGACGGGGGTTTGGGAGGAGAGAGAAAACAGAGGGAAGAGGCAACTCGCGCTTATTGTACAAACTGCCATGAGGCTCACCATTGCAGCGGACGCAAGTAGTGTCAGTCCTCGTTATCCGCCAGCGTTCCATTCCTGAAAATCCTGGCGGATAGCAAATTCGCGGATAACGATCCACTGATCAGTGGGGTTAGGTACAAGGGGGTACCTTATCTGCCAACAGAAGACTCCAGCAGAGACCCCTCAGGCAGCCAGCCAAGTGCAGCAGGAACTGCCCAAAGAGCTCTGGAGGCTGCAGGAACCTTCCGGAGGCTGCAGGGTGCTTCCAAACGGCACCTGCGACCAGCACGGACCTCTTAAGGATGCTTCTGCCGGCCAGTTTAAAGGGGTCAAGGCTGGCCGCAGGTGCCGTTCTGAAGGTCCCTGCAGCCTCTGCATAGCGGATAATGAGAACAGAGGCGCGGATAACGAGGGAAGTAGCAATTCTGCCCCTCACAGGGTTCACCTATAAAGAGGAATGGCTGCATCACCGACTGCAGTGGGAAAAGCTGGCAGTGGAGTCGGTCCCACTGTTAGGCTGAATGCAGCCCTCCCAAACGTCGCCATGCTCCCCTTGCTGCCACCACGGAGTCGAGGCTTTCTTCCCTCCCTCTCCGGTCCCAGGGAGTCATCCAGGCTCACCTTCTCCAGAGTGTCTTCATGGAGCTCGTGGAGGTTGAGGGTGTAGATGCCTTCCTCCGCGCCGGCCACTAAATACAGATCTGCAGAGTGGGAAAAGGGGCAGCAGCAATTACAGACAGCCAGCAGCCCCGTCCCCTTTCGAGCTCTCACAGTTCAATACAATATGCGGCACGGAGAATTACAGACAAGCAAATTCACATCAGTTTCAAAAGACGCAAGACAGGGCTAAGTAGCTCTCTCCAGCTGGTGTCTCAGAGCACAATCCCAACCTGGGTTTAGGCCTGCAAAGTTTGGCCGGCACAAGGGCCACCGTAAAGTGCTTTAGGACCGCTCTCGGAGTCAGGGGGAATGGTGCACGGATAGCAAAAGCTCTCACCTAGAGTCTCTGGATGAACCCAAGTCGTAGCAGAGTTAATCTTCAATGGGCAGCCGTTGAAGACCTTGGAGAAACAGGCTCCCATCTAGGAAACAGGACAGCAAATCACACTTCCACTCTCTTTTAGTCAGGGGAACTCCCTCCCACTGGGAAAAGGGGAGCGACTGGTGGAGCTGGAGCAGTGGGGGAGGAACACCTCAGATCATTTTCTGTTTGTGTCACGGTCTACAAAGTCCGCTGATATGACACCAACTCTCCACCATTTGCCTAAGTAACGACCCCCACCCCACACATGCAGAGAAAACTGGTGTAACATTACGGCCAAGACACTGAGCAGTCCACTGGGAACTTCCCCAGCTTGAACCCTCTTGGTGGCCTTGCTCAAGCCCCTCCCTCTCAGCCTCAGTCTTCCCTGTCTGCTAAATGGGGATAAAAATATTATGAATTGCACTTACAGGAGTAGGTCAAAACAAGGCACTCTAAGGCACTTCAGGCACTCAGAAAATGCTAGACAAATGCCAGGCATTTATTGATACCCCCGGCCTCATGATGCCAGTAGAAACATGAATGGGACTTACGTGAACTTTTGGAGTGGGAGGCAGTCCGTGGCAGAGTAGTCTCTAGGAGGGGAAACAAAAAGAGTCATCCGGACAATGTGGAAAAGTGGCTGTCAAAGGTCAGGAAACTTTCCCTTTCCCCTCTGTGCCCATCACAGCCTTCCACTCTCCCCTCTTAGTCAGGGGAACTCACTGCCACTAGAGAAAGGGGTGCGATTGTTGGGAATCAGGGTAAGCTCACTGGAGACGTTCCCCACTCTGGCAACTTGAGAATTACACACACACACACACACACACACACACACACACACACCAGCCTCTCCGCTCGGGGACATTTCTTCCAGTACTTACGGTCGCCTCTTCCTTCCTCTTCATCGTGGCCCACTCCGTCGAGAGGAGAGAGTCTGACAGTTTGGGGGAGTCCGTTGTGTTTGGGGGATCCTCACCCAATTCCGTCTCGCCTGTGGACGCGGAACAAAACGCCCCGCCCCCCCAAAGATGAGCAGTCAGGAACAGGGGCGCTCTCCTGGGGTCCCCACTCACAACAAACAAGGAATACAATAATAATAATAATAATAATATTTATTATTAGTAGTATTATTATTAATAATAATAATATTAATTAATAATAATAATAATTAATAAATATTATAAATATTATTAATATTATTAATAATAATAATTTTAAGAAAATAAAAGCATTCTCCAACCTGGGGAAGAGTCAACTTTGTTCCCCAGGGTCCCCCTACCACAGGGAAGGTAAACACAACACACAACACACAACACACAACACACAACACACAACACACAACACACAACACACAACACACGAGTCATTTTTGGTGCTTTTCCATCAGTGGGTCCAGTTTCCTCACTGCCCCAATACCTGCCAGATCCTGGCTTCGAGGACGCTCTGAGTCCGCAAATTCAAAGCCCCCCTCGTGCTCCCAGGGGGCTTTGTAGGCCAGCTCCAAGTTGAGGAAGTCCCAGAAAGGCCCCCTCTTGATGGTCCCCGTGTCACCCTCGCCGGTCCCACGCAGCTCCTGCTCCTCGCGGGTCTGCGGGTGTGGGGAAAAAAACAATTACAGAAATCCTTTGCCATCCAGGATACTCCTTTAACATCAGGCTTTGGTTCCGCGGTAACAACCCCCGCAAATGCTGGATTAAGGGGCAGGACGACAGTGGCATAGCTAAAGGGGTGCAGGAGGGGGCGACTGCACTAGGCAGCATGCTTTAGGGGGGACGCACCTGTTTGGGTGGGCCAGCCGGCCGGATCGTGAGGCTCCTGCAGGTGAGCAGAAAAGAATTTTTTAAAAAGGTAAGAGCTGGTGGGTGGAAAAAATCACCTAAAAGCTGAATATTTGGAGCTCAACATAAGGTTGCTTGCCGAGCCCCAGAACCTATTGCCACTGCCTGAGTGTAGGCCTGGAACAGGCAAAGAGCGAGGTGTTCCTGAGCATGCACAGAGCACCTTCGCCTCCTCGCAAAGGAACCCAAGTCCACCACAGAGAGGGATTGGGGGGGGGGGACACACATATGGAGGTCTGAACCTCAGTGTCTCTCTTTTTTAATGCCCCCTCCCTGCATTCAGAGCTTTGTGCCCCACTGCATTCTGGGGTACACTGCCCCATCTCTTGCATTTAGATGCTGTCAAGATGCTGCTCGACAACGCTGAAATAAACAGACCAAGGATCTGTCGAAGGCCGCCTTCTATGCCTTTTCTCACCTCTCCTCTAGTGCTTCTTCCACGGACTGAAGGAGACTTCTGGAGAAATAAACCACAGCAATAATCAACACACAATAATCAACTAGGTCTCCTGGCTCCCCTCCCCGCTTGACGGACAGCCTCCCCCACCTCAAGACACCTCCGGCTGTCACGCCGCCCTCCTCTGATCTGTTGCAATCCCACGCCCCTCCCTAGGAGGGTGGTCGTTTGTCTCTGCATGAGTTCCCGTGCCTCCAACAACCGCAGATTTTGAGACAAATGATGCTTTCCTCACTGCTGGGAAACGGCTGCCCCAGTTGATAACAGCCGGATGGGCAAGGATTCAAGGCCGGCAGGCAGGCAGGCAGGCACGAAAGGAAGGAAGGAAGGAAGGAAGGAAGGAAGGAAGGAAGGAAGGAAGGAAGAGAACTTCGATCCCAAGCAGCTGAGGAGGAAACACATTTTTCCAACTTTTTTTTCCCACCACGATTTACTTACTCTCCATCTCCTGAAAGGATCCATTTCTCGTCCTCTTCCTCCTTCTGTGAACAGACAGGACGCGCCGTTAGGAGTCCCAAGCTCAGGCAACAGCGAACAGGCTGCCACCCCTCTCTGAGCCAGAATCGAGGCCAGCGCAAGGCCCCTGTGGTGCCCAATACAGCACCTCTCCCCCTTACCCTGTGGCAAACCGCCTGCTCCATGATTTGCAGGTTTCCAGAAGGAAGAGGAAGTATCAGAGAAGAGAGGTGGGCTAGAGAGGCTGAGGCATTCAAGCCTGCCGATCTCGTCTGCTCCGCTCTGCTCCCCTCTTTATTTTCAAGCGCAAGGAAACCACACACAAACCACACGTACCAGACTGCTCCACGGTTCAGTCTCCTTTCTCAGCGGTGGGCCGAATTTCACCCGATTAACTGCAAAGTAAAGACGTTTTTAAGACCATTAGCTATCTCCTCAGGGGCAGGCCTGTGCCAAAACCCAAACCTCTCTCAACTGTTATTGCATTGTCGTGTAATCTTTTATCTATGTTTATATTTTTTTATATGCCATTCAAGGTCTTTGATTTGATTTGCAATGATCCATCTGCTTGGCCAGCGCCCTCTCAATACATCAAGAAATAAAACAAATTCAACTCACGCTGGATCTCTTCCAGGCTGCCTTCAGCCTGCCCGGGCTGACTGTGGGAACGGATTCGGTCAGGAGAGACTTCGTAAGCCTGAGTGGGGAAAACATTTATTTTTAAAAACACTCACATGAGCAAGAGTCCTCCCCGCTGGACCAGGACAAAAACCTCTCGAAGCCAACATTTTTTGGGTATGCCCAGAATTTAATTAATCCTGTGGAACTCCTTGCCACAGGAGGTGGTGACGGCGCCTGGCCTAGGTGCTATCAGGACTCCGAGAGTGGATCGAAAATGCTTTGCGGTGTGCCTTGTGCCAGCCAAACTTCGCTGGCCTAACTGTGCCAGACTCACTCCAGGTTAGGATTGTGCTCTGTGAGATACAGGAAGCTGGACAAGATGGGCCTTTGGCCTGATCCAGCAGGTCCAGGAACGGACCACCCATAGACACCAAGGGCCTACTCTACTTGTGTTTGTCTGTTCTGACTGAGGACCCGAGGCATCCTTCCCAACCCACTTCTGTTGGGACCGTACCTCAAAATCCCCATCATCAAGAGCAGCCGCCGCCAAGTCAGGATTCGTGGCTTTGTCCAACAGTTCAATCGCCAAGATGCGGGTGAGCGGCTGGCAGACGAAAGGGTGCTGGAGGAAAGGGGAGAGAATGGTTAGACACCCCCTCCGCCCTTTCTTAGATTTTGCAAGGCTGTAGCTCATGGGAGAGCCCTTGAGGAAAGTCCTGGGTTCAAATCCTGGTACAATCTCCAAACAGGGCAAGGCATTTATTAAATCAATCAATCAACAGGTACTTATATACCGCTTTACAACACAAAGTGGTTTACAAGCAAATAGTAATAATAATAAAGTTAAACGGCTCCCTGTCCCAAAAGGGCTCACAATCTTAAAAAAAAAGGCAGACCACCAGCAACAGCCACTAGAAAGTCTGTGCAGGGGTGAAGAGGGGCAATTACTCTCCCGCTGCTAAATATAAGAGGAACACCACTAGAAAAAGTGCCTCTTGCCCTGTTAGCAGTTCTTTATTAGCTTTATTAGACTTTTAAAAAGAAGTCTAATAAAGACTTTTTTAAAAAGTCTTTTTTAAAGACTTTTATTAGACTTTTCAAAAAAGGTGATCTAGGAAGAAATAATATTTTTTATTTATTTACAAGTAATGTTTTCTTTTCTTCTGGATATTTGTGTATTTGCAAACAAACAAAACTCGGTGATGCAGCCCTAATGAATAACCTGCTTGTGGGGCTTAGTGACCCCTCAACACTTCTCACTGAAGGGCTTGGGGGGGGGGACCAGAAAAAAAGATGCTCCAGCGTTTATCTCCAAAATCTTTAGACAAACTTGCACATTGCAGGAGCTCAGCTGCCTTGCAAACTGCAGGAGCTTAACCCTGCAGGGCAGTGAGCTTCTTTCTGATGTTTGAATAGCCTGGGGGCTTGAGGCAATCAGTTATCTGGTTTTTCCATCCCCTGTGTTTTCATTGGTGCCTCGTGGGACTCACCAGAATTTGGGTTCCCGACCCACAGTTTGAGAAACTGTATTGTGCGTCTTTACTGGAATAAATTGCCTCCATTGGTAATCGAAGGGACGAAATAATACATGATCCGGGAAGGGCACAAAGGGGTCTCTCCGCTATCTGTAGCTGCAAGGAACTGCTCTCACCAAGCACCAACAGGAGCTGTACCCCAGGGGTGCACAGAAAGCACCCATTTCCCACCCTCCAGTTTCGCCTACCTGAAGGAGCTTTTCTGCCACTGGACGCTTTTTGGGGTTCCTGGTCAGGGTGAGCTTGAGGAACTGGTGAAAATCGGTGGACCTGGGGAGAGGGACCAAAGGAGGAGAGGGAAATCCGGTGAGAAATTCCCATGTGTCATTTCTGTCCATGGGCAGGACCGGCTTGTCAAGGAGAACAACTGAGACAGATGCCTCAGGCTCGCCCACTGGTCCCCAGAGAGGAATGGTGCTGAAAATCAAACAAACAGTATTTACACACCGCTTTTCAACAAGACGTTCCCAAAGCGGTTTACAGGCAAAAAAAAAAAAGTTAAAGAACCCCCCCCGACCCCTAGAGAACAGATTGTAGGGGGGGAGAGTTGTACTCACCAACATGCCTTGTCTTTTAACTTGGGGGGCTGGTAGCTGCTTTTTGACAGCATCATCAAGGCCCTGGAAGCAAGGAGGGAAAATAAGGACATTGCAGCTTTTTTGTTAACGTACGGCTCAACACGAACTCACTTGCCTGGGCCTCCCATTGGCTGAATCAGCTATGATGTCACAGAATGTTCAGACACTGTAACGGGGAAGGGCCAGCCAAGGAATGTTGACGCACAAAATCTTATTTTGATGCATGATTTAAAAGCCGGGTAAAAATACAACGAAGAGGGGAACGGAACACAGACAATCTTCCTCTCGCTTACACCCCCTGAGCAGAGCAGCTTAGGCCTGTGGGGGTTCTGGAAAATGCTCAACATGCGCTGTGCGCTACTCCCACTGGATAGGTTCCAAACTCAAAAATGGGAGCCAGGGCAGCCAGCCTTACCAGACATACACACTTGTAGCTTTTCCTATTGTGCAACCCAGAAACCAGTTCCAAATACTAATAATAGATCTGTCGCTCCCAGATTATCAGCTTGGGCTGTCATTAGTGACTTTCCCAACCCAAACTGGCACAGTGACTCATAGTCTCAAGAAGTATGACCTGGTTACCAAGGCAGGTGTGTCGTCGGTTTCAGAAGAGACAAGAGCTTGCCTCTCTCTCCCCGAAACTTGCTTAAGGGATGTTGCTTCTCTCAATCCCAATACTAAAACTGAGCGGCAAAACAGGCAAACAGAAAATATTTATTTACCCAGCACTTAATGAGGCCTGTGGAACTCCTTGCCACAGGGAGGTGGGGGTGGCATCTGGCCTGGATGCCTTTAGAAGGGGATTGGACAAAACGGGATGGGTGTACATCCAGGTTACAAGCCGTGATGGGTAAGTGCAACCTCCTGGCTTTAGAAGTAGGCTGCTTCAGAATGCCAGACGCAAGGGGGTGGCCACAAGACGCAGGCATCTTGTGGTCTTGTGTGCTCCCTGAAGCATCTGGTGGTCCACTATGAGATGCAGGAAGCTGGACTAAGTGGGCCTTTGGCCTGATCCAGTGGGGCTCTTCTTATGTTCTTAGAATAGCGAACTCTGTTTTATTTACCTCAGAGGTTTACCTCAGACATTTACCTCAGAATGCCAGATACAAGGAGGTAAATGTCTGAGGTAAAATTCTGAGGTAAATGTGGCAACAGGATGCAGGCGTCTTGTGGTCTCGTGTGCAGCCTGAGGCACCTGGTGGGCCACTGTGAGACGCAGGAAACTGGACTAGGTGGGCCTTTGGCCTGATCCAACAGGGCTCTTCTTATGTTATAACAACAACAACAACAACTATGTTGATGATGATGATGATGATGATGAGAGCTCACAGGGGAAAGTCTGGCTTTGCACAGAGTCACTCTGCTAGACCATCTTGACTGGCTGGGTGATTTGACAGCTCAGAGGTCCAACCAAATTATCGTAGGTTATATCGAGCAATTACGGCAGGGGGAGTCTACTTATTCCCCCCCCCAGCACTGAGCAGGGAAGCCCCCTCACCTCATGGGATGCAGGTCAAAGAGGGGCGGCTGCAACTCAGCCAGCTCAATGGCGGTGATGCCCAGGGCCCAAATGTCGCACAGCTGGTTGTAACCGCCTTTCTTCTCCACCGCGGCCACTTCCGGTGCCATCCTGCACAAGAGGGAGAGACGCTGAGTTCGGGAGGAAAGGAAGGCCTGGGAGGACAGACAGGCACACAGCCGGGGCAAAGACCAACTCAACCAGTGGGCTAAGGATACTCCTGAGGAACTGCTGCCGGCTGAGTCTGACCCACGACCCACTGAGCTTAGCATTGTCAAGCAGAGGCCGGCAGCAGCTGTCAAGAGTTTTAAACCGAGACCATCCCAGGCCTTAGCTGCAGGTGCCAAGAGGGGGTGAACCCGGAAACCTGAGCCGAAAGCACCAGCTCTATGACCACCTCTTCCAGTGATGTCATGCAGGGGGTACATGGGGGTACGCGAGTACCGGTTTCTAGGATTACAGCTGGCCCCGCCCATTCGCTCGCCCACTCGCCGACTCCGCCCTCTGCAACGTTTGAATTTCCTGCATGTTTGAGTTGCCTGCATGTTCTCAGAGCCAGGCAGGCAGCGAGCGGAGCCTTTCCTTTCCTTGCCACTGAAAAATGAGTTGCTCTGGGGTTTTAACATGATGCCAGGCCTCCTTAACATGTTCTGGGGGTGCTGTGGAATACTGTTGCAACTGTTGGGTCAGTTTAAAATCATCTGAGGCCTCAAAAAGGGCTTTTTTCATGTCACTTCCTGCCACAACATCACTTCTGGCTTATGATGTCACTTCCAGTGGGCGGGTCCCGACACGTGACAATCAAAAGTGAGTACCTGTTCTTAAATCATTTAGATGACACCACTGACCTCTTCCCTTTCTCTCCTCCACGGATGGGCGCCGGGACTTTGACCAGCTAGGAAACTGTAAGATTCTGGGTCCACCAGCAAAGGGGCTGGACTCAAAACGTGTAGGTCCAATTCCAGCTCCAATTCTAGGGCCCTAAGATCATCTCCATCTAAGGAGAGCCCCTTCCTGCCTTCCGTTTAACACCGGTGGCACCATGAAATGCCAGCATGTCATTCGTCTGTGGAACTCCTTGCCACAGGGTGTGGTGGTGGCTCCTGGTCCAGATGCCTTTCAAAGGGGATTGGACAGATTCCTGGAGGAAAAGTCCATCGTGGACTACAGGCCATGATGGGTGGTGCAGCCTCCTTACATTGGTAGTAGGCTACTGCAGAATGCCAGGCGCAAGGGAGTAGCAACAGGATGCAAGGCATCTTGTGGTCTCGTGTGCTCCCTGAGGCACCTGGTGGGCCACCGTGAGATGCAGGAAGTTGGACCAGGTGGGCCTGATCCAGTCTGGCTTAAACAGGGAGCACACAGTATTAAGAGCTGCTCCCCTTTAGTCAAGGATAAAAACAAATCGGGGGGGGGGGGAGATTGACATCTGAAGACCAGCAGATCCTTTAAGTTCGGGATCCACAAGAGTAGCGTGCATTACCAATAAGGGGTCCCGATGAAGGATTTTCTCTTGGCCACTGTTGCCGTCAGTTCCGCAGACACCCCAAAATCTGCTACAGGAGGGAAAGACAGAAGCCGTTTCAGAGGACAAGCTGTGCATTGCAGGTGCCTTCTACACATTTGCGCCTGAAGAACTGTGTGCCCATTCAGTTTTGGGAGACAGTTTTGGGCCCCAGACTGAAAACACAAAAGCGCAGGTTGCACGCATGACTCTCAGGCACCTGGACATTGCAAGCCTAAATTGTGAGCTTGAGAACAGAACTATCACTGAAGTCTGATGAGAGGTGACTCTGTGTGTGTGTGTGTGTGTGTGTGTGTGTGTGTGTGTGTGTGTGTGTCATTCAGTCCTCCAGATGTTCTGTGCCCAAGAACCGGGTCCCCAGAGCCTTCTCGCACGTGTATGCACACACTCTCGCGCCCCCCCCGTGCAAAACGTGCAAACGGAAACGTTTCACAGAGCAGGGGAAAGAGAGGATCCGGGACCCAGGACTGGAGGAGGAGGAGGAGGAGGAAAAGTTGGTCAGAGGTGAGCGAGTGGGAGAGCAACCAAAGAGGAGGAACTGACCGAGTTTCACATCACCGGTGGCCGTTAGCAGGATATTGGCTCCCTGAAAGAGAGGAAGGGACACTGTTGAAAACAGACAGAGGGCATGAGGAGGGGAAGTGCAGGCTGCTATTTTCTGCAAACAGACAGGGCGGGTAGAGAGAAACAGCTCTCTCTCCCCGTCTTGTGGTCTTCCTCTGCGGTCTACAGAGGCACCCTCAGTGGTTATTTAAAGAGACAGATTTATTTATTTTTTCACATGCTTACCCCACCCTCCCTCCAAGGCCATGATTCCCACACTGTGGGTCGTGACCCACCAGTGGGTCACGAGCCAACCTCAGGTGGGTCACGAAGCACCTAGAGCAGCCCTATTGAAAATCTGGGGATGCTGGAAAGAGGGAGGGCTGTGTGGTTGTTTTGCTCGGGTCTAGGTTGTAAATAGGCTTTTTTCTTTCTTTCTGATTCACTTTGCTGTTGAAAAACGGCAAAGAAATAACCCAATTGATCGCTGCGTTCTCAGGAAAGCAGCAAAGAAATGTGCTCACCTTGATGTCCCGGTGCATTTTGCCTTTGGCGTGCAGGTGGTGAAGACCCTGGAAAGAGGCAGCAAGATGAAGATTACATGCCACCAAAACAGAGCTATTTCCCTCTCAATAGCTCCATCAGGACCAGCCAAATGGCCACAACAATCCTATCTAACATTAGCCAGTTTCCAAGTGCACCAAGAGCCCAGACGGAGTCCTTATAGTCATCCTATAACAAGAGAACTATTACGCCCATTTTGCAGATGAGGAAGACTGAGGCCAAGAGGGAGCAGTTTGCCACAGTGTGAGCTCACGGCCGAGGGCAGGTTTAAAGCAAGGGGAAGTCCGGATCGGCAACCCACCTGATGCGCCACTGCATCTGCTCAGGTGTCACTGAAGTAATTAATTAATCAACCATTAATTAATTAATTAGCAATTATTTAAATTAATTAGTTACCAGGCTTAAAAGAAAATCCTTACCATACACACACATTTTAAAGGACGAAAATAGATAGCACAATCCCCCTCTGTACAAACACAGGTCTGGATTTGTAAGACCCCTTGTCCCTGAATTGCATTAAATAATATTGAGGGTTGGGACCGCTCTAGAGATCCTGATCCAGGTTGAACTGGCTCAAGGAGATCTTACTGCTGAAGGGAAATGTCCTTCCCACCCCCCAGTCTGTCTTGCACATGGGAATGTCCTGTCCCAGAGGTTTTGAAATCAGTGGTTGAGAAACAAGAGGCACTTCCTGGAAAACTACAAGACTCAGAAGCGTTGGATCAAGACAGTTTTAAGAAGTCATTCGTCACGATTGATTGAACACAGTGGTGTTGGGGCTCGAACCCTGACTTCTTGAATCAGAACACTCTGATTGTGGGGGGCAGGCCCCCATTTCAGCCTAACCGACCTACCTCACTGGGTTGCTGCAAGGATAAAAAGTGTGCGTGCATGTGTCATATAAAAGTTAACCATCATATCTTTTTTACAGTGCTTTCCAAGGTGCAAAGCAGGGGTGTCGCTAAAGAAGTGCAGGGGGATGCAAATGCACCGGGCAACAAGCTTTGGGGGGGGGCACAAGCTGAGCTTGACACTAATGGCCAAAATTGTGAAAACCTTGGTATGCATGAATAATTCCATCATGTTATATATAGTCGGAAAGGGAATTTAATGCACAACGCAGTGGGAAAAACCAGAGTGTGTTAGGTTTACTCTATCGAAAGTTATGGCCAAACCCCCCCCCCCACAGAAAACGAAGATGTAACTGGCATGTAAAAATTGCAATTTGTTTCCGTCCCTTCATAGAGTGACCCAGCCCATAATATGCACCCCCAATTCCCACTATTGCATTCTCTGCTGCGGGAAGACAGGAAAAGGACAGAGGGAGGAACGGAAAAATGGATTTCCTCCCAAAAGCAGGGGGGGGGAGCCGAGGTCAATTTGCAGCATGGGGCGGAGGGGGAAGATGTTTATGGCTTCATATGCAGGGAAAAAAAGAGAGATGCCAAATTTAAAGCCGATTGAGAAACCCCTCCTGCAATCAGATCTTAACTTTCAGAGTTAAAGGAGAGAGGAAGTGCTGCCCAATGGTTAAGGGTGCAATTGTGTGTACACACTGACCGGGGAGTAAGCGTCCCCCAACTCAGGAAGGCTTACTTCTCAGTAGATACGCACAGGAGGTGCTGCAAGAGACTGAGCTTCCAACTTCACCTCTGCCCCAAAGGGGGTAAAAAACACTCTGCACATGCCCCAAAGCTTCCTCTTGGGCTTGTCATGCCCCAATTTAAAAAGTTAAAAGTTGTAGTTGTGTATTTCGGCAAATGTTCCAACTCCCCCCCCCCAAAAAGGGAATAGGTACAAACGGTGTAAACACAAAAAAATGCCCCCAATTTGGCGACACCTACTTGGAGAGTTTCCCGGCAGACATAAGCAATCTGCTTTTCGGAGAGGGGGCCAGTGGCTGCAAAACAAAAGGAGAAGTGAGAATTTGGCCGCGTCAGTTGTAAATATACCCCCACCGCTACCGCAATACCACATATACATGGCGCTGTCAGGAAGGGGGCTTGGACGGACACTGGAGTTCCACAATGAGAATTCCCAATTGTGTTCTCACTTGAGAAAAAATAAGAGGGAGAAGCAAAGTAGCTAGTCCTCATTGTGATCGACAGCTTCTGTTACCAAAAGCAGCCTCCAGCCCCAATGAGTGGTGCAGGGGACTGCCTTCCGGAGCTGAGGCCAAGAAATCCGACGCTTGCCAGGTGGGTCAAGACACCCCACACCCCAACTCACCGTGGTAGATCTCCTGCAGAGAGCCGCCTCCACAGTATTCCATACAGATCCACAGACGGTCATTCCTAACCGACAAACAAAACAGAAGTGGGAGAAATCATCAAGACACCAGATCAATCCATGTCTCACAGCAACTTTGAAAGGGATTTTTTTTTCTCCCTAAAACTATGGGTCTCTTTTCCTCTCCCCAGAGGGCCACAATGGAAGATCTACTTTTTTTATCCAGCGGATCATTCATCTGTGGAACTCCTTGCCACAGGAGGTGGTGATGGCATCCGGCCTGGGTGCCTTTAAAAGGGGATTGGATGGATTTCTTGAGTATAAGTCCATTGTGGGCTATGTGCAACCTTCTTACATGAGTAGTAGGCTACTTCAGAATGCCATGCCAGATGCAGGGGAGTGGAAACAAGATGCAGGCATCTTGTGTGCTCCCCAAGGCATCTGGTGGGCTGATGTGAGATACATGAAGTTGGACCAGATGGGCCTTTGGCCTGATCCAGCAGGGCTCTTCTGATGTTCTTATGAATTGCGACAAAGGAAATCAGGAATTCCATGCTTGAAATCAGGCTCCTCGCAATGTAGACATCAAGCGCCAGTCCTACAAATTTTTGCCACATCAGATTGCTTAGAAAATGCCACCCATCGCTCTTCAATCGGAACTCACTACATCCCAGTGTGACATCAACTCTCTCCTCCAAATAGTTCATCAGAGCCATCTCTCTCACCTGAGGTAGCTGCCAAAGTACGTCACCACATTGGGGTGAAGGCAATCCCTGAGAGTCGTGATTTCTTGCTGAATGGATCCGATATCGTCACCTAAGGAGATTTTTTTAAAAAAATGGGAAGATGACTTTGATGAGGCTTCATCGACACAGAGTCTGTCAACACAATACGAGGAAGAATTTGGGAGCTCTGGGGTACCAGTTTCTTCTCTGACCTGGATCCAGTTTCACAATCTTGATCGCCGCCAATTCTCCAGTCTCAGTGTCCCGGGCCTGTGGGGGGAACCAAAATTTAAAATAAGGCAACCAAATGCAGCTGGCATCTCTGTTTTGCAATTAAAAAAAAAAATTTTTTTTCTGCCTTTCCTGGCCAAATTGCCCAGGGTGTGTATTTATTTACGGAGATAGGAAAACTGTGCTCTTCTATGGTCTTGTGACATCGGAGGGGGATGACAGGTCTTTGGAAAACTGGGTGGGAAATTTCCTGCAGATGCGGCATGGGAAAAGAGAGTGGGGGCAGGAGAGCTTGTCGTGTCATCGGCATGCGTGCGCTCGTGACACACTTGTGAACAGCTCACACCAGCACCCCCCTCGTGCGGCAGTTGATGGGTGGGTCAAAAGCCAGATGTGGCTCAGAGATGAGGCTCTACTTAGGAGAGGGCTTGGGGAGCAGCCGGACCTCAGTGAGGTAGGGCCGGAGGGATGGAGTTTTCGGATAACCCAAGTCTTTCCTGCATCACTCCACCAGATGCCTCAGGGAGCACAAAGACCACAAGATGCCTGCATCTTATTGCCACTCCCATGCACCTGGCATTCAGAGATAGCCCACTTCTAAAACCTGGAGGTTCCACGCACCTATCGCAGCTTGTAACCTGGGAAGGACTTCCCCATCAAACCGTCCAATCCCCTTTTAAACGGCATCATCGGGGCCAGATGCCATCCCCACCTCCCGCGGCAAGGAGTCCCACAGTGCCTGTCAGCCAGCCGATCCTGTCGTCCATGGATGGGCCTCATCTTTGAAAAGCCACCCGCGCTAGCGGCCATCGCGTCTTGTGGCAGAGAGTTCCACTGTTTGGCAGTGAGCTGAATGAAGAAGCCCCTCCTTTTGCCCAGATCGTGCATTGTTTGGCACAATCGTGATCACGTTCCCCTGTTAACCACTTCCCCCTCCCAAGCCCCCCCACACACACACACACAGCGAAATGCTGCAGCCTCTCCTTATTAGGAAGCTGCTCCAGCACCCCACGCCCCTGATCATTGCCGTCACCCTCCTCTGCCCCTTTCCCAGCTCTGCCACAACCGTTCTGGAGATGTGGCAACCGGAATCACACACAGGCGGAATCACACCACACTGCTGCGCTGCTTGTTGGTGGAAGGGCACCGACAACGTGCCTCGACGGTGAGTCACAACCAGCCTTGTTCGCTCGTCTGGGATTTAAAGAAACAAAGCGCTGGGATGGGGCGCGGGGACACAAAGGCTGATTCACCTCCCGGGATCACGATTCTCCTCCTGAAATATGGCCCAGATCCCCCCCTTGCCTCTTGCCATCCCCAGGCAGGCAGGCAGGCAGGCAGGCAGGCAGGCAGGCAGGCAGGCAGGCAGGCAGGCAGGCATGCTGGGGAGGGAGAAGGGCCATGCCGTCCTGTTCCCCATCCTGCCCCAAACTTCGGCAACTTCCTGCCCGCCCTGCCGAGCCGGCTCGGCTGCCACCACTAGCAGAGCGGGTGCGGTGTATGTACGTTGCCGGGCTGCCCCAGCAGAAGCATCCTTGTGATGTCAGGCGGGAGGAAGGAGCTGGGGCAGCCTCACCCAAGCACCCAGGCGCAAGAACGCTCCTCCCCAGACAGGCACGCTCCAATGCGCCTTGGCGACAGGAGGGGGAAAGCTCCAAGTTTAAAGCTGGGCCACTGAAATCACAGCACAGGCTGCCCCTCTTACCCGGCCCCGTCCATTTCCCTCCCCTTCAGAGCCCCGCCGGATCAGGCCAAAGTGGGCCCACCTAGGCCAGCTTCCTGCATCTCATAGTGGCCCCCCGAGAGGCTTCAGGGAGCCCACAAGACAACCTGTATCCCACTGCCTCTCCCTTGCACCTGACGCGGCCCACTTCTAAAACCAGGATGGCCTTTTCTCCTAGAAATCTGCTTAGTCCCCTTTTCCGAGGCATCCGGACGACCCTCGTCGCATCCTGTGGCAAGCAGTGCCACAGGCTAATTACAAGCTGGGTTCAAGGAATACTTCCTTCTTTCCTGTTCTGCCTCTCCTCCTGCTTCTGGGGCCGAGAGAACAAGAAAGCACCCCTCTGCTAAGTCCCACCTCTATGGCTCGCACCATCATAAATCACGACATAAGAACATAAGAAGAGCCCTGCTGGATCAGGCCAAAGGCCCATCTAGTCCAGCTTCCTCTATCTCACAGCGGCCCACCAGGTGCCCCAGGGGGGCATGAGACAACAAGATGCTTGCATCCTGTTGCCACTCCCTTGCACCCAGTACTCTGAAGTAGCCTACTACTAATGTAAAGAGGCTACAACCCATCATCGCCTATAGCCCACGATGGACTTTTCCTCCAGAAATCTGTCCAATCCACTCTTAAAGGCATCCAGACCAGATGCCATCACCACCTCCTGGGGCAAAGAGTTCCACAGATTAACTACCCGCTGGCAGTGGTGTCATCTAAATGATTTAACAACAGGTACTCACTTTTGATTGTCACGTGTCGGGGGCCGCCCACTGGAAGTGACATCATAAGCCAGAAGTGATGTTGTGGCAGGAAGTGACATGAAAAAAGCCCTTTTTGAGGCCTCAGATGATTTTAAACTGACCCAACAGTTGCAACAGTATTCCACAGCACTCCCAGAACATGTTAAGGAGGCCTGGCATCATGTTAAAACCCCAGAGCAACTCATTTTTCAGTGGCAAGGAAAGGAAAGGCTCCGCTCGCTGCCTGCCTGCCTGGCTGGCTCTGAGAACATGCAGGCAACTCAAACATGCAGGAAATTCAAACGTTGCAGAGGGCGGAGTCGACGAGTGGGCGAGCGAATGGGTGGGGCCAGCTGTAATCCTAGAAACCGGTACTCGCGTACCCCTGTGTACCCCCTGCATGACATCACTGCCGCTGGGTAAAAAAGTACTTCCTTTTATCTGTTTTAACTCTCCCAACCCTCAGTTTTAGCGGATGCCCCCTGGTTCTGGTGTTTTGAGAGAGGGAAAAGAACATCCCTTGAGAGAGGGAAAAGAACATACGACACCATCATAAATCACGACACCATCATTTTTTTTCCCCCAGTCGCAATTTGGAACCGACAATCAGGATGAGAAAGACCCCGGCAGGGCAGGGCCCGTGGTTTTGTTGGGCTCAGCTAGCCGGCCCTGGCCAAGCGGGAGAGTCCTCGAAATAGCACAAGGGATGCTGTGGTCCGTGGCCCAACTCCAGACCACGTGTGGTTGCAACGTTGCCAGAGGCCGTAGCCGTGTGGCCGCATTGTCCCTGCGCCGTGGGCAGAAAAGACCCAGCTTTGGTCTGCAGCAGCGTTCCTAGTGAGGGCGTCTCACGCTTTCTGGAAGCAGCACAACGTTTTCCCAGCCGCACCAAAGGGAATCCAACACAACCATTGATTTTACCCTGTTGATGCGAGGGGGCTGCAGCGGGAAGCCTTGCTCCCATTGCTGGCAAGGGGCCTTGCCCCCCACCCCAGCCCCCTGGCACGGGCACCTCTTAGCAGGAACAACCACTGAACCCAGTTCCTCTGGGCATGCGCAGAGCGTCTCGCAACCCTGCCAAGCCACAACTGGAGTCATGGTTTGCAATGCCACCGCTGCCTCCAGCGCTGGGGATACTTCCCTGTTCCGACTTGGGTGCCCGCAACAAAACAAAATCCAGGGGCCTGACTCTCAAGAAACTCTCCCCAGTGCCCCGCCACGGGTGGAAAGCTGGACTCCTGACTTTCGGCCCACAAGCGGAGCCCCGGACTCCTGGCTCCCTGGGGCTCTCCACGCCATTCCTGTTTCAAGAATCTCAGGAAATGCCACACAAGGTCAGAACAATGGCAGCCCAGCGGGGGGACGACGGCAACACTGTCTCCGAAAGGGAGGGGTCAACAAGCAGCTCATTCGAACCCACCCTGAAAGAGGGGAGGAAGCACAGCCGAAGGGGAACAGGCCAGCACCCAGGGACCCCAAAGAAACCGAGGAAGGGGCCAACCGAAAGACTCCACACCCAGCACGATCACAGCCACAGAGTAGGATTTTGCCAGCTGGGGAGACTGGCACAGTTATGCAACCAAGCTCAGCGGAAGAAGAGGGAGGGGAGTGGTTATTGTGCCGTCTGCTGTAGCATGCGGCTTGGCCCACTCGCTCGAGTCATCTGCGACAGTTTGGCCTGGATTGCTGAGGGGTCCCTACTGGCTGCCCCATGGATTTCAGAACAGGAGGGTAGAACCAGCAGCTTCTCAAGAACCACTTGCCTCGGCTAACCAAGGAACACTCCAAGCACCCAGGCAAACAAGAATAAGCTTTTGTAGCACACAGAGTAGGCAAAACACTTGAAATATACCTGGATGCAGGCCTTACCGCAGAGAAGGTAAGAGAAGTAAGGATTACAGTATTACGCCCATTCTGCAGATGAGAACAACTGAGGCCCAGTCCTAGGTATGCAGAAAGAAGCCACACCAAGTCCAATTTAGCTAAGCAGGTATAGGGTTACAGCCCCGGTGAATTTGTGGCAGAGACCCGATTCAAACTGGGGAAGTCCATCTTCACAGCTCAGTTACTTGCATATCTGTTCAGAAGTAAGCCCTATTGATTTCCATGGGGCTTACTCCCAGGCAAGTGCATTCAAAGGGCTGCACTCTCCACAACATCAAAGAAGGTTTACAAAATGTGTGGGTTTGTTTTTTTTAAGCTGGTATGTAGGGCGAGGCAGGTGGAATCAAAAGGACAAGTCACACTGAGGACTCGCAACTTGAGCAAACTTCTCGGCAAGACTTAAAGAAAAGAGGTCACTCTCTGGGGTGCCTTGTTACCAAATTATCCCATAGCCCGGCCGTCCACAGTTTAGGATAAACTAACAGAGCAATTTTTAGCAAGGATTACAGACACCCACAGTCATAACTATTTTTTTTAGCTGTATTTGTGTGCCATTCTCTCCAGTCCCAGCTTCCCTTTACACCAGTAACATATATTGCAATTATGTCCAAATTAGTATAAATACATAAATAAATAGGGAAATAAATATGTATAAATAAATAAGGAAAGCCCTATAGGCATAAGAGGAGAAATTCTGCACTCTCAGAGATGCCCGACCTCCCACCCTAAATATCCAACTTTCACTTTAAAAAAGCAAGTGTCTAGTCCTCTTACTTTCAGATAACTTGCAGACGGAATTCTACCCAAGTGTTTAGTTGAGGAGCAAGCCTGCTCCCGCCTTCTAGCACTCTGGCCAATGACACAACAGGCATGATGTGATTGACATGGTCTTGGCGTTAATTCATCTAGGCCCAGCTGGGGAAAATATTTTTTTCCAAGCAATGGCCAGCAACATAGCAGAAAGGGCCTGCATTGACAGGGGGGGGGTGCTCACCTTACCCTACCTGTCTCAGTCTGGATCTAGAAAAGGATTTGCATTGGTTACACATACAACCACCCAAGACTCCAAAGCTGTTAACACCAAAGAGCAAGCCAGAGAATCTCCCACCAGGTAGGCAGATTTATTTTGCTCTGTAAACTGCTTTGTGAGCTACTTTTGGTTGAAAACAAATAATTATTATTATGTAATATTATTTATATAACAATTATTATATTATAATAATAAACAAAAATGGCCAGTTCTGGTGGCATACTAGATTGCTCAATGTTTTGCCCAGGGTTTGATCTGCGGAACTCCTTGCTACAGGAGGTGACTATGGCACCTGCCTTTCAAAGGGACAGATTGATGGAGTAACAGTCCCTCGCAGGTTACAAACCATGATGGGTTAATGCAACCACCTGATTCTGGAAGTAGATTATCTCTGAGTCCCAGGTGCAAGGGAGCGGCAAGAGGATGCAGGGGTCTTGTTGTCCTGTCTGTGTGGTCCTTGAGGTATTATATGGTGGGCCACTGTGAGAATCAGGAAGTGAGACTAGATGGGCCCTGGGCCTTTTTATATCCAAAGGCCCCCACAGACCCTATGCCCCAGTGGGTCGCGAGCCCATTTCAGGTGGGTCGCGAAGCACACGGAGCAGCCCTATTGAAAAGATGGGGCGCTGGACAGTGGGAAGGCTGTGCGGTTATTTTGTTTGTGTCACAGTTATAAACGGGCTTTTTTTTTCCGCTTCGCTATTGGAAAACGGCTGAGAAACAACCCAACTCATTGCTGCGTTCCCAGGAAAGCGGCAGGCCCTCGCATCACCATGACGGCACTCCTGGCCATGACATCACTTCCAGTGGGTCCTGGACAGGGTGTTGCTCTAAAAAGTGGGTCCCGGTGCTAAAAAGTTTGAGAACCACTGCCTTGGAGAGCTTAGAGAGATGCTTGCTACCAGCCTGGGTTGGTGCAGCCAGCTCAATACTGCCAAGCGCTAGGCCCAGAAGGCAGCATCCTTCCCCCCCCCATCAACTCCACCATTTCCTCCTAGACAGCCTGATGGCCTCACAGAGCATCCTACTCCTTCAAGGTGCCACCAGCATGCCTAGAAAAGCCCTGTGTTTTGACCCCACACCAGTCACACCTTACGCCCCCCTTTCCTCCACCAGCCACTGTTTTCCAAGCTCCTGCAGAATAAGAGGTGCCTTCTCCCCCCCCCCAAAAAAGAACAGGCAGCTGAGAGCAATTTTCTCTGCCAGGACACTCCGCGGCCAAACCCAGCCGTGTATTTAGAGACCCAAAAGCCACCGGAGTAATTGGCAACTAAAAACAGCCCAGGTCAGAAAACCAGAGCGCTGGGGGAGGAGAGGCGAGCTGCAGGCAGCTGCTGCAGAAGTGACAGCCGAATGTCCCCCACCCCACAGACCTGGCCGGAGACATCGCTTGATGTCCCCGTCTCCATTCCCCGGCAGATTTCTTAGGCATCCCTTGGCCAAGGGGAGAGCCCCCCCCCCCATTCCAGAGAGCCAAAGAGTTTTCCCTGCCCCAGCTCTCAACCTAGGCACCCTGCGAGTCCAAGGGACCCCATCCCCAACAAGCGCCCCAACAGCCTCTCCAAACACCCGAGATTCCTCCTTCCCAAAAGGGCTCTCCAAGCTGGGATGAAAGAGCCCAAACAGCTCTAACCACTCTCCCGCGCTGCCCTCAGCAGAAGGGCCTCCCCCACCCCGCCAAGACCACAGGGGCCCGGCCCCCCAAGCTCCCGGGAGAGGGAGGGCGCCGGGCGTGCGCCCCTCCGCTCCGGCCGTGCGCCCTGGGCGCGCCGCTCCCGCCGCTGCGCGCACCTTGTAGACGTCGCCGTAGGTCCCGGAGCCGATGCGCTGGACGAGCTCGTAGCGGAGCCGCGGGTCCTGCAGCGACACGTCCCGCAGGGCGCTCATGGTGGTCCCCCCCCCCGCCAGCCGCGGACCGAGGAGGACGGCGCAGCCTGGCGCTGGGGCGGGAAGGCGCCGCCTCCGGGGCGGAGTGGAGAAGCGGCCGCTGGGACGGAAAGAGGAGGGCAGCCCGCGCAGGCACCGCCCGACTCCTTCCCTGCGCGCGGCCGCGTCAGGGAAGGCGGCCCCGGACGCCGGAGTAAATAGGGAAGGGGCCTCTGAGCACGTGCAGAGCGCCCCGCCGCCTTGCCACGCACACGCCCCCGGCTCTGCGGCCGCCGAAAGGTCGCGACCCTCAACCTGGTGGAACGCGGGGAGCGGAAGCTGACAGCGCGGAGCGGGGTGGGGAGAGACTCGCCTCCCCCCGGGAGGCCCGCGGGGGTGGCTGCAGCGTCCACCCCTCGCTTGTGGTCATTGCGACGCTGCAACCTGGAGAATCGTCAAGAGGTCCTCTGAGCATGTGCTAAGGGGAGGAAAAACACTGAAGGCCATTCAGCTCAGGGCGCCTGTGTCATCGGGGAAGGAAACCCCAGGGGTCTGACAGCAATGCGGGCCCCATAAGCTGCTGCGCTGTAAGAAAAATTAGGTTTCCAGTGTGAAGCATTTCCAGAAAAGCCATTTCCCTAATGAATCCACGGCCCACGGCATGTCACAATGGGAACGCGTCCAACCCCGGAGCGTGCGGCCCAGAAAATCCACCGCATTTCAGAGATGTTGTCTGCACAGGTGGGAGGGCGCCTGGAGAGATTGCGCCAGCGTTTGTGCATGAAATCAACCCAGGGGCCACTGTGTGGTTTGTGGGGGTGCCTTGGAGTGCCCGTTTTTTTTCACCTAGGGCCAAAACCCAGACTAAGAAGAGGTGTCTCTCTCTGTGTGTGTGTGCGTGTGTATGTGTGAAGCTGGCTGAAGTCATTGCTCCCTGGCGCACCCAGCTCACCAACAGTGCGCTCAAGTGGTCCATTCTGGCCGAACATCCCTCAACCATTTCAGCTTAGGGAAAAAGGAGACGTGGGGAAAAAATGAGAAATGTGCATGTCCTCTACTGGGGGGCTCAAGCTGAAGGTGCATTGGCAGGAGAGCAACACAACCCCACACAAAAACAGACACCGTCCGTAGGGGAAGGAAGACGGCAAATTCAGAACTGGGTGGAAAAATTGAAACTTATAGGCCGGGACAGGAAGCATCTCTCCAAAGTTAACACGCAGCTTTTGGGGAAAAACTGGACAGGGAAGGCCTATTCGAGAATTGATTCCAAGACACTAAACTAAGGGAAGGCTGACCTGTTTTTGGCGTCCCGTCCCGCCCCCCAGCCTGTGATGTTGATCTGGGGCAACAGAGCGTGGCGGTGGAGTCGTCTGCGATGGAGCAAAAAAGACAAACTGTCTGTTTCCATCAGAAGGCAAATCCCTGAAGCGGGGGGGGGGGGAGGGTAGGGGGGGTGTCGATCTTGCAGTGTGACAATTTCCCAGCAAGGAAAATGTAATCAGAAAGGGGAGGAGGGTATCTTTCAAACAAACAAAAAATCAGGCAGAAAGATGACAATTTTTAAAAAAACAACCCCACAATGTATTTATTCAACAATCCTTTTGAAAAATGCACACAAATGTCCATAAAAAGGCTTACCTTCTCCCCTTATCGCAGGTGTCTCAGTAGGAGAGAAGGGAGACGACAACATCCCCTCCTCTCCAAAATCCCATTTGCAGAGCTCAATTTCCCCTTCCCCATAAGCTTTCTGGCCACCTTGAAAACCAAACTTGTGCGCCGCTTGGCTACGACAGCACTTGAACCCGTGTCCGAGAGCCCCTCCGGTCAGCGAGGCTTACAGCCAGCCAACAAGGAGTACTCTGCCCGCCAGGCCGAATTCTGTTCCTTTCGGGGACAGGAGAGTTGCTGTGGTTGAAGAGGCGAGTCGGCGGCAGTCCCCCACAGTCCATGCAGGCGCTCCTGGCTCAACACTGCTGAAGCAAAAGCTCCCCTGCTGGGCACAAAATCACAGCGAGAGGAGGAAGCAGCACTGCGGTCCCTGCTGACTCCAGACAGCTCTGCAGCGCCATGCAGGGAGGCCGGAGAGACAGGGGCCCGCGGGAGGATCAGAGGGCCTTCCGGGGCCGCTTCAGGAAGGAGAGCGTGTAGTCGCGGGGGGCCGAGGCTTTCTGCTTCTTCAGCTGCACCTGGGACTGGGCGGTGAGTTGCAGCTTGATGGCGCTCGAGTTGATCTTGGCCGCCACCAGCAGCTCCTTCATCCCCTTCATCTTCTCGCTCTGGAAGGCCAGGACCAGGCCTTCCGGGGGCGGGCTGGGACCGCTGACTGGCCCCTCCTCTTTCTCTGGCGGGGGCCTGCTGTCCGTGCGCTGGCCTGAGCTGGGGCGCCGGCGCTCCGTCAACTTTTTGGGCAGGGGGGGCTCCTCCGGCTTGGACTCGCGGCGGGGCCCCCGCCGGCGCCCCTCCCGGGGGTCCTCACTTCCTTGGTCATCGTCATCATTGGCGTCCACCTCGCGGCTAACCAGGGTCAGCTTCTGCCGCACCTGGGGGCGAGGGGAGGAACAAGACGTTACCGTGCGCCTGCTGTCAAACACGAATCGCTTATTTGCTGACCAACAAGAGCCCCTATGCTGGATCAGGCCCGAGGCCCATCTAGTTCAGCTTCCTGCATCTCACAGCGGCCCACCAGAAGCCTCAGGGAGCACACGAGACCACAAGAGGCCTGCACCCTGTGGCCACTCCCTTTGCGCCTGGCCTTCAGAGACAGCCTGCTTCTAAAACCAGGACGTTCCAGCAGCAGCTCCTCACCATCCCATCAAAGCGGCTCAGGGACTGCACCAGGAAGGTGGCCCAGCCCACGTGGAGCACAGGCGTAGGGCTGCCCTCCTCCCACTTGCAGATGCCGTCGTAGAAACGCAGGAGGTGGGTGAAGCACTCGGGGTCTTGCAGGGCGGATCCGCCGGTCTGTGCAGGAGAAGCCTAGGCGAGACAAAAACTGCACTGAACGAAGTCTGGAGGACCTTCAAAGCCCCTTCCAAGCTCAGCACTCTATGATGTTTCTGTTTCCTGGGGAGACATTCTAGGCTGCAGCCACTCTGCTGCTCTCACTTCCTCTTCTGCACCGCATAAGGTTCCAAGCTTATCCGCGGTCTCTGGTATCCACGGGGTATGGATACCAGCGGCCACCTGTATATCTCTGCAAGGGGAGGGATAATGCTGGGGGGCTGATGGGCTCACAACCAGCCACCTGAAAAGGGGCCGTTTCGCCCTGCCTCGTGGGAGGGCCAGCCCCAAAGCCAAGCCACCACCACCACCCCGTGCTTGACCCTGAATCGGCTCTCCTCACCTCTCCTCTCTCGCCAGCCCCCTTCTCCTCGGCCGAGTCCGCGAGGCTGGCCACCTCTTTTAGCAGGTTGGGGATGACATCATTGGCCACGTCGAAGAACTCCTTGTAAATCTCCTCGTCTTCCCGGCAGTAGTTGTAGCTGGAGGGTGGGGGGAGAAAAGGGGGGGCCAGATGGAAGCCTTGCACCGCTGACACACACACACACACACACACACACACACACACACACACACAGCATTTTGGAGACCCCAAAGCACTTCGCCCGTCGCATTTTGCTGCAAACCTTGCCTATAATTATACCCATAATGCAGACGAGGAAGACTGAGGCCACGGAATTAGTTGCTGCCTAAAACCACGCAACAGGTTCGGGGCAGACGCACGGGCGTCCCAATTCATAGCTCCAGTTTCTTACAGTCCACGCCCTACGCAAGTTTACTCAGAAGGAAGCCCTGTCGAGTCGAGGGGTACTTGCATCCAAGAAAGCCTTGGCCACAACACTGTGATGCTGTGTTCTCTTCTCAACAGGAAGAGAAGGGCTTGCCGGCTGCCCCAGGGGAATGCGTTTGGTTTCTGGCAGCAGAGGAAGGAAGGGACAGAGAGTAAAGCTCACTCTTGGATCACGGTGGCCGAGTCGGCCCAGGCCTCCAAGGCCTCCTTGACGTTCTTGTTCCGGCAGTGGTAGCCGGCCAGGTACATGTAGGGGTAGATGTGCTCATTATTGTAATACTGCTTTGCTGAGTTGATCCCCTAATGAGAAAAAAAAACAGAGAGAGAAAGAGGGAGATCGTTGCCTTTAATTTCTTCCCTTGTTTACTGCTCTTCTTTCAGGTGTCCCGTCCCGTCCCCCCCATGTCTGTCAGACAGGTAACGGGGGGGCAATTACCTGTCTGGGATACATCACATAGGGCGCAATCCTAACCTGGCACAGTCAGGCCAGCGAAGTCTGGCCGGCACAAGGGACACCATCGAGCGCGTTTGGAGCCCTCTCGGAGTCGGGGGGGATGGCGCACGTCTGTGTTCTGGCCTCTCTGACTCCGAGAGGGGTCCAGACGTCCTTGACGGTGTCCCTTGTGCCGGCCAAGCTTTGCTGTGCCAGGTGGGTCCCAGTGCTAAAAAGTTTGGAGAAGGAGCTCCTCTCTTCCTACGAACTCAGGACCCGTTTGCTACAGATCTGCTACGACTCCAGCAGCATCGATCCAACCGCCGTCAAGATACACCTTTAAACACACAACCACCGTCATCATCAGGAGTAGAATACCTGGTAATAAATGAAGAGGGGGTCCGGCCGGCCAGGGGTGGGCTCCAACTCCTCCAGGTCAGCCAGATTCCCCAAAGCCATCGGGTACCTGCGAAGGAAGCCAAGAGTCAGATTGTCCCCCCTTAGAGGCAGGAGAGACTAAGATCTCAGCCATGCATGTGGCCAAAAGCGCCTAGAGCAGCCATATTGAAAATGGGATGCTGGAAAGACAGAGGGCTGTGTGGTTGTTTTACTGGTGTTAAGTTTGTAAGTAGAGTTTTTTCCCCTCTCTTTCTGATACGCTTTGCTCTTGGAAAAGGGCTGAGAAATCACCCCACTGATGGCTGCGTTCTCAGGAAAGCAGCAGGCTCTGGCGTCACAATGGCGGCGAGTCCCGGACTAAAAAGTGGGTCCCAGTCCGTGCTGGGATTCAAATAAATTAACAACCGGTTCTATGACATCATAGCCGGAGCCAAAAAAAAACCCCAAAGCCAGCCGAGGTAAGCGAGTGGGCGGGGCCCGGCCATTTAACAACCGGTTCTATAGAACCTGGGCGAACCCCCTGAATCCCACCACTGGTCCCAGTGCTAAAAGATAGGAGAACCCGTGTCTAGGTGATTGCAGTGGCTGCAAGTGATTCTCAAAGCATCCAGGCCAGAAGTCATCGCCGCATCCTGTGGCAAGGAGTTCTGCAGACCTACAAGCCCCTCTGCAACGAGCTCACGGGAGCAGAAGGAGAGCCCCGCTGGACCAGGCCAAGGGCTCCTCTAGTCCAGCTTCCTGCATCTCACAGTGGCCCGCCGGATGCCCCAGGGAGCACACGAGACAGCCTTTAGCAGACGCTGAATCCTGCTCAAAGGACTGACCTTTTCAGGTGGCCCAAGTCGTAGAGGAGCCACAGCAGCTTCTGCAAGGGACAGAGAGGAGAGCGAGATTGAGGCTGTGCGACATGCCAGGGGTTTCTGGCAAGCAGAGGCTGGGCAGGAAGACTTATTCGGGGACTGGCTAATATAGGGAAAGCGCTCAGACCGAGGCCCCTGGAAATGAGGTCACGGATCCCAGGAGTGGCACAGAGGCCGCCAAGCTCACCTGCTGCAGCTGCAGCAGTTCCAGGCTGTCGGAATGCAGGTCGATGGAGGGGTTAATGGCGCACACCATGAAGGCCACTTCCATCTGGCGGGTGCAGCACAGATACGAGCCCTTCAGGTACAGCCAGCTCTGCGGAGGGAGAAGGAATATTATAGCGGGCAGAATTCTGGGTAGGTTTCACTGCAGGGCCGGCTCATCCGTAAAGCCAACTGGGGCGCCTGCCTAAGGGACTCTTGGAACCCCCGGTGACTTCAGATTCCATACCGGAAGCTGATTTTCTGCGCAACATCACTCACTCCGCGACGGCCCAGAGCCCAGTTACCCGCTCTGCCACGCCCGAGTTCACCGTCTGGCCACGCCGGTCCTCGTTGCCTTTCCCGTGCCACGTCACCTCCGCCGTCTGCTCGCCGTCCTTGCCAAACACCACCCAGGCGTGGTCCTCGGAGAGCGCCAGGTGGACGTCGAGGAGCCCCAAGGCCTGGCAGGCCCCCACCACCGCGAACGCCACACCCGAGCTGTCTAACTTGGTGCCTGAAAAGAGCAGGAAGAAAGAGCCGTCCTCAGGCCCGCCTGGAGAGGGAAGTAGCACTCGGCGCGGTGGCAAGGAGTTCCAAGGACTGGGGATGAGGGCCCCAGGTTCCAGAACCCACCTGTGATGAAGCTGAACAGCGACTGGATGTGCGCCCGGTCCTTGAAGTACGAGCGGCTCAGGCTGTTCCAGATGACGTCCGAGACTTTCTTGACCAGCTCCCTGGAGGAGAAGCCGTTGGGCCGGGGGTAGAGCGAGAGATCGACGGCCCCGCGGATCTGGGCCGTGAAGCGGGCGTGCAGCGCCCCGATGATGCTGAGGTCAGCCACCGGGAAGTAGGTCAGGCTGTCGGGCCCTTGGGCCGGCTCGAAGCTGATGCCGGGCACGTTGGTGGGCAGGACCCGGTTGACGGCCAAGAAATGCTCCACAAAGCCCAGGACAAGGGAAAGGAGGACCAGGTCGGGCTGCTCCCGGTGAAGCTCCAGCTCAAAGAGGCGGACCACGTCGGAGACCGAGCGGAGGGGGAACAGCGCTTTCTGGGCAGCCTTCAGCCCCATGGCCAAGGGCGGTTCTAGAGAGCAGGGAGACGGGGAGGAGGTCACAGCAAAAACCTTGCAGCAAGCAATCACATGCGCTTTTGAAAGACACACCAAACCGGAAGCTGCTACCCACCGAGTCCAGCTCTGGGTCTCTCTACCTTAGCACTGTCAAGCATTGACTGGCAGCAGTCGCTCTCCAGGCTCTCCACACAGGAGGTGCTGCCAAACCTCGAACCCAGACCCAGGCTAGCAACGCCAACAGGCAGGGCTTTCTCGGTGGCATCACCGCTGACCGGGGCCTTCCCGCCCAATCAAGTGCCGCCGTTACATCTTCCCTGCCTTCCGATTGGCAGGAGCAAAAACCTTTTGCGGCTTCGCGGCTCTCCGTTCTGCTAGTTTGGTTTTCCTGTTGTTTTGTTTACCGTTTTTCTTTTGCGGCTTTTGGGCGATGTTAAAATGTGTGTGTTGCTGACTGCTGGTTGTTTTTAGTTTGGTGTTTGCTTAATTTGCACCAGTGTGGATTCTGACCTTACTTTGTTATTGTAACAAGTGTGATTGTGATGCTTCATATTTTGTAAGCTGCCTTGGGGGGGGGGCCAGGAGAGGGAAGGGGAGTCAGTGGTCCGATTTCCCCCCACCCCACCTCCCAAAAAAAGCAGTTTCACTCTGCCATCGTGGTACATAAAACCAATCCTTCTATCTGGGGTATGGAGCCACTGCTAAACAGCAGAAACTGCTAAACTGCTAAACCTTGCATGCTGAGCGCCCCGGCCAAAACCTTGGCGCGATCCAGACAGCAGTCGATGCACGGCCCGACACGGGAGGAGGCAGCCCCAGATGCTTGCAAGCCGAGAGGACTCCCCCGCACGCGGGCTCGCTCTGCGCTCAGAGCTCCAGATCTCCGGGATTCGCTTTGTGAGACACAGCCCAGAAGCACTTGCATGCGAGTTTGATTCGGCTCTTTGCAAAACTCCAGGGGGTGGATAGGATCCAGGGGGTGGATGGGATCCGTTGCATTTTTGACCCTCCAGGATCCCGCCCAAAGAGTGGGGAAGGGAGAAAGGCGCTCCCCCAGCAATCCCACCCTTGCAAGGCTGCGATCAAACCTCTTTTTGCAAGTGCGCGCGGTTGCATGGAGTAATGGTCAACTGCAGGGATGGACGGATGCATGCATGCAAGCATGTCCCCCCTCCACCACCCCCGACACACCCCCTCCGCCTCACCTTTCCAGCTCTTAATTTGAATGCGCTGCTGCGAATCTTGCAGCCATGCTCCCCTCCGCGCAAAGGAGCCCGGGAGTTGGAGTCTTGTGCGCTCGCAAGGCACGGCGGGAAGCCCCGGGCTTGGCGCGAGACCATGAAGGTACCTCCATGCGCGAGACCAAGCAGGTTTTAATAACAGGAGACGGCATCCCTTAAGAACTAATGCTGGTGAAGTGAAGCCAGTGGGCGGGCTTAGCCGCCATGTTAGTTGACTCAAAACAATCCTCATTCCAAGCATTTCAGATTGCTTTGCTCGTACTGTTTAGGATTGAATAGTTTATTCCTTAAATAAAAACTTACGAAAATAAAAACACGTGATCGTGTAGACACGTTATTGGTAACCTTATTATGATTTAATATGCAATTACAAGGTTAAATTCCTCATAATAATATTACTGACCATACCTGACGAAATGCTACTTGCTGTCTATTTAAACTCAGATTGCACTATTTTGACAGACTTTATTGAAATCTACACAACCAAAATTAAAACGGCCATGCCCATTGCCCCATAAAAAAAATTCTGTTAATGTTCAGAAATTCATAAATATTACAGTAGAAAATGAAAGGCGGAAAAATTATGATCAGGAAGGAAAGGAAAAAAAAGGGGAAGGATGGGCAAAAATTAGATAAATATATAGGAAAATTTCATTAAAATCTCTGCATAACATAAGTTGTCAATATGAGAGTAAATCTTTTTTACTTCTAGTTTTTTTTAAACTTCTACACTCCCCCCCCCCAAATAAACAAATTCTGTTAATGTTCAGAATTTTGAGAATAGTACAGTAGAAAATGGAAGGTGGGAAAAAAAGTATAAACGGGAAGGTGGGAAAAAGGAGGGGGGAAATATAGGAGCTGCTGAGCCCATCAGGTGAAGCCAAGGAGGTTTTAATAATGTGTAGTCTTACTGGCGTGCAAACCAAACATTTTGTATCCGAAAAATCACTGCTGAAGGTTGTGTGTGGATTGAGTTCCTTTTATTTCTTCATACCAACTTCAGTTTGTGATGCAGGGATAATGTTAACATGGAAACTAAGTTTTTATGAAATTTTCTGGATTTTCATTTGTAAAATGTGCAAGTGTCCTGGATTTTCTTTCCTAAAATATGGTAATTTAAAGAGGGTTGTATACTTTAGGAAGTAATATTTTTCAGTAGCAATGAATCACAATGATTTTAAGTACCTGTGCAAAGTAATCCCATTTTTCTGACAGCGATTCGCACACCCGTATGCAGAACACGCAGGCATGATTAAAGCGGTTGAGATTAACTTTTACACACGTGCAGGGAGATTTTCATTCCTGAATTCACGGCAATCCTCCTTGGCGGCAATGATCTGAGTCAACCATATTGGGTGACCCCGATGTGGCTTCAAGAAAATGACATCATGCCGCCTCCTGTGATTAAAACCTTCTTGCGTGAGACCAATCCCTCCTGCAGCCGCCCAAGGAGCCGCAGTGCACACTGGGAAGTGCCCTCCCCTGGCTGCGCTCCCCCCACCCTTTTCCAATGCATTCTGGGACTTGTAGTCTTTTGCCTCCTTTTGATTTTACCATGCTGTTTCCATAGTATAGGGAAACAAAGCTGTTAGCTCTGCCTGACATTATAGCTGGATAATTTGTTTTGTTCTATTTTATTCCCCCCCCCCACAAGATGGTGCAATGCTTGGAAATTTTCTCTTGAAATTGGCATGTTGGCTTGCTGAGAGCTGCTGATTTCATAGGGAGGCACAACTGGAGATTGGTGGCACTCCTTGCCACTGGAAGTGGGTGGTGGTGTCTGGCCTAGTGCCGTTCAAAGGGGATTGGACGAATTTCTGGAGGAAAAGTCCATGATGGGTGGTGCAACCTCCTTACGTGAGTAGTAGGCTACTTCCAAATGCCACCTGCTCCCTTGGATTTGAGGAAGTGCTGTTGGAGACTCTCTAGCCCACCACATTCTTCTCTTCCGCATTTCCTTTTTGCCACTCTAGCCCACCACACTGCTCTGCACTTTTTCTCCATTTCCTTTCCCCAATTCGTTTTCAAATCCAGAAATCAGGTCAAGAGTGCTGAGCTTGGCCTACTTGGTAGAAAACATCCCACAGAAACCCACAATTTGCTCCCCAAGACTCTGTCTCTTCCCCCCACTGAAAACAAGTTTTTTTTTCCAGATTGCAGCTTATTTCCCCTTACCTTGTAATCAATAAACGACACACATACACACACAAACGTTAATGGAATCTCCCTCCTTTTTTTCTTTTTAATTAACTGATTAACTTTGGGTTTATTCCCCCTTTCCCAACATCTGTTATGTACAAAAAAAAAAAAAGGGGGGAGTTTTAATTTCTGGGATCTACAGAAACAAGTGCAAATTGAATACCGTTTTTTTTTTTTTAACCCTAACGATAAATATCTGGTGGGTTAAGGGAGCAGAAACAGGGGACGGGGGAGCGGTAGGAAATCTATAACAACGTCAATGCCCCTTCCAGAACAACGTCAACGAGCCCCTTCATCCTAGCCGGTACAAAGAGAGTCCTTGAGAAAGGCAGAACCTCCTTCCTAGATCAGACGATCCAACCCAGGTCACAGCAAGCCCAGTGTCCAGTTTCCAACAGGGGACAGCAGCAGGAGGCTGTCTTTAGCCAGCAGAGAGGGAGGAGGTTGGCCTCGCCTCGCCTGTCCCTCTGCTTGCGGCGGGTGGCCCAGGCTACCGCTGGCGCTGGGGGATGCAGATTCCGTGGGTCCGGGACCGGACGTAGCCCGATTTGCACGTACAGCGGTAGGAGCCACTCGTGTTGACGCAGCGTTCTGTCTTGCACAGAAGCCCTCTCTGGTTCAGCTCTCTGCATTCGTCAATGTCTGAAAGGCGAGGGAAAGACACGATGGAGAGTCCCACGGCAAGACCTGCTTGGCCTCGTCGGTTGGGACCAGTGATGTCATGCAGGGGGTACGCGGGGGTACGCGAGTACCGGTTTCTAGGATTACAGCTGGCCCCGCCCATTCGCCTGCCCACTCGTCGACTCCGCCCTCTGCAACGTTTGAATTTCCTGCACGTTTGAGTTGCCTGCATGTTCTCAGAGCCAGGCAGGCAGGCAGGCAGCGAGCGGAGCCTTTCCTTTCCTTGCCACTGAAAAATGAGTTGCTCTGGGGTTTTAACATGATGCCAGGCCTCCTTAACATGTTCTGGGGGTGCTGTGGAATACTGTTGCAACTGTTGGGTCAGTTGAAAATCATCTGAGGCCTCAAAAAGGGCTTTTTTCATGTCACTTCCTGCCACGACATCACTTCCGGCTTATGACGTCACTTCCGGTGGGCGGGTCCCGACACGTGCCAATCAAAAGTGAGTACCTGTTCTTAAATCATTTAGATGACACCACTGGTTGGGACCAATCCAGCACCTCCTGGGGGAAGCGGAACACACACACACACACACACACACACACACACACACACACACACCGCTCTATGTTGCGTGCCCACCTGCGTAGGAGCAACACAACGCTGCCACCCCTCTTGGGCAAGGCTCTCCCCGTGTCTTACCCAGGCAACGGGTGTGTGTGGCATCCAGCTGGAAGCCCAAGGGGCACTCGCAGACCCAACCTTGCTGGGTGCGGACACAGTGGCCGTTGGTGCACCGGCATTCGTCCGAGTCCTCTTCCGAGCTGTCGATGTCTGGCGCGGAAAAAGAGGCAGGGGGTGTCACGGTGGCCCCGGGGCAGAGCTCCTCTCCAAACGGACAGGGGAGGCCACTTCGGGGGCCCCCAGCTCTTGCGGGCCTCGGACGGCCACTGCGGGCCAACGTATTCCCCAAGGAGAAAGCAACGGTGAGGGTGACGTCCTTGGTACCGGCCAATTCTCCCCTGCGAATGCTGCTCCGAAACAGCACTTTTTTATCATTCGTAATAGTAATTACGAGGAAGCAAATTCAGCGAGGAAATAAATGGCCAAGGGGGTGTTGGGGGAGCACAATTATAGGGGAGAACGGGGGGGGCAGCAGAGTTCATCACCTCCCTCCGGCCCTCTGCTTTTCCCCACGTTTTGGGGCGCTTGGGTTTGCTTCCATCGCAGGGAAGGAGCAGGTGAGTCTGGCGAGGTATTTTCCTCCGAGCCCAAAGTGCACAGCGGGCAGGATCCGGAGCTGGGACCTTCGGGGGGGGCCAAGCTCAGCTCTCCCCCCGAGCCGTGACCCCTCCCCTCCTCAGGGCCCTGCTCCGCTCACCTTTGTGCAGTTTGCCGTAGAGGGCGCTGAAGTCCCAGAAGGAGTTGCTCTCGCTGGGGTTGGATTGGCAGTTTAAGCCTGGCGGAATGGAGGAGAGACACATAAATATGCAGCCTTCATCGCCCTCCTCATCGTGCCTGGCCTGCCCCCCTTGTGGCAGTAAGCAAGAGGTTGGCACCAGTCCTGCCCCTCGAAATCGCCCCGACTCAAATCCTAGACATCCAAGGACATTTTCGACCGGGAGGAAAAAAGCACTCGGAGCATGCCCCATGGCCTCCTCACCTTGACAGACCCGCCCCCAGTTCAAGGCCCCGAGTCCCAGTAATGCAAAAAGCTGGTCCCCAATGAATCCCTTTGCTTTGCGCGTGCTCAGGGGCACCCTGCGATGCATTCTAGGTCCGAGCCCGGGGGTGAGTGGGTGGGGGGAATGGCGCAAATGGGATTCCGCCGTCGTCTCCTCGCTAACACCGGGCTTAAAAAAAATTACTCCAACTCCCGGTTGTGAAGAAGAGGAAATGCACTTTGCACATGCTCAATGGCACGGGTAGCGCAGGAATGATGCAGCTGCTGCCCTTTCGCCCTCCTTGGCCTGCCACCCACTCCTACACCTCCTGTCCTCGGAGGGCAGGGTTACCTGGGCCACGCGGCGGGCAGGGGTGGCACTGATAGCCCCAGCCTTTCCCATAGTTGCAGCAGCAGTCTTCGTAGCTCAGCTGGTGCCCATTGAAGGGTGAAGAGCACATGCCATCCTCGCCCCGGAGCTGCCAGCAGATGTCCCGGCGGTCGGTCACCCTGTCTGGGGACAGGAGAGCAAAGGCCGGTTGGTGGCGCACTGATGCTCAGGCATGGAGCTGGGCCGCCACTCCCCGTTCTGCGGAGGCCTGGGGCTTACCTGCCTGTGTCTCGGGGACTTGGCACTCCTTGCCGCTGCGATCCAGCGTCAGGGGAGGGTGGCACTCGCACAGGAAAGAACCCACCGTGTTGGTGCAACGCCCCAGTTTGCACACCCCGGACTCCTGGCATTCGTCCACGTCTGCAGGCGGGGGAAGGAGCAGGAGCAGTGATGTCATGCAGGGGGTACGCGGGGGTACACGAGTACCGGTTCCTAGGATTATGGCTGGCCCCGCCCAGTCGCCCGCCCACTCGTCGACTCCGCCCACTGCAACGTTTGAATTTCCTGCACGTTTGAGTTGCCTGCATGTTCTCAGAGCCAGGCAGGCAGCGAGCGGAGCTTTGCCTTGCCTTGCCACTGAAAAATGAGCTGCTCTGGGGTTTTGGAACTGTTGGGTCACTTTAACATGATGCCAGGCCTCCTTAACATGTTCTGGGGGTGCTGTTGCAACTGTTGGGTCAGTTTAAAATTGTCTGAGGCCTCAAAAAGGGCTTTTTTCATGTCATTTCCTGCCACGACATCACTTCCGGCTTATGACGTCACTTCTGTTGGGCAGGTCCCGACACGTGCCAATCAAAAGTGAGTACCTGTTCTTAAATCATTTAGATGACACCATTGAGTAGGAGGTTCGTACACACCCCATGTCCCCAAGAAAATCTGGTTTCGAACGCGCTGTGTAGACCCGTGTTTCTCAAACTGCGGGTCGTGAGCCAATTTCAAGTGGGCCCCCATTCCCCTATACTTATAGCCGGCTTTCAATTTACTTAATAATTTATTCATTTGAAGAATCTATACCCTGCCTTTCCCGTGCCAAAAGCAAACGCCCCAGGCAGCGTACAGAAAACAACGAAGTGCAATGTAACCGCAATACCTAAAGCACATTAAAAAAAAAAAACTTGCAATTTAATTCAAATCAAAAGGTTTGATTTTGTCAAAGAGGGGTGTTAAAAACGTTCCTGCTCGGTGATGTCACCTCCGGCCATGACATCACTTCTTAGACGAATGACATCACTGCCGGCGGGTTCCGACCCAGATCGTCATTCTACAAAGTGGGTTCTGGTGATAAAATGTTTGAGGTGTGCTAGTGGAACCACACCGATCAATAACTTCTGAATTCCCCGAAGAACCGGATTGTGCTTGGAAAGAGGCTCCTCTCCTTCAGCCCAGCGGTTTGGAGGGAGGGAGAGGGAATAAGTTCTGGGGAAGGGGCACCTGGACTTACCCATTTCCCGGAGTGGCACACACTTCTTCTGAGTGGCATCGTAGCTGGTGGAGGCTGGGCAGGAGCAGCGGAAGCCCCCCCGGGTGTTCTCGCAGAGCCCGTTCACACAGTTCGACTCGTCCAAACATTCGTCCACATCTGGGGAGAGGGAAAGAGAAAGCAGCAAATTCAAATCCTGCCCCATTCCTACTTGCTCATGCCCGCAGCTGGCGTTGGGGGGGGGCACACTCTGCTAGCGAGGGGCTGGCTCAAGGAACCCCCCAACATTAGGTAGGTTTCCTTCCTGCCCTGGGCGCTTGGCAGCGAACGGGAACACTGAGCTGTTACGAATCTTGGCATTTAGAAGGAAAAAAAAAAAAGACCCACCCGAGGGGCGGGGAACGTGATTGAGATGTACAACATTATGCAGGGGGTGGAGAGAGTGGACAGAGGGGGGGTTGTTTCCATCTTGCACAACACCGGAACCAGGGGACAGCCCCTAAAACTGAGTGTTGGGAAAATCAGGACAGATCAAAATATTTCTTTAACTTTAACCTGTGGAACTCCTTGCCACAGGGTGCAGCGATGGCGCTGGGCCCGGATGCCTGTCAAAGGGGATTGGACAGATTGGTGGAGGTGAAGTCCGTCACTGGGGACAAGCCAGGCAACCTCCTGGTTTTAGAAGTGGGGTTATCGCTGAATGCCAGGTGCAAGGGAGTGGCCACAGGGTGCAGGTTGTCTCGTGTGCTCCCTGAGGCATCTGGTGGGCCACGATGAGATGCAGGAAGCTGGACCGGATGGGCCTTTGGCCTGATCCAGCAGGGCTCTTGGCCACAAGTTAGAGAAATCATTTGGATCAAATCCGGCTCCCTGGGCTCAAAAAGAGGGGAATTGGGCATTCAAGGAAGTGTAGAGGAGTCAAGCATCTCCTGCCACTCCAACCCACCACTCTCTCCTTCTCACTTCCTCTTCCACTCTATTCCTCTTAAAGTCACATGCACACCCTCGTCAGTCCTCTTCCCTACCGACACACTCCAAGAGGTTGGCGTCATAGTAGAAGCCCTGCTTGCAGTAACATTCATAGCCGGGCTGAGTGTTGACGCATTTTCCTTCCTTGCAGATCTCCTCCCCAAACAGGGCACATTCATCTATGTCTGGAACAAAAGGAAGAGGAAGGGCTGTTAATGCAGATCAATCGCGCTCCCTCCCTCCCTCTCCAATTCACCCTCAAAAACAGCAGGAGCAACAGCACTCTGTTCGAGACATTTTCTTTTTTTAAAAAAAAAAAATCATTCCCTTGTGGAACTCACTGCCACTGGATATGGAGAAGCAACTAGCTAGCACAGTGGTTAGCCAAGCCAAGTGTCATAAAACTCACCCCGATGTGCTGGAATTCCGTAGTTGAGGACAGCGTCGTCCAGGATGAATCCTTTGCCGTCGGGGCAAAGAGTGTGGAACTCAGCTAGTGGAGAACGGGGAAGAGAAGGGAGAAATTCATCGATGCTCTGGGTTTCTGGTTTGTTTTAGGGGCAGCAAATCTATATTGGTTGCAATACAACAACCCCCTTACGTTCGTAGTAGGCTACCTCTGAATGCCAGCCACAAGGGAGTGGCCACAGGATGCAGGCATCTTGTGGTCTTCTGTGCTCCCTGAGGCACCTGGTGGGACACTATGAGATGCAGGAAGCTGGACTAGATGGGCCCCCTTTGGCCTGATCCAGTGGGGCTCTTCTTATGTTCTTAAAAACTTATTTACAGCCTGGCCTGCAGTTACTTTTTCCACCCACAGGAGGGCAGCACATCGATATGGCTATAGAATCCCAATGTAGGAAAAGAGAACCCCTCCAATTGGACCTAAGTTTTTCAATAGGAAAACTTTTATCAAAAAGCTTACTCCCTCTTCAAAAATCTACCCCCCCCAAAAAAAAATCTGCCTTTCTGCTTTTGTTCTTTTCTTTTTTTTTTTTAACATATTTAGCACAGATTGCAATGCAAAGTGCTTTTGCCAGCCTAGTCTGTAGTTTGTCTTTCTTGCCAGGAGGGGGCAGCAAATCCACATTCTTGATTAAAAATTGCTAATTGCACTGTTAATGTGTTTTTGTTATTCTACATTCTCATTCCAAGTTGTTCTTCTTAATTTTAAATGTTTAAACGTGTACTGGGTCGGTGATATAAATGACACAGTGTCAGCAGATGCAGCCACAGTATTTTTGCCTAATCGGAAAAGTCATCTATTTTAATTCCTGAAAATTTCTTTTAAAAAACCAAATCGTGGCGCCGTTTTGTGTTTTTATTCAGATATCTTAACTGCCCAAAGGCGGTGTTTCACCACCAAAAATATGTTTTCAACCCAAAAAAAACCCTCACCCCGATCCCAAAATCAAGGCAGTTCACATGCAGAATAAAAATGCAGGATGTAGGGGGAAACAGCGAAATGAATTTATTCTCAGTCTGGCAGAAAAAGAGACACGCAACCGTTCTCAGGCATGAATGAGAAACACAAGCTGGTCCAGGTTTGCTAGTGTTGGCTCTTGAAAAGGAGGCAAGAGATGGCACTAGGGATAGTCCCTGAGGTGGGGAGTTCTGGAATTCAGGGGCCACCCCAGAGAAGGCCCCGCAAAGCCTCAGAAACCCAGGCGAGAAACTGCCCACAAGATCCAGCAGCTAATGACTCTTTTGCTTGGGGTGACGGTATCTCCACCTGCCCCCTTCCCACCCATCCCGTCCCGCTTACCCGAATTGAGCACAGGACACGGGTAGATTTCGCAGTGGTCCCCCCAGCCGGCGCCAAGGGAGCAGCAGCACTCCTGCCGCGTGATGTTGGTGGCCAGGACGCTGTCGCAGAAGACAGAGTCGTCGAAATTGAGGTAGCACTCCTTCTTGTTGTGGGGCAGTTCTGGGGGCAGGTGGACAGGCAGAGGAGTCACCGCATCGCCAAAGAATTCCCCCCGCCCTTCAACGCACCAGGCCTCCGCCCCAGTGATGTCATGCAGGGGGTACGCGGGGGTACAAGAGTACCGGTTTCTAGGATTACGGCTGGCCCCGCCCATTCCCCTGCCCACTCGTCGACTCCGCCCTCTGCAACGTTTGAATTTCCTGCATGTTTGAGTTGCCTGCAGGTTCTCAGAGCCAGGCAGGCAGCGAGCGGAGCCTTGCCTTGCCTTGCCACTGAAAAATGAGCTGCTCTGGGGTTTTGGAACTGTTGGGTCACTTTAACATGATGCCAGGCCTCCTTAACATGTTCTGGGGGTGCTGTGGAATACTGTTGCAACTGTTGGGTCAGTTTAAAATTGTCTTGAGGCCTCAAAAAGGGCTTTTTTCATGTCACTTCCTGCCACGACCTCACTTCCGGCTTATGACGTCACTTCCGGTGGGCGGGTCCCGACACGTGCCAATCAAAAGTGAGTACCTGTTCCTAAATCATTTAGATGACACCACTGCTCCACCCCTCCCCTATTCCCCACCCCCGCCGAACGCCGGGCACTCACCCTCGCAGCTCTGCCGGTCCTCGGACAGCACGAACCCCTCGTCGCAGACGCACATGAAGGAGCCGTCGGTATTCTCGCAGGCCCCGTGCGGCTGGCAGAGGTCGGGGTCTTTGGTGCACTCGTTGACATCTGGAGAGGGGAGCAGGCCAAGGTGTCACATCCGCTGGGGCAACGGGGAAAGCCACAGACGGCACAGGGGGGCCCCCCAAGCCTTTCTGCACACTGACCAGAGAGGTCGGTGCACCGCAGGAAGGGACGCGCTGAAAATCGACGCTTCAATGCAGAGCCTCTGTGGACCAAGGGCAGAGACAGCTCCCCCCAACACCCCACCCCCAAACTGAAGTGAGGAAGGGGGCTACGCACCTTGGCACTTCCGGCCACTCTCCAGCTGGTACCCCGGCCGGCAGAGACACTGGTAAGACCCCTCGCTGTTGACACATTCTCCCCCCACGCAGGCAGCTGGGAAGTCGCACTCATTCACATCTGTAGGGTAGAGGAAGGGGAAGGGGCGGTTCCGTTTCGACGCAAGCCAGGGCTCCCGAAATGGAGAAGGAACTCTGCACATGCTTGGCGGCACTCTCTCCTTGTCTACTTCTCCTGTTCCAGCGCTACAGCGTGGCACTGAACCTTCAGGTTCGGAACCTTCTGAACTCTCCTGACTGCTGCTGCCCCCCCCCAATAAGCGTCTTTGTCCCCAGACGCAAAACTGAACATCGTTTTCTCCTGTAACCCCATTTGGAACCCCCAAAATGGAACCGCATTTCTCACTTTTTTAAAAAAACGGGGATACAGTGGGGAGCCCGAGTCTCTGATATATAGTGGCTGAAGGCTGCAGTTCCACAGGACACACAAAGGCACCTTGCAGATGCTCAGAAATGCACACAGGGCACTCTGCACAAGCTCAGAGGCACCCATGCACCACAGCTTCTCTGCCTTCCCCAACGTCTGAATGCAAGGAAGTTGAAATTGAGTGGAATCAAATCAATCCCTGTCCGCCGCCTCCCCAAAAGGGAACACCCCACGTCCTACCTCCCCCCACCCCACCCCACCCCACCCGGATCTCACCTTCACAGCGCGGCCCTTCCTTCACCGCCTGGTAGCCCACCGGACACTGGCATTTGAACGATCCCTGGGTGTTCACACACACCCCGTTGGCACAGAGGGAGGGGTTCTCACATTCGTTGATGTCTGCGGGGGCGGGAGGAGAGCATCAACAGCCCGCCTCAATAACGCGTCTGCCTAGCAGAAGACTGGGCGTGCGCCCCCTGCAGGGCCAGGGCTTTCCCTGCACTCTGCTGGGTATGCGGCTGGGCGACCAACACCAGCTTTGAACCCGGGTCGTCAGCAGGGAACTCGCGCCCTTTTCCTTCTCTCAGTTCGCACCTTCTAATTTGGCCTGCAAGGGCTGGCCATCACCCAAGAGGAAAGCACTCTGTGCATGCTCAGGGGCACTTGCGAGGAAAGCACTCTGTGCGTGTTCAGGCGCCCTCGTTTATTTATTTAGCGCCATCCTTACGCATGAACGCCGAGTGGAAAACAAAACAAAATGCTGGGAGCGTTTACCTCTAGGTATCGACACAAGGCAGGCAGAGGCGGGCTTCAGCTAGGGAAGGGGTGTGGGGCTTTTGCAAGGGGGCGGCAGTGCTCTTAGTACAGGTTGCATTCACATCCCAGCTGGGCTCTTGCTCAGCGTAGCTTCAAGTAAGGGCTACGGGAATGTGCTCGGGGAACTTTGTTGAGTCGTGTTATTGAAAAATAGGGACCGGGGAACTGATCAGAGCGAATGAAGAATCCCTGATCTATTTTGCTCGCAGAGAGCACTGCTCAGTGGCTAGATAAGCCAGTTTAGAGCCAAGACTGCAAGGGGCAATTGTAGGCTGCCCCACTGTGGCCTGCCTGTGGGCTCCTCCTCGCCATTGGCTGGGCTGCTGTGAGTCACGGAGTCTAAGCTGCAGGAGGCTCCTCCCACTGAGTGGCGTTAAAGGGGCGGCAGTTACCAGAACAGCTGCGGAAATCGGGCGCGGGCACAAATCCATCCCCACAGGTGCAGCGGAAGGAGCCGGGCAGGTTCTCACACCGCCCGTGTTTGCAGACGGAGTCCTTGGCGCACTCGTCCACATCTGCAGGGGGAAGAATCGAGTGAGGTCCCATCCATTCGGCCACAGCGCATGTGGAGGGCTGGAGATGGGCAGGGTGGGAAATCTCTCTTTAAAAGACCCTTTTAATTGAATTGCGGGGTTAGGGGGACACCTGGGGGTTCGTTCTAAATACCTTCCACACCCCCACCTCTTGTGCAACCCCAAACACCACATGCCACAAGAGGGGATGTCTCACTTCTTAAAATTATTTTTCATGTCTTTCTACAGCCCTTCCAAGGAGCGCCAGGCCTCCTTCCCTCCTTACAACCACCCTGCGATACCCTTACCCAGTGGTGTTTCTACAGGGAGGGCAAAGCTCTAAGTTTTGCAAGAAGCCTGACCTTGCAGTGGAAAATCACTCCTCTCCTGCACCGTTTTAGCCAATCCTCACAGGGAAAAGCAACATCTTGGCGTTGCTGACTGGCTACAGCAGCAAGGGAGAGGAGGGATTTACACGACAGGGTAAGGCTTCTTGCAAAACTTAGAGCTTTGCCATCCCTGTAGAAACGCCTCTGCCCTTACCATGACAGATGCCATTCTGGCCCCGGAAGCCTGGCTGGCACGGAATGCATTTGTAGCTGCCGGGTCTGTTTTCACACCTTCCGTCCGGGCAGGTGCCAGGATCGAGACACTCGTCGATATCTGGAAAGGGGCAGGGGACGAAAAACAGAGGGGGGGGGAGAATTCCCACCCAGTTCAGGAACCTTTAATAGGCATAAAACAAGATGCAAAGCACAACAAACATAGTACAACATTAATACAGTGATAGTATAGTATTCAAACCCACAAGAGAAATGGGAGAAGTCAGGCAGTCATTTCAGAGGGCAGGACACACAAGCAGGGCTCCTCTGAGCTCCTGAGCTAATCCAGGTTGCAGACTTTTGAGACACACAAGTCTCTTCTGCAGGCAGGCCTGTGTAGTCTAACAAAGCACATCTCAATGCAGCATGCCCGGGGAATCCGCCCTTTTCACACATTAGGAAGGGGTGTTTTTTGTTGTTGTTGAAAACCGCTTTTTTTGGTGGTTAAAATATCAAAACACAAAACATTTTGGGGTGTCAGGTATTTCCCAGAAATTAAAACAGACGACTTTTCCGATTTGAAATAACACGGTGGCTACATTTGCCGACACTGTATATCACCTGTACCGTCTCTGCCTAGTACGCTTTTGAATGAATAAAGAAAAGAGAACTTGGAAGGAGAACGTAGAATGGAAATAACCACAATTTGCTATTTTAATCAAGACATTTTGGGGAAAAAATATCGCCCCCAAAAAAAATCACACATAGGGAGGGCAATAGGGATGTGCTGCCCTCCTGTGGATGAAAAAAGGAACTGCAGGCCAGGCTGCCGTAAAAAGGCTTTTGAATTGCTCCATTATACTGTATAGTAAGGAAAAGCAAAGGCAGACGTGCTTCTCGAGGCCAGAGGTGGCCGGATCACTAGCATTTGATCACCAGCATTGATCACTAGCATTATTGATCACTAGCATTTTTTCCGACAGCAGAACCCAAAAGCAGGGACTCTTTTCCTACATTAAGTCTACGGCCATATCGAAGTGCTGCCACCCAGTGGACGGGAAAGGAAACTGCAGGGGAGGGCAACCAGGAATCTCTTCCCTGCAGATTCCAGTGGCCCCGAGGGAGGGGGCACTCTGCACATGCCCAGAGGCGCTCTTGCAGGGGACTCCCTCCCACATTCCAGGGCTCGGAAACTACGTCCGGATCCTGGACTAAGTCTTTCGGGCTCTGTCTGTCGGCCTTCCCCACAGAACCCTGTACCTTCGCAGAAGGGCTGGTGAGAAGCTTTCAGCTGGTAGCCAAGGTGGCACTCGCACTTGTAGTGGCCGGGGAAGTTGATGCAGGAGCCTCCGTCGCCGCAGACGTTGGGCTTGGCGCATTCGTCGATATCTGGGACGGGGTGGGGGGAGAAAAGCAGTGCGTGGCAAGGGGGCAGAACCAGCCCCAGACCCCTCCCCGGCTTCTCTTCCCACCCCTGTCACCCGTCTCACCCATGCAGGACCTCATGCCCTTCACGATCTTCAGCTGGTAGCCCCGGATGCAGTGGCAGTTGTAGGAGCCCCCCGTGTTCATGCAGACCCCCTTCCCACAAGGGTCGGTCTCGCACTCGTTCACATCTGAGAGAGGGAAGGGCGAGGGAATTGAAGGGGGGGCAGCAGCTTCCCTCTCAACCCCAAAGCAGCTGCTCCAAGGTCCCAATCCGCCAAATGGCAACCTCCACCCCATTTCTCTAATCGTGTGGGTCAGGGAGCCGCCGGTACGTGCCAATTGAGAACACTGGCGGTGCCCCACATTGCAGAGCTCGGCTAGGCAAGTCCCGACTCCCTGAGCCAGGAACCCACGATGGACTTATTCCTCCAGAAATCTGTCCAGTCCCCTTTTCAACGCACCCAGGCCAGACGCCATCACCACCTCCTGTGGCATGGAGTTCCACAGATTAATGACCCCCCTCCCAGGGTAAAAAAATGTTTTTTAAAAATCCGTTCGAACTCTCCCAATGCTCAGTTTGCATGGCTGTCCCCTGGGGATGCCGGGGTCTAGAGGCACCTGCTGGGCCACTGTGAGACACAAGAAGCCGGGCTAGAAGAGCCCTTGGCCTGATCCGGCAGGGCTCTTCCGATGTTTGTAACGCGCAAGTCATGTCCCAGAGTTGGCCCTCTCCATCTCTAAGCACAGGAAGTTCGTTGCGCCTGGAAAAGGCATCCCGAGTTTGCGTCCCGAGCTAAACTCTTCTTACCTACGCAGTGCTTGTACTGGGGGTGGCGGTAGTAGCCTTGGTGACAGTGGCACGTAAATCCCAGGGTCCCCGGGACGCATTCCCCGTGGCCGCAGAAGTCCCGGTTCACTTTGCAGTTGTCTACCTCTGCAGAGGGGAAGCACACAACACACACAACACACACACACACACACACACACATTGCAGCCAGACCCAAGGCTTGCTGGGACAAAGCACCCGGAACAAGCAGCTCTCTCCCTCACCCGGCCTCTCCCATTCCTGCACCCTTGTGGCAGCCTGAAGGAAAAGCACTTTTGACGTGCTCAGAGCTTTTTGCTATTCTCCTCCGCCTGCCAGGGTAAGGAGGGGAAGAGAAGCTGTCCCACCCTCTCTTCAGGGTGGGAGCTGTGAGCACAGGGTCACAGTGCCCCTCCCCCAGATAGTCTGCTCGCCCCGTGACACACACACCCTCCTAGACTAATTTGAAAGCACTTCGTACATGCTCAGAGGGCCTTTCCTTAGAACCACCGATTGACGGACAGAAAATGCACTGAAACGTATGACGAATCGAGTCTTTTCCATGTGTTTGATTGGTTTGATGGTGCCCCGGCCCACCCTTGCCCCTCCCATTTCCCAGATGAGCACCGAGGGGCTGCAACCAGGCAGGGGGTGGCCCGTGTGAATTGCGCTACAGCCTCACCTGCAGCCTGCGTGGGGAGCATACCAAAAGCGCTCACGTTCCGCTCCTCCGGCTGGACTTCCACCACCGCCGGGGTCGTGGGTCTGACCATCACTTCTGGAAGCCAAAACCAGCACACAGTGATTGCCTGCGGAACTGCCCGGCACATGGACGCGTTCGAAGGAAACTTCCCAGGGTTGGCCCAAGACATCCCGTGTCCGAAGCTTTCCCTCTGCCACTCACCCGGCAGCCAGCTCCCCCGCTCACTCCCTGCCGTCGAAGAGGTGGGGCAGGGCGGAAGAGGAAGCACGGAGCAGAAGAGAGCAACAGGCTAGAGCGTCGGCGCAGAAGAGGAAAGGGTGGAGCAGAGGAGAACGACGAGAGCTAGAGTGGCAGAGAGAAAGTGTGAGGAAAGGAGAGTAGAGTGGCTAGAGTGGCAGAGAACACGTGGAAGCCAGGAGAGAAACGCAGTGGGCTAGGGAGTGTTGGAAACATTCTAGCCCAACACTCTACTGCTCATTTCCTCTTTCCGCTCCCCTCTTCAGCTGGAAGGGAAGCAGCAAAGGTGGAGCTCTTGGGGCCCACGTCCAAAATTTCTGTTCACTCACCGGGACGGTGGCGCCCGAAGGCCGGGGTGTTGACCACAAAGGGGTCCACCGGCCTCTCCTCCGAGGTGGTCACATAGGCCGGCAACTGGAAATGGAGCGTGAGGAAGGACAACGTTACAGGGCAAGGAAGTTCCAGGATTTTGGAGCTTCTAGTCTTGACCAAATCAAGAACGCTTCAGGCCCAGAGTGGGAGACTGAAACGGCCCCCAGTGCAAGGGTCTCTGCCCCACAGCCCCATGGAAACAAAGAGCCACGCTCTCGGAGGGCAGGGTTCCGAGGAGGAGCTGCCCCGTCGGAACTTCCCTGGTTCAAACATTGCTGCTGCCTCCGACTCGTGCCAAGTGGCCCCCGGCAAGGCAAGCCCCCCCCCCAGCCTCAGTCTTTCCCACCTGCAGAATGGGAATAATCCTCCTCCGTGGCCCCTGCAACGTTGCTGGGAGGAAACCCCCCCCCCAACGTGACACAGCAAGCACTTACCATGGGTGGAGTCGTGGCTGCAAGACACAAGGCGAGAGGGAAGAGGGTGTGAGGTTAGAGATTCGGGGCCAGGGTGCCTGAAGCCACATGCCAAACGCTGCCCCACTTTCCCCGGTGACGTGCCAGTCCTTGGCTCCTCCCACTTTTTGGATTGGACAAGGAAGCGGAGACATTCTAGCCCACCACTCTACTCCACCACTTCCTCTTTCATTCTATCCTCCTCTTTCTTTTCCCATCTAAGGAAAAGGGAGGAGGGAGGGAGCAGCCGGTGACCTACTGAGGAAAGGTTGAGGGCCGTGGGGGCCCCCTGTGGGAGGACAAGCCCTCCCCCCAACCACGCCACAGGGACCGACCTTCTGTCTCCTGGGAGTCGCTCCCGTCGGGCAGCTGAGTTGGCAATTCCACCCGCTGGTGGATCTGCTGCTGGTCTTGGGAGTTGTCCGGGTGGATCTGGAGTGTGAAATCGCTCTCCCCTTGGATGGTCAGGGTCTGGTGCGAGGTCAGGATGTGGTAGCCTTTTCCCGCAGGGCAGATCTCCCGGAAAGCAGCTGCCGGGGTGAAAAACGGGGTGAAAAAAAGCAAGATCTGGTTGAAAAGAGCATCAAGGAAGTGCGGAGGAGAGAAGAGCAGTTGGCTAGAGTGTCTGCACGCCTCCGGGGGTCTCTGATGCTCTAGCCATCCTCCTCTCCTCCTCTGTTTCCATTTTTGGTACTCCAGAGCACAGGGGAAGGAGAAGGTGCCGTCCGCCAGAACAGGAGGCGATCAGCCTTGCAGGCGAGTCGAACGGTGGGAGAGAGCAGATGAGGTTGAGGAAAGGCATGGCGGGCAACTCAGCTCTTGCAAAAGTGTTGGGAGGAAAAGCGTCAAGAAACAGAGGCGGGGAGAGGTCAGTCCAGGCAGGACGGAATTCAGGGCGCAAAGGGGAGAGACGGCAGGCTCCTCCCCCACGCCCCACTCACCCGTCCCGTCGGCTGGGCACCGCTCGCAGCTGGCCCCCCAGGCCTTGCCCACGCTGCAGCAGCAGATCTGGCGGGTGAGTTTGGTGAGCAGCGGGTGCTGGCACAGGTGTTCAGGGCTGACCAACCGGAAGCACAAACTCTTCTCGCCAGCCTTCTCGGCTGTCCTCCCCCGGAGACAGAAAGCCGGGTCAGGGCATCACAGAACCCCATGCCCCAAAAACGTCCCTCCCCCTCCAGTCAGGAGATCCGCCCCATCGGGAAGAAGTTCAAATCGGGGCAGCCCTGAACAACAACGAAGGCCAAGGGAGACTCTGAGCACGTGCAGAGCGTTGCAAGGGAAAAACCCGAGCTAGGTCATGGGCTTGCGGGAGAGCCTGCCTTTGAGGGCCCCGCCCACTCCGCGCCCAGTCAAGATACTTACGCCCAGTCAAGATACTTACGCACACAATGAGTGCGCGAAGGCCCCAGGATCTGTCCTGGTTTGCAGGCGCATCGGAAGCTTCCCTGGGTGTTCAAGCACTCGCCACCCTGGCAAACCCCGTGCATGGCGCACTCGTTGATGTCTGCAGGGGGAGAGGCCAGTTGGGAGGGGGGCCGGGCCAGGCGCAAACAGAACACACACACAATCCCGAAGTTAGACCACGCACCCCACCACTCTCCAAACATGCACCCATGCGCTCTCTCTCTCGCTCTCTCTCTTGTACCCTGGCAGTGGGTGCTGTTCAGGCGCTTGTACCCTTGGGGGCAGTCGCTCCCCTGCTCCCCCCGGATCGGGCCCATCTTCTGCACGCCCAAGTCTGAAAGAGAGAAGCAAATGCGCCCGCTTGCAAGTGAACTTACTCAGCAGGCTACGCAGGATCTACGCTGCAAAAAAAAAAAAAAAAAAAGACTCCCTTTCCTACCAGCGTTGCACGGGTGTATTGAAACCACCTTGAATTTTTTTCTGCAGGCATTTTTGGAGCGCCCCCCCCCCACGAAATTGGTGCCAAAAAAAAAAAAAAAAGCTCACATTGTTTTGCTGTGGTGCAGAAATGCACCGTCGGTAGAATATGGGAGGTCAGCACCTCTACTCCCTTCGAGTTGTGCCCAGGGCAGATGTCCCCATTTGCCATACCCTAGATGCACCACTGCCGACAAACCCTTGCCCCATTTCCACAAGCCAGCCAGCCTGGAAAAGTAGCGCATAACTGGAGCCAGGCTCTGGCGGAAAAGGAGGGGGGGGACTTCCAGGCACGAGGCCAGATGTTAGAGGAAGGAGGGAAGAGGCTGGGATCACAGCGCTCAGAGAGAAGGAAGAGCCAGGGAATGTGAAGGGGGAAACAGTGGGGAAGATTTGACGACTGGCAGGCCCCCAAGAGCATTGCGGAGGGGGATTTGCTCAATATCCTCCACCCTCCGACTGCCACAGTCTCCCGGAGCAAATGTGCGCAATTGTGGAGGCCCTGTGGTGGCTGAGACAGGGATCTTCCTTGAGGAGGGGGAGTTTCCACAAACCAGCACGTGCACATGTATCTCACAGCAGCCCACCAGACTCCTCAGGGAGTACACGAGACCACAAGAGGCCTGCCTCCCGTGGCCACTCCCTTGCGCCTGGCATTCTGAGGCAGCCTGCTTCAAACGGAAGGAGGTTGCACCACCCATCATGGCCTGTAGCCCACGATGGACTTTTCCTCCAGGAATCTGTCCAATCCCCCGTTGAAAGGCACCTAAGCCGGACGCCATCACCACCTCCCGTGGCAAGGAGTTCCACAGATTAATGGCCCGCTGTCGCACGCAAACGGATGTCAGCAAAGGCACATTTCCTGCCTCGCACCCACCCACACGTTGCTTCTGGCAAAATGACACCTCTTTTTGGGGGGAGGGGGGCTCCAAACTGACACTTTTTGTGGGACAGGCTGAAATTCAACCGGTGCAGCCGACAGGTTCGTGCGACTTACACTGCAGGTGGGGGCATTTGTGGCACTTGTTCTGCCCCCAGGAGGTACCGATGCTCCCGCAGCAGTCCTCTTGCTTGGTGAGGCCGGGAAGAGGGTTGCTTCCACACTGAGTCGGGGGGAGAAAGGAAGGTTAGAGAGAGTCCCCCCCTCGCTCACTCGCTCGCTCGTTCACTCGCTCGTTCGCTCGCTCGTTCACTCGCTCGCTCGCTCGCGTGCACACACACGCACACACACAGGGCACCTCCAAAAAACGGGCGTGTTTCGCCCAGTCCTCTCCAACACAACTCTCAGGTGTTCCCAGCATAGAGTTATTATACATAGAGAGGGCATGACGTCACATACTTGAAGCTTCCGGGTATAACCCCGCCCCTTTCCCCCCCTTCCCGTTTACACTTTTTTTTCCCGCCTTCCTTTTTCTACTGTAATATTTTCGAAATTCCGAACATTAATAGGGTTTGTTTTTGGGGGGGGGTGAGTGTAGAAGTTTAAAAAAATACACTTAATAGCCTAGAAGTGAAAAAGAACTACTCTCCTATTGACAACTGCTTGTGTTATACATTGAGAGATTTTAATGTAATTTTCCTACATATTTATCTAATTTTTGCCCACCTTCCCCTTTTTTTCTTTCCTTCCCGTTCACACTTTATTTCTGCTTGTGTAGATTTCAAAAAATAAGTCTGTCAAAGCAGTGCAATCCGAGTTTACATAGGCAGCAAGGGGCATTTCGTCCGGTATGTTCAGTAATATAATTACGCGGAATTAAACCTTGGAATTGCATATTAACTCATAATATGGTTACCACTGATGTTTCTCCACAATCACACGTTGCTATTTTGGTAAGTTTTTACTTCTGGAGTACACAAATAAGCCCTAAACATCATGCGAAAACCCATTGGAAATAATTGGAATCAGCATTGTTTTGGGTATTATTTACGTCACCGCTAACCCCACCCCCTGGATTCACTCGCTGCCCTATCTAGATAATAAGAATGGCCACCCCTTGGTTCCCAGCCCTGAAACAGGAAGTGTGGAGGACGGGGGGGCGGGCTGAGCACCTGACTTCCCCTGCTTCAGCATCCCCAAGGCCTACGGTCCCGACTCACCGACTGTTTGGGGACGGTCTCCTGGAAGCAGCGTCCCAGGGGCTTCTGGGTGGGGGGCCTGTTGTACGCCAGTTTGGGGGCCGGGTGCTGGATGAGGTGCTGCTGGGCCCCCGGCCCGCCCCCCTCGGAGCTGAGGCTGTCGATCCGGTGGACCTGCACCGAGGCGTCCGGCGGGTGGTGGACACGGACGTTGACCAACGGCTGGTGCATCTGAACTGCGGGGCGAGAGGCGGGTTAGCGGCCGGCACTCCCTGGTCCAGCAGTCGTGTCTCCCCCCCACCCCGCCCCTCCCCAGTTCTCCCGTTCCGGTACCTTCCGAGGAGTGCTGCCCGGGCCCCAACGGGACCATGAAGGTGGAGTGGCTGATGGTGCCTTTGGACCCGGGCCCCGAGGGGGAGTCGCCGTGGCTGTCGGAGATGAGCTGGACCGCGTAGATGGCGTGCTTGCTGGAGCCCGTCTCCACGGGGAGGCCCTCGTTCGAGACCCGGGGGTGCTGGCTCTGCCGCCCCACTGGCACCTGGCAGAAGCGGCCGGTGAACTCCGGCGGGCACAGGCAGTGGTTCCCAGAGGTGCACTGGCCCCCGTTCATGCAGGGCAGCGGGCAGACCACTGCCGGGGGAGGAGGAACACAGGCGGTGTTAAATCAACGCTGCGGAGACTCCCGAATCGGGGCCAGAATCCCGCCGGCAACCCGGGACGGGGCCAGCCCACTTGCGAGCCCTCCTGAGGCAGCCTCAGGTGGGCAGTCTGGCAGGGGGAGCCCGTTTCCTGGATTCAATAAGGATAGTGGAACGGAAGCGTGGAGGAGAGGAGAGTGGTGGCCTAGAGCGGCACGGGCTGGTTGCTTTGGTTTGCCAGAGATGCTCCAGTCTGGCCCACCGCTCTCTTTCCTCCATGCTCCCCTTTCTTTCTAGGACACCGCTCTCTTTCTCCATGCTCCCCTCTCTTCAGACCAGACCCGCTAGGACACCGCTCTCCTTTCCTCCTCTTCCGGACCACCTTCATCCACCCCGTGCCCTCTCCTGCCACTCTCTTCTCCTCCCCATTTCCTGTTTGGCTGGATCTTACTCTCCCTTGGCCATTCCGGGGCAGTAGAAGGAGCCGAGGCAGGCACATCAGTAGCTAATGCGCGGGGAGGTCTTGGGCATGCCCAGAGCTCGGCCGTACTTCTTGTGCCAACCCAAGCTGGGAAAAGCAGCCCAGAGGGGGCGGCAACACCCCCTCTTTCCGTCTACGTTTTTCATGAAAGCAGAGGCCGCCCCTGCGTCTGAAGTCGGGAGTGTGGCTGCCTTCAAAGGCCAGCGGCCACTTCTCCTGCGGGCGACCCTGGAGGACGAACCCGCTGGACAAACAGCCCTTGGGCAGGGAGGGGGCAGGTGCTGTGGCGCTCATACTGACAGTGCCGGTGGGTGGGCGGCCCCCCCTTACAACAACACCGCCAGGCCTATTTGGAGAGTCCCAGCCCGACGCTGAGTCAGCAGTCAGGAAGCGAGCAAAAACACACACAAAACGCACACGCACACACCCGGCACCCAGGCCCCTCCCTGGGCACCAGCCACCAGCTGCAGGTTGCTCGTGCCCAAAAACGACAAACCAGAACAGGGCACCGAGCCCAGCCACGTCAGAGCCAGCGAACTGGGGAAGGCTTGGCTCTGGGTGTGTGTGTGTGTGTGTCTGTGTGTGTGCTCCTCTCCCTGGAGGGCGTGTAGACATTCCTCGGCCTCCCGGGGCCAAGGTAGGCACACCTGCCGCCACGCCCCAGGGCCAAGGAATGCCGACGGCGTCAGACAAGCATTACGCAGGCAGCGTGGACGGTTTCGAGCTCTGTTTCCCTGCAGCCATCACAGCGAGAGGAGCCCGGTGACTTTGGACTTTGTCCAAAGCCACCCAAGCGAGCGCCCCTCACCGCATCCAGTAGCAGGGGGTTCCGCAGATGAAATTAGTCCCTCTCTGCAGCCGTCCTCACTCTCCAGCCAATCGGTTTCCGGGAATGACCTCCTGGTAGTGGGAGAGGGAGAAAAACCTCTCCCCCCCCCCCCCGCTCTCCCTGACCGTGCATCATTTTAAAAGCCACCTCCCCCCCTCCCGGAAATCACCTTTTTTCCAAGCTCGAACAGCCCCTTCTCCTAAGGAAAATGCTTCCTTTTTGGCTGTCTCTACGGTCCTTTTCCCTGCTACCCAGACTTTTATTTTTTGAGCTGCGATTCCCATTTTCCTTTCCCTATAGAAGGCAGGGAAACTCCACCCGGGAATTTGGAGATTGCAAAAGTTGGGACAGGCCAGAGAGGTGAGACCCGGGGGTGGGGGCTCAGGGCAGGGGCCTGGGTGCCTTCTAGCTTCTAGCCCCCCCCACCTTTCCCAAGCGGCCAAGTCAACAAGCCCTGCAGGGTTTTCTTTGGCGAGCTGGAAGCTTCTTGAATTTTAGCGTGGAAAAAAAAGCAAACACTCCAGCAAGAAATGGGGTGAGAAAAAACCAGAACCCCCCCCTCCCCGATCCACAGTGCTGCTAAGAAAGGGTCCAGGCTGCGGGAGGAAGACGAGAGGGTGTCCTGGCCCGGCACCAATGCAGGACAGGCCTGGCTTGGAATCTTGGCTCTCTGCACGCTCCCAGAGACCGCACCTCTTCGGCTCCTGGCGAGCGAGGGAGATTGCCGAGCCAGAAGTTCCGCCTCTGAATTCCAGGAGATGAAGGGACATTAACCAACACCCCCCCCCCCCGCACGGTTCTAGGCAGGGCACCAGCCAGGAAAAAATCCTCTGTCGGAGACCCCCTCCCCCCACCCCGTTTTTCGATTTAAAATGCAAAATTGGCAGTTGCATTTCGGCCCAGCTGGTAAAGACATCTAGCGCGCACAGAGAGGCCTCCTGAGAGGATCGCTCTCAATTTCTGCATGCCGTAGACCAGTGGGTCTCGAACCAATTTCAGGTGGGTGGTGGCGCACCTAGGGCAGCCATCGTTGAAAATCTGGGAAGATGGGATGCTGGAAAGGGGGAGGGCTGTGTGGTTGTTTTGCTTGCTTCGAGGCTGTAAACAAGCTTTTTTTTTTCTTTCTGATTCACTTTGCTATTGGAAAACGGCAAAGTGAGAAATCGCCCAACTGATTGTGGCGTTCTCGGGAAAGCAGCAGGCTCTGACATCACAATGACATCACTTCTGGCCATGACATCACTTCCGGTGGGTCCCAGACAGACTGCCTTTCTAAAAAGTGGGCCCCGGTGCTAAAATGTTTGAGAACCACTGCTGTAGATAAATTCCTACATTACATTCAAGTTTGAAAATTAGGCTTTCCCTGGTTCCTGCCATAGCCATGAATTCCCCCAGGTGACTTTAGAGAAGTCCCTTTGTCTTGGCCTCAGTCTTCCCCATCTGCAGTATGGGGGCAATCCTATTCACCTGATCAGCCTATTACAGGGGCCACATCAAGATAATACACAATAAATTCTTTGCAGGCTCAGATGTATAAATATATATACACAAATGAATAAGTATATATACACACGTGTATAAATATATACACGACACAAAAGCTTACGATTTGAAGCGAGAAAGATTCTAGAGCTGAGCTCACAAATTAAAGAGCAACATTTTGTTTTTTAAATTAATTTGCCTGTTTTGGGCTGCCTTGTTGGTCCCTCAGGATAACTAGCCTTGAAGGATCCGAGTTCAAATTCTTACTCAGATATACAGTTCGCTCCATAAAATACATAATAGAGGTTGTTTAGGAACCGTGTATGTTTCCCGGAGGAAGGTCGGGATAAAAACACTCTCTGTCTCCTGGTTTGTATTGTACTCAAACGCCATCTTCCTGCTTCTTGTTCCGCCCTGATGGGGAAGTGTTTGGTGTAGCTCAGAAGCTGGCAGTCCTGGCCACACGGCCCAATTAAAGGGAATCGCATGAACCCCAAGCTCACATTTGAGAAAGCAATACTGCGGCTTCTGCGTCAAGCTTCTCGAGGCATGCTGTGCCAACGGGAAGTCTGCGCCGATTGGCACGGCGTAGCCACTGGTTGGCTAACGGTTTCGAGTGAGTGGAGCGGGGGCCACAGCTCCACGGCCCCAGGAGACCTGCCGGGACATGAGGTAAGCTTTTCCGCCCAGCCAAAGAGGAGAGGGAGGGACGGAGGGAGGGCGAGGGAGGCTGGCTTGGCAGAGCCCTGTGCTGTGAACCGAAAACAGCACGGCCAGCCTAGCAGGGGGGAGGTCCACGGCTGTAGCAGCCCCAAACCAAGGGGGTAAAAGTACGGCCCAAACTGCGAGCACCGCCGTGGTGCTGGGTTCGGATCCTGCAGAAAGCATTTGCCAAGTAACCCACAGGTGTCCCCCATGGGGTAGAGGGGAAAAGAAGCCGGGAGTCACCTACAGCACCCTCATCTCCTCGGAGGAAAGATGGGGGGGGGAATTAGCAGACCCAGGGCACAATCCTGCCCTGGAGTTAGGCCGGAAGGCTTGGGCCGGCAAAGTTTGGCCGGCACAAAGTCTGTTTGGACCACTCTCGGAGGCGGAGAGGCCAGCACACAGATGTGAGCCACCCTCCCCAACTTCCAGAGCGGTCCAAACGCGCTTTACGGTGGCCCTTGTGCCGGCCAAACTAAGCCTAACTTAGGATTGCCCCCCCCTCAGAACTCCCTCTGAATCAACCCTCCAAGCCTGTGTCCAGACACACTGAGGTGTCGAGTGTCAACACAGGTGGAGGAAACCCCCCCCCCTTGTGGGTTTCTACAAAGGGGGAAACAACCTTGGTTTGCTACCCCTGTTTGTGCCAAAGCGAGGTAACTACCCCTGACTCACTCCACTGGGGGTCCTTATTGAATTGTGAAAAACTTCTTGGGAGGGACCAATTTCTCTCCCACGTCGGAGCACAAGTGTGTGTGTGGGGCGGTGCGTGGGGGGGTTAATCCGGGAAAGGCCTCCACCCCTCCAGCCTACTCACCCACGCGAAAACCGGAGCCGGTGAGCGTGTCCATGGAGTGCCCGTTCTCGCCGATGAGGGTCATGTTGCTGCCCGGCTTGCAGCTGTCCCGGCAGTGGCCCTTCACGCACGTCCGCTTGCAGATGAGGGGGGCGAAGACCACCTTGAAGCGCTCCCGCGCCAGGGCCGTCCGCTCCGAGGGGCCCGTGGAGGCGGCGGCGGCGCCCGGCCAGCCCAGCGCCAGCACCCAGAGTAGGGCCAGCCTCCCCGAGGGCATCTTGGCATTCCCGGAGGCCGGGCCGGGCGCGCAAGAGCGCACTTCGCCTCGCCCCGTCGGGGCGCCCCGGGGAGAGTTGCGCGCAGGAGGCGAGGGAGGCGCCGCCGCCACCGCAGCTGGGAGGGACCGAGGAAGAGGAGGAGGAAGCGAGGGGGGGGCGCCTCTGCCAGGCTCGGTGCGCGCTCGCCCCGCCGTCGGGCCGATCGCTCGCTCGCTTCTCGCTCGCCTCGCAGCCAATCTCCGGCCGGGGGCAGGAATCTGGGAGCGCCGCCAAGAGACGCCGCGCCGGCGGCAGGAGGAGAGGGCAGGAGGTGGGGGGGGGAGAAGAAGAAGAGGCGGCCCCCGCTGCAGAAGCCGCGACGGGACGGGCCGCCAGAGGGCGCGGCGAGAGCAGGAAAGCGACGGAAAGGGGCGCGCGAGAGGGAGGGAGGCGCGGCGCCCTTTGCGCGCACCGCGGAGGCGCTGGAAGGGGCTGTCGAGGTCATCTAGTCCGACCCCTCGGCGCGGCGCGGCGGGAGGCAGAAAAAGCGCCTGGCCGCAGTGGTCGAATAGAAAGAGAGGATTTCAAAGTCTTTTGGGGACCTGGACCTTTTCTAAGCAGGAGCGCAATCCGAGGCGTGGAATTAACCAGGCCAGAACCGGGGCCCGGGTTCGGAGGCTGGCCTGGCCCGGGTGGACATTTGGCCCCTCCAAAATGCAGCCCCCTCTTTGGCTGGTGGCTAAAGCACCCCTTTTGCCCTCCGTTCCAAAACCTCCCTCCTGGGCAAGCAATGGCAGCACGGGGTGAGCATCGGTTATCCGGACTGCTCGGGAGCGGGAAACGTCCGGATTTTTCTGGACTTCGGAATAATTGTGTCTGGGGCGAGAGGGGCACCCCCGCCCCCTCGGCTGGGCCTCCTCCTTGCGTGCCCACCGGTAGGCGTCATGCCAGCCCTTTTGGCTGAAGCTTGGCCTGGGAGACTCAGGGGGTTGCTCCCCCTTTTTCCTGCTCTCCGTGGGGGTCCCCAAGTCATTGGCAACCTGCGCCTTGTGGCGTACTAACAGCCTTGTTGTTCAGTCGCTAAGTCGTGTCCAACTCTTCGCGACCCCCTGGACCACAGCACGCCAGGCCTCCCTGTCCTCCACTAGCTTCCGGAGTTCTCCCAATTTCATGTTCGTCGCTTCGGTGACACTGTCTAACCATCTCCTCCTCTGCCGCCCCCTTCTCCTTTCGCCTTCCATCTTTCCCAGCAGGAGGGTCTTTTCTCAAGAGTCCTCTCTTTTCATGAGGTGGCCAAAGTCTTTGAGCTTCAGCTTCAGGATTTGTCCTTCCAGGGAGCAAGCAGGCTTGACTTCCTGGAGGACTGCCCGACTGGATCTCCTTGCAGTCCAGGGGACTCTCAAGAGTCTTCTCCAACACCGTAATTCAAAAGCATCTATTCTTTGGCGCTCCGCCTTCCTTATGGTCCAGCTCTCACCGCCTAGACCAGTGATGGTGAACCTTTTGGGCTCCATGTGTCAAAACTTAGGAAAATGCTTAACTTGACTCCGCTGGTGTGTCAACCCCTTTTCCAAACAAAAAGAGAAACAATTCTTTATATTCATTTCTTTAAAGAAAAAATACCGCCCAAATCATGCGTGGTGTAATATCTAAAGAGACACCACCTAATTACAAAAATGACATACGAGTAAAACAAACTCAGTTTTCGTCAGGGATTGATGATGGTTGGTGTGTCGTCCCAAACGTTGTGGCGTGTCACCTTTGCCACGCGTGTCATAGGTTCGCCACCACTGGCCTAGACCCTGCCTGTTCTCATCCTTGGCCACCAGAGTTTAAATGCAGAAGACCCCCAGCTCCTCCGGCCCCCCGGGGGGGGGGGGCCCCTCCCGGGGGGGGGCCCGGTGCTCAGCCAACCCTCCCCCCCCCAGCAAGGTGTTCCTCTCCTTGTCCCCTCCTCCTTCCAGGTGTTTCCCTTTCCCTGCTGGGCGAGGCCCGGCTGTCGCTGGAAGGGCTACTCTGGAGTTCCTGCCTTGCTCCCGAGGAGACCCCCTCCAGCTGGAGACGAGGCTCTGTCTGGGCTCTGCAGCCTTGCTGTCAAGGGTGATGGCCCCCAGAGGCGTTTCTACAGGGAGGGCAGAGCTCTAAGTGTTGCAAGAAGCCTTACCCTGTCATGTAAAACCCTCCTCTCCCTTGCTGCTGTAGCCAGTAAGCAACGACAAGATGTTGCTGTTCCCTGTGAGGATTGGCTAAAACGGTGCAGGAGAGGAGTGATTTCCACTGCAAGGTGAGGCTTCTTGCAAGACTTAGAGCTTTGCCCTCCCTGTGGAGACGCCACTGCTGGCCCTCATGGGCCTGGTGCGTCTGCTGCGCCCCACTGTGCCGAAGAGCGGAAGTCCATCCCCGGCCTGTTGGCCCTGCCCTCCTCTTGCGGGGCCTGGAGCAGGGTGGAGGCAGTGGTGTCATCTAAATGATTTAAGAACAGGTACTCACTTTTGATTGGCACATGTCGGGACCCGCCCATCGGAAGTGATGTCATAAGCCGGAAGTGATGTCATGGCAGGAAGTGACATGAAAAACGGAATTCTTACCTTGAGAATCTCCTGTTCTGGGGAGAGGAAGGTGGGGTCTTCGAGACGACGTGGGTATGCACCACCACGTGGTCTCGAAGACCCCACCTTCCTTCCTCAGAGAAAAAGCCCTTTTTGAGGCCTCAGACAATTTTAAACTGACCCAACAGTTGCAACAGTATTCCACAGCACCCCCAGAACATGTTAAGGAGGCCTGGCATCATGTTAAAGTGACCCAACAGCTCCAAAACCCCAGAGCAGCTCATTTTTCAGTGACAAGGCAAGGCTCCGCTCACTGCCTGCCTGCCTCTGAGAACATGCAGGCAAATCAAACGTGCAGGAAATTCAAACGTTGCAGAGGGCGGAGTCGACAGGTGGGCGGGCGACTGGGCGGGGCCAGCCATAATCCTAGGAACCAGTACTCGTGTACCCCCGCGTACCCCCTGCATGACATCACTGGGTGGAGGGTTCCCGACCACTTGCATCCATGCCGTGATGCTTCCTCTTGCTCTTTTCACTGCAACCCATTTGGGTGTCTGCTGGCCTCTTGGACACGGCTCAACAACGGCACTCGGCACAGAGCAGAGAATAGAACTTGCACTCTGTACGGGGGAAGGAGCACAAGACCTTCTAGTGTTCGCACTGCAGAAAGTAGTTGTTGTTTTTAAGTCTTGGACAAAAGTGTTTCGTTTTTGGAACAGTCTGGAATTCAGGTGTCTGGATAAGGGGTAGCCCACCTGTACCCCCACGGTCACAATTAGAACATAAGAAAAGCCTTGCTGGATCAGGCCAAAGGCACAACTAGTCCGGCCCCCTATATCTCACAGTGGCCCACCAGAAGCCTCAGGGAGCACATGAGACAACCAGATGCTTGTATCTTGCTGCCATTCCCCTGCATCTGGCATTCCAAGGTAGCCTATTACCCCTGCCCCACCCCCAAAGGAAGACCCCAGAATGAGGTTGGGGTTTAACTTTATTGAACACAAGTGCAAATCATGAAACCTACTGAACACCCGACCCTCCCTCACCAGTCACAATATCAACTGTGGATGTGTCAAATTCACAATTCAACTGGAATTGAGAAGCAAGCTTGGGAGTCCTATATGATTATTCAGCAGGCCCAAAGGCTAGCAACACATCAGAGTGGGTAGGGGGAACCTGGGGGGGGGCATGCAAGCATTTAGAGACCCTACAGTGTGCTCCTACAATTTGCCCTGATTTTGTGGCTAGGTAAAACTCGGTGAAGAACCCTGTAAAGATGTGGTGGCGCCACAGGTTAAACCGCTGCTGCTGAGCTTGCTGACCGGAAGGTTGGCAGTTCAAGACCGCGCGACGGAGTGAGCTCCCGTCGCTTGTCCCAGCTCCTGCCAACCTAGCAGTTCGAAAGCACCTAAATGCAAGTAGAAAAATAGGGACCACTTCGGTGGGAAGGTAACGGCGTTCCGTGCGCCTCGGCATATAGGCATGCCGGCCACATGACGACGGAAGCTTGTCCTCGGACAAACACCGGCTCTTTGGCTTAGAAATGGAGAGGAGCACCGCCCCCTACAGTCGGTCACGACTAGACCATTCGGCCGTGGGGAAACCTTTACCTTTTTAAAGCTCGGAGAAGAACCCTGCAAGATCCAGAGGCTTGCGCGTTAAGCCCTGGTTATAACTAGGGTTGGCCCCGAGAAAGGAACGACTCTGCAGTTTGGGGCTGGGGTGTTGCTTTCCCAATCCAAGCCACATCGAACGAGCAACACATTCCTCCCGGCTCCGTATCCTACACCCACCCCGGTTGGACAGCATCCCAGAACTTGCAGTTTGGCTATTTCAGGCCTGGGGCGAAGGGGTTAACTGCTTGCAGCTCTGAGAGAGAGAGAAAGAGAGAGAGAGAGAGAGAGAGAGAGAGGAGTGTGGCACTGGGGGGGGGGAGTGCTATTGTCTGGCATCTGCAAGGGGGCCTCGCAGCTTTATGGAGATGGGGGTCAGGGGGTCAGGGCAGGCGCGTGTCTGTCCTTTTCAGACACACTGCGTTCGGGAGGGGGGGGGCGAGGAGGGGGCGTGTTGCACATTTCAATGTGCCAGGAGGCCTAGGCTGGCCTTCCATCCCCAGGGCGCGGGGGGGGGGGGCAAGGGGGGGGGGGGGGGGGGGGGGGGGGGTGTGTGTCCCCCCCCCCCCACGTGCATAGAGATCTGAGACCAGCCCCATTCTTGTACACAATGAGGACCGGGGGCACAGCTGAAAAAAAGCATCTAGGGCAAATGGAAGAAGGAAAAAAAAAAAAACACCTTAATTTGGCTGGCTGCCCATTTGAGGATGTGGTATAGTTTCTACCTTGGGCCCGGAAGAAGGAGTACCTGGGGGTGCTGTTGAAGTGTAGCCCCCAAACCGAGGACTTGTCTTCATGTCCACCATTGCTGTGTTTGTCTTTAGAAGGGGACCATCCTATGCCTCTTTTTAAGGCCTGCAGAAAGATGAATTCATTCATTCATTTCCCGCCATTCCCTAAATAGTCTTACGGGGATGGGGAAGGACAAAGACCGTTGCCCATCGGAGCAGATTTTATTCTTTACCTTGAGCCACAGCCAAATTAATCACAACACGGATACATCAGATCGACAAAAGCAAACCTCACCAAGTTTACAAAGTGCAACACTGAGCGACGGGAATTCGCCCAAAACGTTGGAAAGGACTTCTACCCTTCTCCACAACTGACACAAATAATATTTTCTGTCGTCTTATTCGTTGCATTGTAATTTGACTTTTCTGATAAATCCGGCTCTTCCATCTCCAGCATCCACAGGTATACTTTTCATTATTGTACCCAAAGAAGTAGATTTTTGATGGTTTAAAATACTCCAAAGCGCCATTGTTCTGGCACCCAGATACAAGACGGTCCAGTATTGCAAAATTTCGTGTTTTTTGTCCTAATGTTCTGGCCCTCTCATCAAAGCCTAACTCCAACAAGGAAAACATAATGTACAGAACAGATCCATCCATCCACAACCCATCAATATAGGTTCACACAATACTGTACTTGCAAACATTTGCGGAGAGCCCAAAGCATTTCTAGCTCCCCTCCTTTGACTCCTGTACCCCTTCTTGACCCTTGAATGATGTATCCCCTTTTCACGGGTGGAGGGCAATCATGCCTGACTGCCCAGTTGCCTCCATTATACCTCCTCCATCTCCTTGCTGGTGAGGCTGGAAAATGCAGGACACCAGGGAATTTTTGACACTGGGCCCAGGAACAATTGAGCCCCTGCAACGCCCACCTCGTCTCATGGTCCCTGCCCTAAAGCTATCCCTGCACTTTCAAAAGATAAAGCGTAATTCGTCTGTGGAACGCCTTGCCACTGGATGTGGGCCTGGCACCTGGCCTGGATGCCTTTATTTATTTATTTATTTATTTAAGAAATTTTTACCCCGCCTTTCCTCTGCCAGGGCAGATGTCCAAGGCGGCTTACAATATTCCCTTTAAAAAGGGAATGGGGCAGATTTTTAGAAGAAAAGTCCGTCATGGGTGATGTAATGAGCCAGGTGGGTGCGTGCAACCTCCTGGTTTGAGAAGTAGGCCGGTTCCGAATGCCAAGCACAAGTGGGTGGCAACAGGGTGCAGGGTACCAAGATGTCCTGTTGTGCGCCTTTGGGCATGTGGTGGGCCAGTGGGAGCTGCAGGAAGCTGGACTGGATGGGCTGTGGGCCTGATCCAGCAAAGGGGCTCTTCTGATGTGCTTCTAGGTCTGATTTGATGCCAGCCGTGGCACTAGGGTGACGATGCAGAGTAGGAAGCCTCGTTGATAGAAGACTTAAGAGTGAGGCAGGGCAGGGCTGTGGCTTTCTCAATCCCAGCGCCTCTTTCTTCCCCCCTCTCCAGCTTCCTGCAAAGGGTTAACCTCCCACCAGCACTCCCCCCCCATTCCCTCCCCCTCCCCACCTGTCAGTCTCCCTGGGGTCTCAGCCCGCAGCCCACCCCTCCCTCCCCGCCTTTGTGGCGTGTGCCATCCCTTGCCCCCAATCTGCATAATGGCAAGGGCCCACGCGCCGGCCCGGAGCTCCCATCTGCCGCCCGGTCCCCACGGGAGCCGCAGCCACGCAGCCAGCCCAGCGCCCATTGGCTGCCCCGCACCAGCCATCTGCAGCCCGCAGCCCACACAATAGGGCCGCGGGCCTTTATATAGGGGGGCAGCCGGGCGCTCGGAGGCCAGCTGGCTGCAGGAGGAAGGCGAACCGGCATCCCTCGCGGAGGAGGAGGCCCAGCAGCTGCCACGGGGGCCGGCGAGCGGCAGAGCCACAAGCAGCGTGGGACGGCGCAAGCCCGGCTCAATCTGGCCTGGCAGTGCCCCTAGGCCCGCAGCCTGGCCGTGGGACGACTCTCCACCAGCCGAGGAGCCTGCCGGGCCGCCCGCGCCACACAGCCGAATCCTCGGACCCCGTCCAAAGAGGCCTTCGCTGCTGCCCTGCCCCCCCCCAGAATGCCCCGTGGATTCCTGGTGAAGAGGACATGCCGAGAGGGGCCCGTCTCCTACCGGGTCCGGACGCCGCCGGACGATGCCCTGGTGGCACCACTCCCGGGCTGCCCGGCCTGGTCCTCTGCCCACCGGAAACTGCCCAGGGTCGGGGGGCTGCCGGAAGCCCGGGCCTGGCCCCAGAGCCCCCTGGGCCTGGTCAGCACTGCTCCGCTGGACCGGGGCCTGAACTCGGGCTCGCCGGCGCCCGCCGCCTCCGCCCCCGCGTGCAGCTCGCAGCCGCTCGGCGTGGGGTCGGCGTGCGCCACGGCCAAGCCAGCCGGCCCCAGGCCCAAGAGGGCCAGCCTGGGCCCCAAGGAAGGGGCGGTGGACGCCGCGGCCCGCTTGGGGGCCTTCGTCTGCCAGCTCTGCCAGGAGGCCTTCCCCGGCCCGCTCGCCCTGGCCCAGCACTGCTGCTCGCGGATCGCCCGGGTCGAGTACCGCTGCCACGAGTGCAGCAAGGCCTTCAGCTGCCCCGCCAACCTGGCCTCGCACCGCCGCTGGCACAAGCCCCGGGGCGGGGCCCACATGGGCGGCACCAAGGAGAACGAGAGCCCCGAGGTGGCCCAGGGAGCCAGCAGGCCGCACTCGGGCGCCGCGGCAACGGAGGGCAGCTACCGCTGCGCTCACTGCCCCAAGCGCTTCCGGCGCCGGGCCTACCTCTGCAAGCACTTGGCCCTGCACACGGCCACGGGGCCGGTGCTGTCCGAAAGCCAGCGTCTCCACGGCAACCTGCTCCCGGCCACCTGCGCGCCGTGGTCCAAGAAGCCATTTTAGACAGCGTCCGCCTCCGAGCGCCCGGACTGGGCCCAGCCCGCGTTTCCGTAGCCGGCACTTAGACGGTGATCGGGGCCACATTTTCTGCCTCCCGCCGGAGGAGCAACGCCGGTCTGCCTTTCTCCACGACTCGGGACTGAAACGGACACCTGTGTGACCCCAAAGTGGACACAGTTCGAACAGCGCCGACAGTTTGGCCGCCTTCATTTGAGGGGAACACAAACGGAGCCTGTTCCATGTCTCGGACGCCTGCCACAGACGCCGCGATGACAAAGGCCAGGCTGCTGTCATGGTCCAGGGCGTGCAACTGAGGCGTCCCTGGGGGGCCCCGAATGTGCATATTGTTCCGTCAGGGTGGGGGGAATGGAAAGTGGGGGAGACGAATGAGGTCGCCGACGGAACAAGCTCTCCCTGTTGTGTTGACTGCAAAGTATTTGTAGCTGGGTGGGAGAGAAATTAGGCTTGTGGCTTTTCCCTGTATGTGTGAAAAAGAGAGTTGTGGTGCGGTTCTGTGCAGCAGCAGCAGCAGCAACAAAAGCCACCCCCCCCCCCAAAAAAAATTAAAAAAAACCCCAACCCATGATTTCCTTCCAGATCCATTCGGATGAAGTTGAATTCAAATTCTGATGCTGAGTTCGGACGCTTGGCTCTCTCTGATCAAAATCCAGATTTCATGCGCGAGAGCATTTAGTGCAAATTTCACTCACTTGCATGTGCTGCAAAATCCTGAGACAGACTGTGCTGTTTGACATTGCCGAAGGGGGGAGGTTGCAATTTTTTTAAGACTCCCCGCATGAGAAACCAATATATCAGGGAGAGATCCAAGCCACTTCCTGATGCCCTTGTTCTCTGCTTGCGAGGAGCTGGTGTTTAATAAAACAAACATGAGTCTCTCTCTCCTCCCCTTGCTTGCAGGCGGTGGTACAGTCCATGCTGATGTCAGGACTCTACCACATACAGACGGAGTTATGGCACCCAGAGGGAAAATTCATTGTGCCCGCTAATGACTAGCCCAAATAGCAGAGAAACTCACCCAGAGTAGGGACTCAAATCACACCTGACCAAATCAGGGATTTTGTGTGTGTGTGTCCAGTTTGGATGCACACCCCCCCCCCAGCTTAAAATCTCTTGATCGCCTTGAATCCAAAACAGACCCCATAAACAAACAAGGAGGGGTTTGGACATCAGGTCATTTTCCATTGTAAAATAAAACTTTGTTCGTTTTGTTATATAATGTGTGTACAGTACTGTATGTATTTTGTTTTGCAAACTCCATGAACAATTCAAAAATAAAGGAATTTAGAACGGCAACAGTGTGTTTCTTCTGAATGTAAACAGGAATTGTGGTACTCGTCAGGTGGGGCTGTCATGGGTGGGGTGGCCCTCCCCCCCATCCACGCTGCAATGGGGAAGGTCCCAGATTCAGATGCAATCCTAATCACGAGTTAGGCTGGCACAGTTAGGCCAGCACAAGGAACACTGTAAAGGATGTTTGGACCACTCTCGGAGGCAGAGAGGCCAACACACAGATGTGCACCATCTTCCCAGCAGCACTGTGGCAAGGAGTTCCACAGGGCACAATCCTAACCTGGAGTGAGGCTGGCACAGTTAGGCCAGCAAAGTTTTGCCGGCACAAGGGACACCGTAAAGGATGTTTGGACCACTCTCGGAGGCAGAGAGGCCGGCACACAGACATCAGCCACCCTCTCTGACTCCAAGAGTGGTCCAAACATGCTTTTCAGTGGCCCTTGTGCCGGCCTAATTCCAGGTTAGGATTGCACTCTTAACGCGCTCTCTGAAAGGGAGTGGGGCGGCAGGCATGAAGCTAAAATTTGTGTTCTTCTTTTTGTCAACCTTACTGTGGGTTTCGAACAATGGCTTTTAAGGGGCAATTAAACTGTGTTGGTGGCCGCATGGAAACGCCCCCTTACTCCAAAACACAAATAGGGCATTTTTTTTTGTCCTGATTTGGAGTGCCCTCTTAACTCAGTCCTCTGCCCCCAAACCATCCCTCTAGGCCTACCTGGGTTTGTCCCACAAGATTTTTGATCCTCCACATTAAAAAAAACAAATTCCAAATGAAAATCCCCATGGGTGGTCTTGGCATCCTTTAACTATCCCCCGGCCCCAGTCTCGCTGGGAGGGCTAGCGGAGAGGGGCATTGCTCCAAAGAGAAGTCCCACCTACTCTCACACTTTTCCTGGACAGGGTCTGTCTCAAATTCAGGCAAGTGTGAACTCATTGGGAAGGCGGAACGGAAAGGCACTCTGCGCGTGCTCAGAGGTCACCGATTTCAGGTGGGGTGTGACGGACCTAGAGCCCATGTGCAGATCAGTGGAGGAGTGCGTAACAGATCAATGTAGGAGTGCGGTAACACCATCAGGGGCTTCCATTCAGTGTGAAAATATCTGCAGTCCTCAGTGGCAAGCAAAATAAACTCTGCACATGCACAGAGATACTCTCACTGGTGCCCAGGAACCAATCACAGCAGTGATTTGCAGGCTGTTGCCTTCAATTCCTTCTCTCCACGTCAAACTCTAGTCCAAGTGTATTCTTGACATGTGTTCTAGACGTTGCCGACATGACACGCTGAACAGACATGGATCCAAAATCTCAGAAGCCGTTGCCTGCTTCTGGTCCCCAGAGCCAACGCAATGCTGGGTTTTCAGCCGACTGCCTGGTACTTTGGGCCTGACTCTGCCCTGTTCGCAGACAAACCCTTTCAGTTCCAATCTGCCATTTGGAGCCACACAGAGCTCTGTGCAGCCCCAAAAGCTTGCATTGTTTGGACCAGGAAAGTCCTGTTTTGTTGGCTCCAAAAGCTGCCAGCTGACCCAGATGTTCACCAGCTGCCACCTCTCCCGATACTCTGGATTCAAAAAGGACTCCAAATCAGAAGAGAGAAACAGAGTGGGCAGGACACTCTAGCCCACTCCTCTACTGCCCTCCACACTTCTGGAGGGGCTGGACATGGGCTCAAAGACCCAAAGCGTGATATCGATTGCTAAACATTCCCAGCCCAATCTCTGATTCGGCCCACGGTGTCATTACGCACGGGCAAAAGGAAGAGGCAAACCACTAAATGCAGGTTGTCGAAAAGCAAGTCTGGGCAAGCAAGGAAACAGCTTCCGCCCAGAGCATGCCTGGAATTAGCCGGCCGTGAACTTTTGCGAGATCAGAAAAACCCAGGCAGCTGCCCTCCTCTTCCCCAGGCCTGCAAAGAGAGGGAAGCACACCCCAGACCGTGGCTGCAGGTAGAGACTTTATTGCACAAGGACGGGGGGGGGATGAGCTAGACTGTACATTCAGTTCAGATATGGGAAGGGGGGGCAGGAGGACAGACAGACGGACAGACGGGCAACCCTTCCCCAGCTCTCCCTTAAGCTTGGTCCAGAAGGAAGAAAGTCTTTGGAAAATATTTACAGGACACACAAAGACAAGCCCCCCCCCAATTTGCTTTAAGGTGGGGGGGGGAACAGACTCAGAGCATGATTGATGGGGTAGCACCGCAGCAGGGGATCGTCTGCCCCCCCCACCCAGGAAGAGTTGAAGCATATCAAGAAAGAGGACTAGGCAGGGGAAACAGAGAAAGGGGGAAGGTTTCATTGCGTCACAGCTTTCAGGAAGTTCACAGTTAATTATGTGCTGGCCGGCACCCTCTCCAGGTCTGAGGGTGCCTGGAAAGCGCCAAAATCAGTGCTTGATCAGCTGTCTCCCCTTCCCCACCTGTCCCCCCCCAAGGTTAAAACGACACCGGGGCACATCATAGTCTCCTCTACCCCAGAGGTGATCTGCAGTTATTGCCTGGTGAATTGAAATCATGGGGCCAGAGGTTCCACAGGCTCTGGCCGCGACGACTGAGAAGGGGGGGGATGTCCCGGGGCCCCGCCTCACTCAAAAGCTGTCGGTTGGCAGGCTGAGAAGGGGGACACACACACAGGCTGGCATGCGCCCAGATTGGGGAAGAAGGGAGAGTAGTGGCCTCCCCCACGGGAAGGGGCCAAGGAAGTCTTCTTCAGTGGTTACAGCCTGTTGGAAAACAATAGCCTCTCCTTTCTTGCGGGGAGGAGATCGCAGTGCGTTTTGGGGCCAGACCTCTGTCTCCCCCTTGTGGACATTCACAATGCTCTCCCCCACCCCAAGCCAGTGGGTGAGAGCTGAACCTCCTCCAGGGCACAGGTGGGGCAAAGGGAGCCCCCTTGAGGGTTGCGGTCTTGGGGGGGGAGAGGCCCCCACAGTCCATCAAAGTCTCTGAATTTGGAGAGAGAGAGAGAGAGAGAGCCGGGAGCCCTTTCCTACGGGCAAAAGGGTTGGAAGGGGGGGCTCCAGGCCTCAGGGGCAGTGCGGGGGTGTCGGCGGGCCCCCCAACATCTGGGTGACCTGGCTGAGCTGAGCTGCAGCGCTCTCCGAGGCCTCCTTCAAGCGCTGGGTGTTCTCTTGCAGAGTCTGGACTTCTGCCTGCAAGGCTGCCTTCTCGGCTTTCTCCTGGAGGAGGAAGAAAACGGAGATCAGGGATCTGCTGGGATCTCCCAGGAAGATCTCTGCCCTCCCTCCAGGCTCCCTTTTTCAAAGTTCCATCCCTTAAAAGGAAACCGCCTTTTCTCGTATTCGTAGCCTTCACCAAAACCAGGTCCTTCTAAGCCACACGCGGTCAATTTCAGAGGTTTGAGAGCCACAGTATTTCAGCAGCATTCAAAGGCTGAAATGTATTTCCTCGCCATCCAGGTGAAGTTTACATTTATTTCACAGTCGCATTTAAATGTTTAAATTTATTTCCTCGCCACGAAGGTGGAATTCACATTTTGATCCAATGGACTCGCAGTTGATGCCCGGTAAACACAAGGTGGCCCTAGTTCTCTGTGCTGTTCCCGGAATCACTGCGGATAACAAAATCTGCCGGGATGCAAAGCCACAGATTCGGGGCCACCCCACCCTCCAAAGCAGACCAGAGGCTGTGCTCCAACTTCCAACAACACAATCCCCGACCTGGAGTTAGGCCAGCAAAGTTTGGCCGGCACAAGGGCCACCATCAAGTATGTTTGGCCACTCTCGGAGACAGAGAGGCCAGCACACAGACGGGCGCCATCCACCCTGACTCCGAGAGTGGTCCAAACACCACTCCCTTGTATCTGGTATTCTGAGGTAAATTTCTGAGGTAAAATTCTGAGGTAAATATGAGGTAAATAAAGCTAAGTCTGGCCGGCACAAGGGACACTGTAAATATGTTTGGACCACTCTCAGAGTCAGAGAGGCCAGCACACAGACGGGCGCCATCCTCCCTGACTCCCAGAGTGGTCGAAACACCACTCCCTTGTATCTGGCATTCTGAGGTAAATTTCTGAGGTAAAATTCTGAGGTAAATATGAGGTAAATAAAGCTAAGTCTGGCCGGCACAAGGGACACCGTCAAGTATGTTCGGACCATTCTCAGAGTCTGAGAGGCCAGCACAGAGACGTGCGCCATCCTCCCCAACTTTGAGAGTGGTCCAAATGCACTTGACGGCGGCCCTTGTGCTGGCCAAACTTCGCTGGCCTCACTGTGCCGGCCTCGCTCCAGGTCAGGATTGCGCTCCCAATTTTCCTCCAGGTCCACCACGGAAGGTCTTCCTTCGACTTTCCAAAAACGTTGATTTAGTCCACGGAGGCCACGGCCTCAAAATCTGCTTCTCCCAACCTGCACCTCGGAGCGCATTTCTTTCTGCAAGGAAAACTCTCATCTCTGAGCAGCTCTCTGCCCCACTGCCCTTCCCCACCCCGCCCCACCTTCGCCAGCTCACCCTCTGAAGGTCCTCTTGCAGTTTCTTGAGCGTCAACTCCAGGTGCAAGACTTTGTCAGCCAGGCTGAGCGCGTGCGGCGACCTGAAAGGGTGGCAGGGAGATATTTGGTGTGAACGAACCCATGACAACATCAGCTTGTTTCCCACACTTGTTTCCCACACATAATAGTTTCCTATAACTATTATGGAAATAGTTTCCTTCGTCTTACATCACTGCCTTTCTGTTTACCCCCTTATATTGAGCTCAGAGTTTTGGTTCTCAAAACACTTTAGCACCAGGAACCCACTTTTTAGAATGACAACCTGTCTGGGACCCACAGGAAGTAGGACCCACAGGGCCAGAAGTGCCGTCATTGTGACGCCAGAGCCGGCTGCTTTCCTGAGCAACAATAAATTGGGTTATTTCTCAGCCCTTTTCCAATAGCAAAGTGAATCAGTAAGGGAAAAAAAAGCCTATTTACAACCTTGACACAACAAAAACACAGCTTGGATCAGGCCAAGGGCCCACCTCGTCCAGCTTCCTGCGTCTCACAGCGGCCCACCAGATGCCTCAGGGAGCACATGAGACCACAAGACGCCTGCATCCCGTTGCCACTCCCTTGCACCTGGCATTCTGAGGTAGCTTACCGCTAATGTAAGGAGGCTGCACAGCCCATCACGGCCTGTAGCCCACGATGGACTTTTCCTCCAGAAATTGGTCCAGTCCCCTTTGAAAGGCATCCAGGCCAGATGCCATCACCACTTCTGGTGGCAAGGAGTTCCGCAGATTTAAAATTGTGGGAGGGAAGGAAAGTGGGGAGGACCACCCAATTAGACAAAGGCTTTGGAGAAAGGTAGGGGGTGAGGATTGGGTGAGCTTCCCCCCCCATTCCTCCCCGGCATATAAGAGATGGAGGGATAAATAGACAGATGGGACACACAACTGTTCCTTACTCTTCGCTGGGCTGCTGGTGGCTCACACCTCTCTGGACAGCATTGCACAGGGATTCCCGGCTCTCCAATACGTGTTGTCCTTGGGGTGGGAAAAGAGGCAGGAGAAAGAGCTGTATTGGAGGGTCTGTCACTCACTCACGCACTCACTCACTCCCTTTGGGGACTAGAACATCTTTGGATCCAATGGGCAGCCCTGAAACAGGTCAAACGTTCCCTGCCATTGGCTGGCTCTCCTAGGCCGTGAGTGGGCCCCAGCCTGATTGGACAAGAATCCTATAACGCAGGGGCGTGGCTAAAGAGGTGCAGGGGGGTGCAACTGCATCGGGCAGCAAGCTTTAGGGGGGGCCACCAGCCGAGCTTGACCCTAGTGGCCAAAATTGGTCTGTATGAGCGATACCATCATATTATACGTCTGTCATGAAATCGTGGTTTCATGGGAACCTTGTAAGTTGGAGAAAGAACTACTCGAGTGCAAGTGCTTCAGGTGGGGGTGATTAGTCTATTGAGATAGAGATAAAAGCCTCAAGAAACAGAACCCTCGGTCTGCTCTCATGGAAGGTGAGCCTCATTAGTTGCTGTGGAGGCTGGTTGTAGTTATTGAGGTAAAGATCCTACAGGTATTATTTTCTTTCTGTCCTCTCTGGGTTCCTCTCAGTTATTTTAATATTCAGATTTTATTACAGAGCCTCTGTAGTTTTATTTGTAATTTTTAATGTACATTAATAAAATTGGGTTTTTACTTCTTTATTTGGCTCTCTTTTTAAGAGGGGGTTTTGCCCAGGGGCTCCCTCTGTTGAGTTGGGTCTGGGCTGGTGGCAGCGGCAGCTACACCAGGGGAGGGGAGTTGCACCCCCCCCCCAACATAACAACGTCATAGGAAAGGGGATTTAATGCAGGACGCAGTGAAACAAACCAGAGTGTAATAGCTTTATTCGGTCAAAAGTTATGGCCCCAAACCCCGAAAATGGAGATACGTCAACATTTGTGGCTTGTTAACGTCGCGATTTGTAAGAACAAATCTGTCGTGGAATCTCACGCCGAATCTCAAAACCAGATTCCAGAACGTGGAATCTCAAACCAGAGTGTGATGCCTTCGTGCTATCAAAGGTTATGGCCAAAAAAACACCAAAAAACACCCCACTGCAAATACAACTGTCAGTTCCTGTTGTGACGTCACTTCTGGGCAAGGTTGGGGCTACACCTTCATGAGCTGTGCCCTGGCTACAAGGCCCTTCCAAGGGTCCAGGAGTCGAGGTTTCCCTGCCCCAGCTGGCCCGGCCCCTCATCCCCACGCCACCCCCTCCTCCCTTGCTGCTAAAGGAGTGACGGCACGGACACTGTCCCCAACTCCCCAGCGCCGGAGCTGTTCCGGCCCCACGGCGGCTCCCAGCCGGCCCCCAGATCGCAGACTTGCCGGTGCGGCCCCAGCACTGACCTTCCCTGGAGAGGGCTTCCAGGATGCTGTTGCACGCGGAGGCCAAGTTGGCGATGGACTCCCACTCCTCCTCCTGAGACTCCCCAGCTTCGGAGAGGACTGTGGGGGAGAGGAGAGGGCAGTTCCTCCCGCATCCAGGCAGGGGCCCCGGGCTGGGGAGGGGGAAGGACGGTCTTACTTTTGGTGATGGAGTTCCGCAGAGACAGAGTCCGGGGCAGGAACTTCTCGGTTTCGCTAGGCTCGGACGCGGGTGGAGCCTTCTCCCCAGGGCTCAGCGGGCGAGGGTCTCTGGCCTCCTGACCCCCCGGGGGTCCTTTCTCATGCGCCGAAGGGTCTCCGAGGCGGTCCTGGAAGGAGCAACACAGCCGTGAAGGCGGCGGTTGGCCTGTTCGGCAACCTTGTGCGAAGTTGCAAAGAGAGAATTCTCAGCTGCTAGAGAATCCCAGCTTTTATCTTGCTGCAAAAAAATAAATAAATAAAAAATAGCAAGTTTCTAGCCCTCAAGGCTGCCCAGAGAGCCTGGCCATAAATGCCCATCATTGTAAGGGGGAAAAAAGGTGCTTGCTTGTTGAAAGGGCCTGGCAGAGAGACACTCTAGCCCACCACTTTCTACTCTTCTCCTCCCCACTTCCTTCTGCTCGGTTCCGCCTCTTCCTGTTCAATTCCGACTCGCGAGAGTTAACGCAGGCAGGCCGCTCCTTTCGGTTTCTGTCAGGAAACGTTTCGGCTTGTCTGTTTCAGGGCCCACCAAAAATCAGGTTGCAACCCACTGGTGGGTCTTGACCGGCAGTTTGGGAACCACTGGTCTAAATAGTTACCTGTTGCTTTGGCCAACTCTATGCTCAAGACAGTGTTGTCCCGTGCTCTAAGATACCACGATGGCTCAAAGACTGTACGAACTCCCCACCACCGCCACATAAATAGAAGGGCCTGGAAGAGCCACGGGAGCTTACCGGAGCGTGGTCCGTGGGGGCCTTGGGGGTGGCAGCCAGGATCAGGTCAGGAGGTGGATTGGGCAGGGCAGGGAGGTCCTGAGATGGCGCCCTGGGGAAAAGAAGAGGCGGGGGACTGAGGCCATGGGGGGAGATGGGAGAGCCCAGCCAAGGAAAGGGGGCTGAGCTGATCCCCACAGGACGGCAATCGCAACAGCAGAGCCCAGAACTGAGGCAAGGGAGCTGGCTGGGACCCACACTTGGGGGGCCTGCAGCCCCCACCTTCGGCTGTGTTTCCAGCCCCACTTCGAGGCTCGCAACCGTCCCCACAACCTCCCGGTCCAACCCGGAGACGCCGCCCAAAGCCAGGACTGTACCGCGGCCGGGACTGCACCACAAAGCGGCCAGCGGGGCCCCCGTCCCCAAGGGCACTCACAGGCTGGGGGTGGCGGGCCCTTCGTGGCTGTGGCTCCGCAGGAACTCCGTCCTCTCCTCCGCCAGGCTGTGCGGGGGCCCGTCGTGCAGGGAGAGGGCGTGGAGGAGCTGGAGGGTGGCCGGCTTGAAGCCCACCTCGCTCCCCGGCCTGGACAGCTCCGCCTCCCCGGCGGGGGGTTCGCTCCGCCGCTTCTCCTGCAAGGACTTCTGGTACAGCTCGGAGAAACTTCTGCTTGGGGAGGCGAGAACAGGCCCCGCGTCAGCCGAGCCCCACGCGAGGGGGCAGGCGAGTTGAGGCAGACCTCTGAAGAGGTGCTGGGGCGAAGGGCAGCCCGGAAGGCCCACCCCCTCATTCCAGACACCTGGGCTGTGCTTGCTCCGCCGTGATCCTCTATTCCCAATATTACCAAGACTAATACTTAATATCAATCCTCAATTATACTTAATTTAAAAAATAATATTTAATGCTTATTGATATTATAAACGACATTCCCCAATCGCAGGCAGCTCATGCAATACAACAGCGCAAAACAAGAATCATCCTCCGTTGACAACAAAAAGACTCTGCACATGCCCAGGGGCCCTGTCTCCTCTCCCTAGCCCACCGACCCCCATAGTCCGGCCTCTTTTCTCTCAAGAGGAAATGTCGCCATGGTCCAACTTGTCTGCTGTCCTCTTCACATCCTCTTCTACTCATTCCCCTCAAGAGGAAGTGTTAAGACACTCTAGCCTGCCACTCTCCTCTCCTCTGCACTTTGCAGGAGACGTTCTAGCCCGTCTCCTCTTCTCCACTTCCTTTTTCACTCATTCCCCTCAAGAGGAAGCGTCAAGGCCCTCTAGCCTGCCACTCTCCTCTCCTCTGCACTTCGCAGGAGTCGTTCTAGGCCATCACTCTCCTCTCCTCCACAGGACCCCGGCTGCTTCCTCCCCGCGGACTGCAACAGGCTCACCTCCGGGGCTTCCCGTTCTCATCCGGGGGTACAACAGTGACGGTGACTTTCTTGGCGGTACGCAGAAGCTCGGTGGTCTGGGAGTGGCTGAGGCTGGGCAGCGGCCGCTCGCAGACACGCACCAGGCGGGCCCCGGGCTGCAGGCCAGCCTGCTCAGCGAAGGTGAAGCGCTCCACCTCCGTCACGAAGCCCTCGGGGTCCATCTGGAAGCCCAGCTGCCCCACACCGTTCCGCAGGACGGTTAACTCCCGGGTCTCGCAGCCCCGAGTCACCAGCTTTGGGGGGGGGAGGGGGGAGAAACAGACAGAGACAAGGAGGGAGGCATTAAGAACTGCAGGCTTGCAAGCCATACATCACTGTGCTAAATCCGCCATGTGCTAGGCGCTGTACGGGCCCGCAACCAGGCCCCCACGCTTTGTTTATTTCAAAGCGGCAGCGCCCCCTCTTGGAGATCAAAAGCCTCGCGAGGAAGGGACGGCGTTTGGCAGGCAAGGGTAATAACACACACACACACACACACACACACACAGAGCGCACAGCCATCCAAAAGCAATTACGAAAACCGCAGCCATAAAAGACGTCAATTAAAAGCCTCACAGGGCGGGGAGAAAAGGCCCAAGGGTTAGACTCCGAGAGCGGCGGAGGCGGGGGTGCCTCGCCAAGCAAGGAGCCCCAACGACATATCGACGTCCGTCTCTTGATCTGGAGGCTGGCCTCAGCGTACAGGTGTCACCGTCCTTGCTTAGGCTGATGGGTGAGGAGTGGGGAAGAGGGTGGTCACCGCTGGACCGGCTAGCTCAGAAGCGTCAGCGCAGACGGGGAGCCGGAGCCCGGCAGCGCTTCAAGGCCCAAACACCCGGCAACACTGTGTCCTACCCAGTGATGTCATGCAGGGGGTACGCGAGTACCTGTTTCTAGGATTACGGCTGGCCCTGCCCATTCGCCCGCCCACTCATCGACTCCGCCCTCTGCAACGTTTGAATTTCCTGCATGGTTGAGTTGCCTGCATGTTCTCAGAGCCAGGCAGGCAGGCAGGCAGGCAGCGAGCGGAGCCTTTCCTTTCCTTGCCACTGAAAAATGAGTTGCTCTGGAGTTTTAACATGATGCCAGGCCTCCTTAACGTGTTCTGGGGGTGCTGTGGAATACTGTTGCCACTGTTGGGTCAGTTTAAAATCATCTGAGGCCTCAAAAAGGGCTTTTTTTTATGTCACTTCCTGCCACGACATCACTTCCGGCTTATGACGTCACTTCCGGTGGGCGGGTCCCGACACGTGCCAATCAAAAGTGAGCACCTGTTCTTAAATTATTTAGATGACACCGCTGGTCCTACCTGCAGCCGGTGGACGATGTCCCGGATGTCGGACGCCTGCCCCTCGTCCACCCGCATGCAGATGTAGTCCCCCGTCTCGTAGTAGAGGTCCAGGGTGCAGCTCTCCGAGAAGGTCCACGCCAGGATGTCCCGGCAGGAGCAGTTGAAGACCACCCTCTTCTCGTGGGCCTCGATGAGGACTAGAAACTCAGCCGAGATGCCAAGCAGGCACCGGAACTCCGGAGCCTTGCTCTCGGGGCCCCTGCTGCTGCTGCAGTCTCGGGCCCACACGCCCCACACCAACGCGCCCGCGCTGTGCGCCTCCGCCCCTTTCGCCGCCTTGGCCTTCTCGCGCTTCTTCGCCGCCAGCGCGATGAGCGCCAGGCGGGAGGAGGAGGCCTCGAGGGTGCTGGTGGTGGCGTGGTTGAGAGCCAGGTCGCGCAGGTACTCCTGCCGCGTGCGGGTGGCCATGGCGTGGAACTTCCCCGAGCGCTCGGCGGCGTTCTCCGCGTTGATGGCCTTGGCGAGGAGGAAGTCCCGGAAGGCGGGCCCCTTGGCGAAGGAGTTTTCGGCGGGGATGAAGGGTCCGAACGGGGGGATGTCCTTGGTGCAGCTGACAGCCACGCTGCGGGCGAGGGAGAAAGGAAGGAGCGTCTCACTGGGGAAGGGGCAGGTTTCTGGAGGGAAGGTTCATCGCCCCCGTGCTAACCCAAGGAGGAGCGATGGCCTGACTCTGCACTTAGCAATGCTTGGTGGGGAAACGGAACGCAGCGAGAGGTCCCAGCCTGGTCTCCTCTGCAGACATTTTAGAGCTGCAACAGCCAAGGGGAGCCGGACTGGGCGGAAGGAACTGTTCCGGAACAGTAGGCGGCCTTCAAGTGCAACGGGAACAACCCTTGGGCGCCCTCTTCTGGCAAATGGTCAGAATGGCGCCGAGAGAGAGAGAGAGAGACCCTAACACCCAAACTAGGGGACATCCACTAAAATTGAGCATTGGGAGAGTGAGAACAGATAAAAACCCAGTGGGAAATTAATCTGTGGAACTCCTTGCCACAGGAGGTGGTGATGGCGTCCGGCCTGGGTGCCTTTAAAAGGGGATTGGACAGATTTCCGGAGGAAAAGTCCATTACGGGCTGTAGGCTGTGACGGGTGGTGCAACCTCCTTATTTTAGAAGTAGGCGACTTCAGAATGCCAGGTGCAAGGGAGTGGCCACAGGATGCAGGCGTCTTGTGGTCTCGGGTGCTCCCTGAGGCATCTGGTGGGCCACTGTGAGATACAGGAAGCTGGACTAAGTGGGCCTTGGTCTGATCCAGAGGGCTCTTCTTATGTTTCTTAAAAAGAAAGGGTTCGAGGCTGAGAGACAGCGACTCTCTCCCTGAATTTCCCCCCCTACTCCGCAGTTCCAACCCTCTTTTCCCTTCCACAACAACAGTTCTCCTGGGTGTGCCCATCACCAAGCAGTATCTTGGCCTTGCCACTGAACCTCAACCCCTGTGAAATTAAATGGCGATTATGCCCATTTTGCAGAGGGGGAAGACTGAGGCCAAGAGACTGTGGCTGGACTGAGTTGATTGCAGAAGTGAAATTCCAAGCCAGGGAAATCCGAAGGCATAGATTGGTCTCCGAGCTGCTATGCTAAGCCAACACCTGAACCCCAGGCCTCCCCGCCCTTACCTGTACGTGGTATGGTCCGTGCAAGGCTCGTGCACTCGCACGACTATGAAGACATGTTGGAAGTGCGAGCGGATGACCCGAGGCGTGAAGGGGAGGGCAGCCTGCTCCTGGAAGATGATCGTCACAATGTCATTCCCGATGTGGCGCTTCCTCAGTAGCTGCGAAGGGGACAGAGGGGAGAAAAGTTGCTGCAGAAACCGTGCAGGCTGGAAGATCGTAGGCTACAGACTTGGGTTCGAGTCCCACTTTGCGTTCCCTCAGTCTTGAGTTTTGAGAAAGCCTTTCACAGCATCCCTCTATGCAACGTTTTGCCTAAGAGTAATTCTTATCCCCATATCTCTGACGGGGAAGACTGAGGCTGGAAGGGAACGGTTACATCAAGGCCACAATCCTGTCCGCACTTTCCTGGGAGTAAGCGCCACTGAGTAAGCAATGGAACTTATGAGGAAAAGCAACAGCGTTTAAGGCTCTTCCGTCTAGAAAAAAGGCTCCTGAGAGGGGGTATGATTGAGACGCACAAAATTACGCATGGGTTGGGCAGAGTGGATAGAGGGAGGTTCTTTTCCCTCTCTCACAACACCCGAACCAGGGGACGTCCACTCAAATTGAGGGTCGGGAGAGTGAGAACGGATCAAAGGAAATGCTTTTTTACCCAGCGGGTAATTAACCTATGGAACTCCTTGCCACAGGAGGTGGTGATGGCGGCTTCTGGCCTGGGTGCATTTGAAAGGGGACTGGCCAGATTTCTGGAGGAAAAGTCCCTCGCAGGCTACAGTCCGTGATGGGTCCTGCAATCTCCATATTTTGGAAGTCAGCTGCCTCAGAATGGCCACGTACCTGCTGGCGGTTGTTAGGGGTGTAGGGAAGCATGGTTGAGACGTGGAACATGATTTCATAGTCCTGATAAGTGGTATAGAGGGAGTGAATCCCAGTGGAATCAGCTGCAAAAAAAAAAGGAAGAGGGAGAAAGACAGAAATGAAACCATTCTCCCTGTGCTACTGTGCCCATGAATCTAAAGAAAGAAAGCTCCTTCCATACATGTGGTTCCTTCTTTGAGAATTATTTACTTTAATCAATATGTCTATACGTAGCCTAACTTGGAGTTAAGCTGGTACAGTTAGGCCAGCAAAGTCTGGCCGGCACAAGGGCCACCATAAAGCGTGTTTAGACCACTCTTAGACTCAGAGGCCAGCACACAGACATGCGCCATCTTCCCTGGCTCTGAGAGAGTGAGAACAGATAAAAGGAAATACATTTTTTTTAACCCATTGGGTAATTAATCTGTGGAACTCCTTGCCACAGTAGAGGTGATGGTGTCTGGCCTGGGTGCCTTTCAAAGGACAGATTTCTGGAGGAAAAGACCATCGGGCCATGATGGTTGGTGCAACCGCCCTATTTTAGAAGTAGGCTACTTCAGAATGCCAGATACAAGGGAGTGGCAACAGGATGCAGGCATCTAGTTGTCTTGTGTGCTCCCTGTGGCATCTGGTGGGCCACTGTGAGATGCAGGAAGCTGCAGGACTAGATGGGCTTTCAGCCTGATTCAGTGGGGCTCTTATGCTCTCATGAGAGTGATCCAAACGTGCTTCACGGTGTCCCTTGTGCCAGCCAAACTTTGCTGGCCTAACTGTGCCCTACGTTAGTCCTAACTGTGCCGGGTCAGGATGGCAGGAGAGAGCAGGGAGCTAGGAACACAGCGGTCAGTTCCACAAGGCTCCCTTCCCAGGGGCAGCACGCAGTTAAAAGCCAAAAATTAATTGTTCATCGTGACTTGGGAAAAATCCACCTGGTTGGAGACGCATGGAAAGGCACCCCAAGCCCTCACTCACTCTTGGTATCCAGCTGGGCCCGATACTTTTCAAAGCCACGGAGGCGAACCTTCTCTCCCAGCAGCTGCAGGAACTCCTGGAAGGCCGGACCTGCGTCTTCATTGTTGTACATCTCCTCTTCCGAGCCTTGGCCCGCCAGGCAGTAGAGCACGCCGACCTTCCGCTGGAAGCTGAGCTGTGCGGGAGACCCGACAGTGGCCAGGTCAAAAAGATACCCCTTCACTTCCATCGCTTTGCTCTTCCAGGTGTTTCCCCCCACCCCCTACAAAGGTTGGAATCTTATTGGGGAACCCTATATACTGTATGTTACCATACAGGTGTGACAGGTAAGCAGGCAGCCTGCATGCTAGAAGGAGAAGGCGACTCAAACTTTAACAGGAAGCAGGACAATTCCAGCTTCCTGCTAACGTCCCGGCTCAGTCCCTCTAGCAAAGTGTCTCCAAACTTTTCGACAGGGGTCATATAACTGGCACGGTGCAAAGGGCCTGAAAAACTACCATTTAAATTTAATAATTTTTTTGGTAATTTTGTTTTTAGTTCAGTGCTTTTCCATCGTATTTTGTCCTCCTCTTGCTTTCTGTCAGGGAGGTTCCCAGGTTGGGCCATTGCGGCAGTCCCAGAATGCCAGTTTGCATTCCGGGAGTGTCGTTGGATGATGTCACAATGACAGCCCTTCCTGCTGGATGATGTCACATCCTGCCACAACGTCACTTCCAGGCACGAGTTCCATTCTAAAAAGTGGGTCCTGGGGCTCAAAAGTTTGAGAACCAATGAAGTGGACAAGCCAACCCACTTTGCAGATCGTAAACGCAGAAGGGCAAATGGAGGAACGAGATACTTACTCCCTGTTCGTCCAGCTTTAGCAGGGTCTCCGGGACCTTAGGGGAGTTGGAAGCCAAGCGGAGACACTGCAGATTCAACTCTGGCATCACGTGCTCCAAGAGCTTCTTGGGGGGCACCCCCCGGGGGGAAGTGTGCCGGGTGGCAAGGGGGAGTGCCTCCTCCAGAATGGAGCCTCGTAGTGTCCGGAGCTGGTAGGGGGGAAGGAACAAAAGCCGTTTGGGGATGGAGGAGAAGCACACAAGGCAGCCTTTGTTGGCCGCAGCACAGCAGCCAGAGAGGAGGGGGGCGCGGCCTCGAGAAGCCTGAGATTCAGCCCCACCGCTGCCACCGAGACCGTGAACGGCCTTGGGCAAGTCACAGGACCTCCATTCAGGCACAGAGACGGCAAGCAGAGAAATTAAGAGTACAGAACGCCCTTGTTATCTGTGGGAGACCGTTCCCGGAATCCCTGCGGATACCGATTTCTGCGGATAACAGAATCAGCAGATAGGTCCGGCCCAAAAACCAGGAGTGTGTTTTAGAAGGCTCCGCCAGGCCTTCTGAGGTGCAGGGAGGGTTCTGTGCGGCCCACCAGCGCAGGCTCACAATCCGCGTGGAGTCAAGCCCGCGGATCGCAACCCTGCAGGCGATTAAGGCCGACGGTAAAATCCGCAGCCGACGGAGAGTGAAATTAACTGCAAACAGGCCTGCAAGGAGTCACTGATGTCAGCTTCCTGTCGAGGAATAAATCTGGAACCCAGAAAGCGGCTTCATACTGAGTCAGACCCGGGATTCATGGAACTCGGTACTATCTACCCAGAATCCACCCAGGGGTCTTGCGAGCATCTCCTCTGGGAGAGTCCGTCCCTTGTTGATGACTCTCCCCGGCCCCAGCAGCCCCTCTGATTTTCGGCAAATCCTTTCCACGCCGCCCCTCCCCAGACCATTCCCCGACTTCTCTCCCACTTTCGCCAAACTAAACCCAGCCCTGCCGCCAACACCCACCTGGCTTGTCCGCATGATCAGGCGGTAGTTGTACTGCGGCCCGGTGCTGCCCTCTTTCTCCTCGCGCCGCAGGGACACGGCCACGGCACCCAGTTGATCGTCCACGCCAAAGAAATTCTGGTGTTCTGCATGGAGAGGAAGCAGGAGCCGGCTTCAGTTTTGCCCTCTATTTTATTAATTCATTTCACATTTTTATACTGCTCTTCCTCCAAGAAGTTCAGGGGTCAAAGTTGAACTCAAGAACCTGGCCTTCCCCCCCCAAAGCTAACCAGCTCCCGCCAAAAGAGGAATTCCTCTCTCCTGCACGGCCCGGTTCAGCGGGAAAATTCCCCCATGCTGAGGAAAGAAACAGCCGCCCAACGCTCTTCGGTGCGCACGGGGGCTGCTCAATGCTCTGCCGCGCGAGGCCAGCGTGGCACTGGGATTGCAAGGGGTTAAAACCGGGGGGGGCACACTCATAGTGCACAGGGGGCCGAACAGCATTCACGGAGCTTGCTGACGGCCAGACGTGACCTCATTAACCAGGAAGTGACCTCATCAAGCAGATACGACGGTCAGAGCTAAGACGCTTTTGTGCTCACCAATAAACTCACAGCCTGCCAAGCGACAGAAGGTGACATGTGCAAACCTCGCGCATAATTTCAGGACGTGAGGGGTGGGGGCTCATGATCGCGCTCAGGGAACCCTATCATGATGGGGGCTGGATAAACTGCTCCCAGGGGCCTTACGAGCGACACTCCGGGCTTAAACAGTTCCACGTTCGACACAAGCGTGGCTTCAACCAGTGCAATTCAGAAAGACGGGGAGGCAAATGCAAGCCCCCGGCAAGCGAGCCAGTGGACCACCCGCCACCTCTTTGGCTCCCCTCGGCCTCCACTTGGCCTGGGCTCCCCGTCAGGGTCCTCAACCTGCTCAGCCCCCCATTTTTCAAGGCCCGGCGTCTCTCCCAGCCTGTCTTGGGGAAAGAACCTGGGCCCTGGCCCTCTACTCCTTGCGGGGCGGCAGCCACTCACCCTTGCCGTAGAAATGCTTCCGGTAGTAGCAGGCTCCCAGGTCGGCGTATTCTATGGCGTGCCCCGCGCGGCTGGTCCGCTGCCCGTAGCTCTCCCGCGGCTCCTCCAGCACCGAGACGGCCATGTTGGGGCAGTGGAAGCCCGCCAAGGACCCCCTGTGCTGGCCGATCCCCCACTCGGCCTCCCCCCCGGCCTCCACGCGGAAGTAGGGGCAGCTGAGCACCAGCGGCCCGTCCTTGGCCTCGCCCGCCTCGCTCTCCAGGGGGGGCCCCGTGCCGGCCAGGCGGGGCTGGGAGGCAGCCGAGGCCCCGGTGGTGACGTTGCCCTGCTTCTCCGCTTCCCGGGCCACCTCGCCGGGCTCGAACAAGATGCTCTGGACGTCGTAGTGGGCCAGGTGGCGGCCCCAGGCGGGCAGGGGCACCTCGGCGTGCGCGGGGTGAGGGCTGCCCCCGTCGCCGGTGGCCCCACCGTCCGACTCCGTCTCCCACACTTCATTGCTGGGCAGTCCGAGGAGCAGGAGGGGGTCGCGGAAGCGCCGCACGGTGGGACTGCCAGTCCGTGGCTCCTCGTGGCTGTGGGCCCGGGCGCGAGGGGGCACCCCGGCCTTGGAGAAGGCGACCGGGCTGCTGCTGTTGCGGGGAAGTCCTGCCGCGGCGGCCGGCGTCAAAGGGGAGCCGGAATCGGCCGCGGGGGCAGCCGGCTCGCCTTCGCTCAGCGTGACGTCGCTGTTGCTGCGATGCATGAGATAGCTGCACCGTGGGGACCGCAGGGGAGGGCCACAGTGCCCCACGAGAGGCCCCTCACCCGCGTGGGCCTTGAGGGGCCGGAAGGCGTCGAAGGAGAGGGAGGCGAGCGGAGGGCGGTTGGAGTGGCGTCGGATCTTGCGGATGAAGAGGTCGTCTGACTGCATCGCCTCCGGGCGCCAACTTCTCCCCTGACACCACGCCAGCTGCCTGAAGGGGTGCGCCGGGCCTCAAATCCCGCCCAGGTGTCCGGTTGGCTGCCGGCGGCGAGGGGGGCGGAGAGAAGCTCAGCGTCCCACCAATCCGCGGCCTGCCGTCTCTTGGGAGGCTGTTGCCCCGCCCATGGGGAGGGAGGGGCTTCCGGACGCCTTTAAAAGCGGCTACGCCCGGCGGGGCTCCTGTTGTCCTCCAGCACCACGGAAGGCCCAGGCCACGCAGGATCGGCTCTCACCCAACGGCAGCCAAGCTGGGAAGCTCCGAGGTGGGGAAATGCTTGCATTCCTTGGGAGGGAAGATCTTCTGCAGCAGAACGAGAGGAGATGAGTCAACGTCACCTGGAACGGAACAGGTGGTGAAGCCCTGCTGCGCATCCCGCTTTCTCACAGTGGCCAAACGGGTCTGACCCACGTCGGGCAAAATCCCTGGTGACCTCCAAAGCTCATTAGCCTCGTCGTTCGATAGTGCATTAGCCCCACCCCCAGCCTCAGCCCTGTCACTTCCAATCACCGACCGCAGAGTGAGGACTCGGCCACGATCACCCTGCCGCCACGTAGAGAAGCCACAGGCCGGCAAGGGCCGTGCCCAGCCAGGCACCCCCTCCCCTCCTGAAATGACGGGCTTAGAAAGGGGGGTGTCAAGAAGGAGGCAGCCCAACTGGAGCAGGCTCAGAGAAGAGCAACGAAGACGATCAGGGTGCTGGAAAACAAGTCCTATGAGGAAGGGTTGGGACAACTTGATACGTCCAGCTTGGAGAAGACGGCCCTCTTCAAATATCTGGAGGGCTGTCATAAGGAAGAAGGGACAAACCTGTTCTCACCTGCCTCTGACAGCAGAACTGGGTCCAATGGGGACAAACTGCAAGAGAGGAGAGTCCGGAGGAAGAATTTCTTGACGATAAGGGCGGTGGGACAGTGGAACAGATTGCCACTGGAGGGAGGTGGTGGATTCTCCCTCGCTGGAGACCTTCAAGCAGAGGCTCGACAGGCACCTGCTGGAGCTGCTCTAGGAGGGTTTCCTGCGACAGGCAGGGGGTCGGACTAGATGACCTTGTAGGTCCCTTCCAACTCTATGGTTCAGTGGCCAAACTAGAAGGCAGCAGGACTTCCTTCCGATCTGGGCAGAGGCCAAAACCGACGCCCAAAACATCCCAGGCACCAAGAGTCCTTTTAAAAAAATCAGACGCTGGAACATCAGAATCGGCGCATTTCCTCCACCCCATCGGGGCTTACAAACCTGATTCTGGCTCCTGGACACGCCAGACCCAACTCGACAGTCCTGTTCATGAAACTGACACCGTTTCCCGGCCAGAAGACAGTAGAAACCTCGAAAGCTGGAGCTGCTGTCTAACCGAGCCCGACCCTTGCTCCGTCTAACTCAGTCCCACCAACACTGACCGGTAGCAGCACTGTGGGTTTTTTTGTTTTCCAGTCCGGAGTTTTTCCTCTGCCCAGAATTCTCCTTCCCCAGAGCCGGCTCCACTTCGCCCTGCACGACTCAGGGTGAGGTGTCACGTTCTGGCCGGTCCCACTCCGGATGACAAATGGCGAATCATAGCCTTGATTCCTCCCCTTGCAAAACGTCCCCACACACCGTAAACCAAAATTGTGCTCCCAGGCCAGATTTCTAACACACCTTGGTTGACCACCCTGTGTAATGGGTAGATTCCATCGAACTACACGCTGGTTGCAAATGGAGAAATCAGCCCTCTCGTGACCCCATCTGAGACCGTGGTGGTGCGGTCGATTTGGCACACACACCCCGAGTGCGTGGCCCGCAGTTTCTCTCCCCTCTCCCTCCCAGCTCGCACATCCGCGGAAACGAATGGTCAGACTTCTGCAAATGATCAAAGCTCAAGCATGACTTCCTGTCATCGCAACAAGGGGGAACTCAGTCTGGTTCATGGGGAGGGAGGGAGAGAGAAGCAGAACCCCATTGGTAGGGGAAGGGAAACTTCCCTGCATGCAGAGGCAGAAACAAATTAGCTTTAAAGAGAAGGAAATGCCTTACGCAACGGCCACAAGCAGGTAGCAAGCGTGTTTTGAACACTCAACTTCCTGTTTATGTGTCTACATCACTGTTCCCAAGCTTGTACAGTCAGGGCTCACTAACCGCTAGGGTTCTGTTCCTGGAAATCCTCAGCAGATTTGCAGATAATGAACACTGATCCTATGGGATCAGTGGGGTTCCGAGCACAGGGTCCCTTATCTGCCAACAGAAGAATCCAGCAGAGACCCTCAGGAAGCCAGGAGAGTGCAGCAGGAATTGCCCGAAGATCTCTGGATGCTGCAGAGCCCTTCCAGAGGCTGCAGGGAGCTTCCGAACGGCACCTGCGACCAGCACGGACCAGCACGGACTGGCTTCTGCCGGCCAGTTTAAAGGGGTCAGCGCTGGTTGCCATTCAGAAGCCCCCTGCAGCCTCAGGAAGGGCTCTGCAGAGTGGATAACGAGGATGGAGAAGCGGATAACGAGAAAAGTAGCATTTGTCTGGCGCATAAAAACCACTTCTGGTCTTTTTAAAGCTGGGAACGAAGCACCGTTCTAGAAGGGGGAAGTTTTTTTTTTTCTGCAGGGGAAATTTCAAGACCAAAATCCACCCACTCTCAGAGCCAGCAAGGAAGGGCTCGTGCGCACCGTGCTTCGCACTTTGGGGCACAGTTTCACACCGGTGACGTGCGACTCTCACACTTTGTGAACCAAAAGTGATCTGAGCTCAAAAGTGACCCTTTCTGCTTATCGCATGAATCAGTTACTGTATTGTCACAGTGCAAGGCAGGTTAGGCTAGGAGGGGCCACTGGGCTGCCCCCCCCTGAGCTGAGCAGTGGGGGGGGGCTCTGAGTCCAGCTTGACCCTAACCACGACACTACACTGGCTCTCTTCAGACAGCTCAGACCCTGTGATGCTGGGAGGGCCATTTTCACACCATAGCCCGTTGTAGCACCCCACCCCACCCCGTTGCAGAGGGCAAAATGACGCCCCTGAAATGACGTCAAAACAGGAAGTGACATCACAGTTGCATTTTCGTCTTTCTGGGGTGTTTTGGCCAATACCTTTTGACAGAATGAAGATATGGACCTCCCATTCGTTTCATGGCGTTCTGCATGAAGTTCCGCATCGAACGGTACGTCACATGACGACATTATTCTAAAAACCGAGATTTTAACAAGCCGGGGCTAATTTGACAGGTGGAAATCCGTACTCGTAAGTAGGCCTGGGAAGGGCTAAGCAGGGCATTCTTATGCCTACAAGTCCTAGCAAAAAGGGGAGCAGTCGTGCTCTAGGGTGTGCAAACACAGGACGGACACGCACACATGGACACACACACACACAGCCCAGAATCCTGTGTTTGCAAAAATCAAGACCTGACTTCCAGAGGGATGCAGCAAGCAGGAAAGCTCACCCCCTAGAAACTGCCCCATGGCCACGTTCATGGTGCACAAAGTCACCCACGGGTGGTCAGGGTTGTGGGGGCAGCCCTGCAAGCCAAGGGGGAGGGGACGGTGCCATCTTGGGCTTGCTGCCGAGAAAAGGCCTGTCCTGGGAGGAAGGAAGCAGCCGTTAGGCACGGCCGACAATTCTATGGCTGGCGACGTGGGGGCGGGGGGGGGAGGAAATGCATCGTGGAGCCATGGAAGGAAGAGGTCGGCCACCAAAACGACAAGCATGGAAGGGACATGATGAAGTGGTTGCGGGGGGGGGGGGAGCAGAGGAGGCTCCCACATCCGGCACCCCCACCCGGGGTCCTCTGTCAAGATGGGCGACCGTCTCAGGCCTCGACAGTTCCACCCTCCCCCAGTTTCTGCCAACTTCCCCCCCCCCCAATCCCATGCGCGCACCCAGAAGCGCATGACCCCCGTTTTCGGTGCCCCGGATCCTACCAGAAAATCGGTATCTCTGAAGGGAGGCAACGCCGCGGTCCGGCCCGGCCCCGCCGCGCCGACGCACAGGCTCGTTTCCTGCAGCACAGGAAGTGTGGCGCAAGGAGGGAGGGGGACCGCCCCCCGGCGCACACGCCGTTCGGCCACAGCTGCGCTCGTGTGGCTTCCTCTCCCCCCCCCCCAACACAACATCCTCAGGAAAGAGCCGGGCCTTGGCTGTGACCTGAAGCCGCCGCCACCACCCGCTACACGCCACGGTCGGCAAGCGGCATTCCTGCCCAACGGTGGCCATGCTAAATCCATCGCCCTTCAGCCCTGCGCCCCACGAATTTGACAGCAGGGCTTGGCAACCACGGCACAGGCACAGAACGGGCAAGGTCTGCTTCTGCCTGAGCCAGCCCAGCCTTCCGGGCACTGACCGGCAGCAGCTCTCTAGTGTCAGGCCCAGGCCTGCCGGCAGACGCTGCCAGGGATTCAGCTTGGCCCTTCCCACTCGCCGGCTGGTGGGTGAGACGGAGGGGACTTCGGCAGAGGGTCCCAGCTGCAGACATAGGCCTTGCGATGCTTACGGGCACCCTGCCCTCTGCTGCAGCTGGACTGCCAGCAGCCATGAATAGGGGGCTTTCTCTTCTGGCGGGTGCGGGGGGGGTGAGAAAAGGGCACGGAATGCCATTTGGGCTGCGTCAGCACCGGGCAATATTGGAGGACGGACAGGGAGGCGTTGAAAAACAAGCTTGCTTGCAACGCAAGAAGACCATTTCAGGGGTCCTTCCAAGCACGACTCGCAAGCCACTATCTGGAGTAAAAGAGCTCTGAGTACAGGAATACATCCCCCAACCCCGGCCAGACACCCGCCACTAGATCTGTGGCACCCCGTGTGCCCAGTGCCAGAACTCCAGCCCTCCTTCCCACACCTAACGCAAGGGTGCTGGGGACCTTCGAGCAAACCGTCAGCTCAATTGTTGCGGTTGACCCTGGCCAGAGTTGACCCTCAGGCCCTACCTTGGCGTTCCACTGAATGAAGCTTTACTTCCTCTCTAAATTGAGGGGGAGGGAAGCATAATTGGGAATCTGTCAACAGCGGAAGCAAAGGACCCAGCGACAATCCTCCAGACTGATTTCTTTGCTGAACAGGCCAACACTTTTTTCTCCCCCGTCGGAAAGGCTGCCCAGGTTCTCTGACCCATGATGGCTCATTCACACGTGCAGGTGGCTGCTTGAGGCTGCACCGGTCGGCGGAGGGCATGTGCAAACGGGCGTAAATGCATGGGAGAGACACCTGTCCAAGGAGCCCAAGACAAGAGAGAGGCTTGAAATATACTTGTTATTCATCTGGACTGGAAGGGAGACACACACACACCACAAGCTCTCCCATTGTGCCTTTTGCAAATCCATGTAGCTCAATACAGAGGAGAAACACTGTAGAAACAACCCCTACCTCCCAAGACACTCAAGTTTGTCCCTTGGAACTGACTGCCACAGGATGCCTGAATTTGAAGAAAAAGATCAATAAAGGACACGGACGTTGAAAGGAGATACTTTCTCTGACCGGTAGAGCTCTGTTCTTAGCCGCTAGGGTGCATCAGCACGCAAACCTACCTAGGAAGTCAGCCCCACTGAACGAAGTGTGACTTACTACAGAGAAACACACAGAGGACTGCACTGTGAGAGACTGAGCTGCGGATCTGGGAGGTTTAAGCTGGCACCATTTTTGGTGCTGACAAACACACCCTGGGTACCCCTTAGGAAAAGACACACCTGTTCAAGCGGAATCCTACACCGGCCACGTGGCCCGCCTTGCAGGATCGTCGCAGAGATAATGCACACAAAATGCTCAGCGTCTGAACACTAAGTGGAATTAGGACCATGGTTTTATTATTATTATTATTAATAATAATAATAATAATAATAATAATAATAATATAGTAATAATACATTTGCCATGGTCTCAGAACTTTCTTCAAGCATCAGGGATCAGAACCCGCAAACAGATAAAGAGCAAAGGCAAGAGCAACTCTGAGTACGTGCAGAGTGCAATTTTCCTTGCAACGGCTAGAGAGGGAAGGCAGCTCCATTCCCCTGCCTGCCTCCCACATCTGATAGGGGTGAGCAGAGGCTTCCCCCTCCAGGAAGTCCCCACGGCCATGGGTGGATCCAGCCTATATTTCCTGAGTTGCTTCCCTCATGTGTGGGGAAAGACGAGGAAGTATTTTGTTGAAACCACATCCTCCTGCACCAGACAAATTAATTTTGGATTTTGAAAGTGCTCTCTTTCTCTCTCTCTGATTCGATTATTCAGATCATAGGAACGTAAGGAAAGCCTTTCTGGATCAGACCCAAGACTCAGGCAGCCCAGCATCCTGTTTCATCACTTGTCTCTGGGAAGCCCACAGGCAGGAGATAAAGGCACCCTTCTCTCCTGCCATTGTTCCCCCCTGCAATGCCAATTCTGAGCTAGACTGCTGCTGATCCTGGAGGTTCCACGCAACCACCACCGCAAAGCCATGCCTGGCAGGCCGGTCCCTGTGAACTGGTCTCCTCCCCTCTTAAAGCCATCCAAGCTCGTGGCCGGCATCGCCCCATCTTGTGGCAATGAATCCCACAGGCTAATGATACGCTATGTGAAATGGAGTTAAATGGAGCAAGGGCCAGACTCGGCACGAAACAACTTCAAATGTGTCTGTGATTTTTAATTTAATCTTTTTGTAAGGAAGAAACACTGTCGGTCACTGCTTGGGGAAGGCAGCACCACGGTGAATAAAATCTTGTAGCTATATATTCAGGTCAGAGTCTGCTCTGCCCCCCCCCAACAAAAGAGTTCCCTAGACCTTCTCTTAGCACCCCCCAGCTAAGAAAAAGTGCATTATTTAAAAATGTCTTATGTTTTTTAGATGCATTGCAAGCTTTCAAAAATAAACGAGAGAACTTATCCGGCATTTCTTACCTACAGAGGTGAAAAATCCCTGCTCTGCTTTGGAAGGAAACTCTGGAGAGGAAAGGGCACTCTGCACATGCTCAAAGACCGCTGGCTACCCCCTGCGTTTCTCGCCAAAAAATCGGGCAGGGTGGGGGGGTGGGGGGGCTAAAAGCCTGGAAGCACCAGCGCGGGGTCTTCTTTTGTCACACAATGGGAGTGGGGAGCCGTGGGCCAGCGTCGCGCGTGTGCGCCATCCTCGCGCGCACCCGCGCGGCTCTGGCTGCTGCAGGTTGGCCGCGCGCGTTGCAATGCGCGCGGGCTTGCTGGGGAGGGGGCGGGCGGCTCGGCTCCGCTGTCACCTTGCGGGGCGCTGCACGCCGTATTGTGTCAAAAGGGAGCCGTGGCGCGCGCGGAATCCCTGCCCGGGGGTGCATTTGCGCGCGGGCGGGTGTGTGCGCGCACGGGCGCAAGCACACACACGGGCTGGGGAGGGGGAGACGCGGAGGATGCGCTGAAAATGCTCCAGCGGCGGGGGTCTTTTTGCAACCCCCCCGAACCCCTCCCCCAAATCAGGGCCAGTTGTGGCTCTCCATCGCGGCGCGTCCTCCGCCCGCGGCAGCCCCCCAACTCGATCCGGGGAAAGGGACGCATCCCGGGCTGCCCCCCCCCCCGCTGGCAGCGCCGTCGCCCCCCAAATCCCGCCGACCTACCCACGTGCGGGGCGCCGTCGCCTACCTCTCCACGCCCGCCCTGCGCTCCAGCCCGGCCGACCGCTTGGACGCCGCCGCGGCCGCGCGTGTCCCTCCCGGCCGGGCGCCCGCCCCGCTCGTCCTCTCCCTGCCCCCCTGGCTCCGCCCTCCCCTCCTTCCTCCTGGCCGATCGGGGGCGGGGAGACCCAGATTGAGGAAGGAGGAGGGCGGGAGGGGAGGAAGGAGGGGGCGCTCGGCGGCGTCACACGGCCGGAGAGGAGGATGGCGCGCTGCGCGGGGGGAGGGGCCAGTTTCGTTCACAACCCGGCCGGCAAGCGCGCCTCTGAGCATAGGCGAAGTGCCTTCAAGAGAACCGCCTCAGCGCCCTAGTTCGAGGCGTAGCGAGCAGAAGGCGCCCTAGCCCTGCGCTCCCCCCTTCTCGGTTTTTTTTTTTTAAATTAAGGGGTGGTGGTGGAGACAATAACCACATTAAGCAGGCACAGACGGAATAAGCCGGCTCCCCACCCCCTCCTCTAAATCCTGGCAGCTTCTTCTCCTCCCCCAGCATTGTTTTTACCCAGATGGCGATTCCTTCTGCAGCCACAACGCCGCCGCCCCCCCCCAAAAGCAGGAGATAATCTGCCCCCCTCTAGCACCTTGAGCAGAGCCCAAATCACCCTTAATGCGCACAGCCAATATGCTTGGGCTAAACCCCTTCCTGCAAGGAGGGGGCCACCTTCTCCATCCACCCTCCCCCAAATGCAAATCCAGGAAGCAGAGTGCTAAAGCTAAAGGCACAGCCATCTTCTATTCCTTCAGCCACCCCCCAATCATCACATCCAATGATGCCCACCAAATTTACATTTTTGAGGATGCACAAGAGATCTGAACTATTGTACTACTAAACAGAAGGCGAGTGGAGAGAGCCAAGCCTAGATTCAAACTCCCCCCCACCCACCCACCCCAATCAAACACACATCCCCCATTTTCAAATACAGTGCAGAAATGAGGTTTCCAGGGGGGGGGGCTGTTTTTTTTCCCTGCATTTTTAATTTTTATACCAACCAAAATCCAGGAAGGGGCAAAAAGATAAACCAAAAAAAAAATATTATCCCCCAGGATCAACAGCAGAAGAAAAGAAATCTCTTTTGAGTGGTGTCGAAGGTGGGTGTCCCCCTGGGTGGGGGGTCGGGGGGTGGATGGCATTGGGGGCAGTGCACAGGTTCTCCTCCCCCCACCCGCCAACGTCACAAAAAAAAATTTGAGCCCACCCCTACAGGCAAGTGGGGAGGGGGGGGAAACGGGAGGGGGGCACAGAAGGGTGCAGCGGGCAGAACGGGGGAGCCCCCACTCCCCTTATTGCTGTCCACGGTCCTGAAGGAGGGAAAGAGAAACCAGAGTGTTTTTTCCCCCAAAAAAGGAGGTGCGGGGGGGGGGGTCAGGAAGAGTCAAGACGGGACCAGCCCGTGGTTCTATGGGATGTGAAGAATTCGCCCCCCCCCTCAGTACTGGTGTTCCAGAAGTGGCTGCCCTGCGGCCGGGCTCTCCTCCTCTTCCCGATGCCGCCCCCACTCTGTGACAACGGGGGCGACCTCGGAGAGGGGGCAGGTCCCTCGTGGGGTGGACGACGGTTCTGGAGGCAACAGGGTGGAGTCGCTGGCGCAGTCGGGGGCCGGTCCTGGGGTGGGGGGCTGCGAAGGAGACAAAAAGGGGCCCGTTAGAGAGAGAGAGAGAGATGACCTGGAGCGCTCGAGACCCAAATCCTAACCCACTTTCCAGCACCGACCCAGCTGTGCCAATGGGGCACGTGCTGCGTCCTACACTTGGGGGGCAGTCACAGACTCGGTTAGGACTGGGCCCTGAGGCGCAGGCAAACTAACCCGCAAAGGCCCAGCCTCTCAGGATATCGCTGAGGTCAGAGGGGGGAATGGCTTCCACCTGCCTTCGAAGTTTCGGGACACGAAAACCCTTTCGTTTTCCACCTGCTACAAAACGAAGATGGAAACCGTACTGTCTGCATTGCCGTGGCATTAGGGCGGCGAGGAAGCTTGTGCCACCAGGAAGAGGGTTTTTTTGGGGGGGGGTGTAGCCCACTTTCCTCGGACACGTGTGCCGTGGCAGGCTGAGGTCCCCTAAATAAAACGGGGCCCACTTCCAGATGCCACGAGATGCCTGCTTGGTTTTGCTGCAAGGGCCCAAGGGCCCAATCCTATCCCCCTTTCTGGTGCTGATGCAACTCCCAAGGCAAGGGAATAAATGTTCCCTTAGCTTGAGGAGGCCTCCTTGACCCTCTCCCCCCCCAATGCAACACCCCCCCACACACACACACACACTAGGGTAGCTACATCAGGGCTAGAAAACTGCATCTTTGGCTCCAATATGGCAGTTTTCATGGATGACATCATAAAATGACAGCTTTTTGGGGGGGGGGGGAACACACGGACACACCCGTTAAAAAACAAAAACAAAAACAGCAGAGATCCCACTGGGGCCAAGGAGCTTAAGCGGGAGTTTTTCAACAGACAGTTTTTCAACAGTTTGGAAGGGAAGAAGCGAATGCAACGATGGTCGGAGTGTGGGGGGGAGGGTCAGGCAGAAGGGGACTCGCGCAGACTCCTCCCCCACTGAAAACAGCACAGCCAGCAAATCCTCCGTGTGCCCTTCAACACCCCCTCACTTCCTGCTGCGGAGGAGGGGGGGGGAGTCGGCTGGAGAGGTTCCTAATTGGATCGCGGGGCTCAAGAGGACGACACGCTGGGCCAGGCCACCTGGTGGCGGACGGGGGGGGGGCACGGCTAAAAATAGGGCAACGAAGAGATTGCTCTTGGCCACATACAGAGTTTCCTCTCTCTCTCTCTCTCTCTGTGCAATTATTAACAGTCTGCGTTAATTGCAGAGTTGCAAGGTGGGGCTCTTTGGGCAGACCCCCCAAGCTGAGGAACCCCCTGCCACTGGAGGCCTGATTTACGATCGGTGTTAAGTGCCTGGGCAAGGACCTTTTTTTCATCCTTGCAGCCGTTTTCTGCCCGCACTGAGCTGGTTTAATGTTTCCCTGTTCCGCCTGGAGCGAGGAGATGCTCACCGTTCCGTTTGAATTACAACGGAGGATGTTTTTTGTGTTGTCTACAAAAAAAAAAAAATTATATCCCGCCTTTCCCCTGCCGAAGCAAACGCAACCGTTTTAAAGCCAACAGCTGCCTGTCAAAAAAGTGGCCAGAATTTTGTGGCTTGGAAGCCAGAAGGCAGGACAATAAGTAAATAAATACAACTAAAATCCCCAAGTCAATTCAAGCAGGTACACTTGATACGGTGGGTTCCACCAACAGCTCTTTAAAGGCAGGGGAGTCGAGCCAAGCCTCGCCTTCGCTCACAAGCAGGCCCAGCTGGGCTTTTCCCTCCCAACGCCGGACTGAAACCGGAACCAAACTCTCGAGCACAAGAGCACAACTCTGCGTCTAGAGGACGTCTGCTCGGATTTGGGCAAGAGGGGAGGGGGCTCTGCTGCTTCTGGACGGACAAAGCAAAATATGTCCCGTGCGGAGCGGGGGGGGGGAGAAGAGCCACGCACCTGAGGTTTCGGACTCCCTGCCACGCCCGTCGTCCCCAAAGCAGAGCCGGCAGAAGAGGATGCGGCAGCAGCGTTCTCTTTCGTGCAGGCTGGGGGCGTTCCGGGAGGGGCGTCGTTCTCGCTGCCCGCCAGCCCGTTCAGTCCCTTCCGGCTGGGGAGGCTCCACTTCCCGCAGAGGCCCTCGTAGGCGAAGGGGGCTCCGAGCCCCGGGTGCAGAGGCAGAGGGGCACGTCCCGTCCCCTCGGCCACCGAGGCCAGGGAGCTGGCGCAGGAAAGCTGGCCTCCTCCCAGGAAGTGCGGGCCGGGCGGCCACGAGGCGGCCGGCGTTGGCGGGGGCCTCCCTTCGCCCTGGCTGAGCAGGGGGGCCGGCTGCGGCTGGACCAGCCAGCCTTGGCTCAGGGGAGGAAGGCCAGGCTCGAGACCTGCAGCGGGGAGAGAAGGCGGGTCAGGCGGCCTGGACCTGTTAGGTGAGTCCTGCTGTCGCGGCCGGCAACCGTCGGTCTTCCTACCTGCCGGAGGCTGAGTGCTGGCAACCAGGGGCTCGGCGGGGTTCAGCGCTGCCAGCCCGGCGCTGGGCACGGTGCCCGACGGGACCTGAGACCCGTGCACGGCCGGGTTATTGCTGAGGGAGGGGCCGCCACCGCAGTCCGAGTCCTCGATGTTCCCCCCGCTGTTGCAACCGGCCCCGCAGCCTTTCTGCAACCTGGGCGGGCGAGGAGAGAACGGGGGGGGGCGTGTCAGCAGCACTGTCTGCTGACCCCCTCCTGTCAACACGCCCTCCCTGACCCCCCCCCGAGACACTCTCACCTCTCCCAGCTCCGAATGAACCACGCGGAGATGTTGTGCAGGCTGACGGGGCCCCCCCACAGGGAGCGCAGCTGGGGGTGGCCGCCCGCGTAGGAGGTCGTGAGGGGGGAGACGTAGATGGGGTAGCCGATCGGCTGGTCGCAGGAGGAGTTGATCATGTTGCGCAGGGCCTGCTTGGCGTTCTGGATGCTCCCGCGCTCCGGGTTCCGGTTCCGGAGGAAGACCAGCTCCTGCTGCTGCCCGGCCCACAGGCCCCGCACGCACTCCCGGTTCACCTGCGGGGGGGGGGCAGAGGCGGGGGGGCGATGGGCACCGAGGTAAGGAGAGGGCAAGAGTCCCGGCCTCGGTCCCGACCGATGGACCGACTCCTCGCCCCCCCCCCCCGTCCCCGCGGCCTGGGCCCACCTTGATGACCCGGAAGCCGAGGTAGCGCTTGTTCAGCATGATGATCTTGTACTCGTCGCTGGCGTCGTCCATCACGTGGCGCAGGGCCAGCAGGGCGGGCGTGTTGGTCAGGATGGCGCTGCGCCAGGCCGGGTCCCCCTCGTGGGAGATGACCATCTTCTCCTCGTTGGAGGTGATGGCGTCGTACAGCACCGCAGGGTCGTCGTACTCGTCCGGGGAGGTGAAGTGGTCCTGGAGGAGGAGGAGGAGGAGGGAAGAGGAGTGTGGCCTGAGAAGATGCCCCCTGCCGAGTCGGGGGCGTTTTCTCAGTGTCGTCGGGCACTGACTGCGGGGGAGCGGCATCCTTAGGGAGGAGGTGACGTCATTAAAGAGGAAGTGACGTCACTAAGCAGGAAGGAGCGCTTCGACCTCAGAAAGAGCTGCGAATGTGAAAATCCTGGCCATAGTTTCAGGATACGAGGGAGGCCCATCGTCACGCTGGGAGAGCCCCATTGAAACAGGGGCCAGAGAAATTGCACCCAGCCCGTGGCCCTTACGCTCGACACCCCTGCCCGAGGCATTACATTTTCTTTGTATTTTTTAGGATCCAGGGGGCGGGTTGTTTAAATTTGTTAATTATTTTAATTATTTCAAGATCGTTTTAACTGTTGTTTTTAATTGTCTTATATACTGATTTTATTGTATTATTGTATTTTAATGTGGTAAGCCGCCTTGGGTGCCCACAGGCAGAAAGGCGGGATATTAAATTAAATTAAATTAATAATAATAGACAGCAGTAGCTTTCCTTGGGCCCCGCACTGCCTAGCCCTCTCCAAGGGGAGAGCGATTTCATTCTAAGCCGTTGCCCGGCCTATAGCCACAGCTGGAGGAGAGGGGGAAGGGGGGGGCACACCTGGTGGAGCTTGAGGGACATGCGCACCCCAGGCGCGACTACGAGGTGCAGCAGGTCCATGTCGGCAAAGACCCACTCATCGCGGGGCGAGGTGATCCGGAAGTCGCCCTTGAAGAGGGCATGTAGGCCGTACAGGAAGGGCTCCAGGCTGCGGAGAGAGAAAGAGAGAGAGAGAGAGAGAGGCGGGTTGTTTAGGATGGGACGGGGGCCTGGGTGCGAATTCTGGCAGGGGCAAACTCGTCTCACCTGGCTGACATGCTGTGGGAGGCAGTGCCCAGTGCCCGTCGCCCGAGGATACAGAGGCCGAAGCAGAGGGTGACCAGAGGCGAATTCCACTCCCGGTCGACAGGCTGCAGGAAGAACAGGAGGAGACGGGCGTCAGCGTCAAGCAGTCGGTGGAGGTTCCAGAGGTGGAGGTTCCTTCTGAGCCGCTGCCACCGCCCGCCCCCCAGAGGCTCACCTTCTCCCTGCGCCCAGCACAGTACTGGATCCAGTCGAGGTAGATGTTGCAGAAGGAGGCCAGGGTGATGCCCGCCATCCGGTGGTCGTAGTCCTCGTCGATGTTGAGGTTGAAGGTGGGGTCGCTGTCCGCGTAGCTGAGGGACGTGCAGGGCCGCAGCGCCTCCTGGATCCCCTCGTGGCCCAGCCACTCCTCCAGTTTCGGGGAGCAGGTCACGTAGTAGATGATGCTCTGCCGGGGGAGGGGCACGGGGGCGGCGAGTGAGCGGCCCGGCGAGGTCTCCCCCCGCGGCCGTTTCGCGCCACTCGACGGGCGCGCCGGGGGGGGGGGCTGCCCAGCCGCTGCCGAGCTCCCAAAAGACCTGCACTTCTCAAGAGGAGGCTGCCAGGCAGGTTGGCAAAAAGCACGGCTGCCCAGAGGGGAGGGACAGGGCGCAGGTGGGGGGGGCGTTCAAACGATGGGGCGGCGGAAGGTGCAGGGAACCCGACAATCCACAAGTCTCACCCGCAATTTTGAACCGACTGTGGCTTCCCCACCCCTTCCCCCCAAACAAGGGACACTGTCAAGCGCGTTTGGACCCCTCTCGGAGTCGGAGAGGCCAGCACACAGCCGTGCCCCAGTCCCCCTGACTCCGAGAGGGGTCCAAACGCGCTTTACGGTGGCCCTTGTGCCGGCCAAACTTGAGGTTTTAAGGACTGCATCCGGAAACAAAGCCCATGTACGTAAAGCGACGGCACGTTCCTCCCCATCCGCCCTGGTTCGCCTCTCCCTTCCTTTGGGGCGTTCCCTTTTGTGCCTGTTCTGAGACTGGAAGCGCCTTGGGGCAGGGAGTGAGCTCGTCCTGCGCACGGCGCTCCACGAGCACCCCCACTTCGGAGCCTCGGAAGAGGACGGGCGGGCGGGCCAGGAACGGCACGGAAACAGACCCCCGGCCCCCCGCGCCCGGCGTCACCTTGACGTAGTACGTGATCAGGATCTTGCGCAGGTCGAAGACCTGGAGCATGGAGGCCGCGTTGTTGTCACTGATGCTGTAGCCCTCCAGGACGTACTTGGTGGCCGCCACCTCCCAGGCCAGCCAGCGCTGCCCGAAGGCCGCGTTGAAGCTCAGCATGCGGGGCAGGTGGCCCGGCTCGCAGCAGCAGCAGCCCTCGTCCTCCTCCACGCCCTCCGTGATGGCCTCCACTTCCCGCTGCTGGCAGTAGGTGCCTGGAGGAGGAGGAAAAGGGCAGTCGGCGGAGCAGGTTGAGTCGGCGGAGCGGGTTGAGTCGCCGGCTGCATCGCTAAAGGGCGAAGGGAGCCACGTGCGGGCGAGAGACGGTGGGGCCCGGCCACCAAGCCACGATTCCTCCCCAACCCCCCCCCCGGGAAGAGCCACCTCCCTGCCACTCCCCCCTCACCGCGGAACTCGAGGCCCCTCAGCTGGAAGGTGACCAGGCCGTTGCCGATCTCGATGAGGTGCACCAGGGCGTTCAGGTAGTCCGAGGCCAGGATGAAGCAGTCCCCCGTGGCGTAGCTGCCCCAGCGCCCCAGGAGGAGGTCCCCGCAGAGGGTGTGCTGCAGCGAGCGCGTCAGGTGCTCGTAGAAGATGGAGTTCAGGTTGTTGTCGTCGGCCCCTGAGAGGTGGAAGCGCGCCACCGTCGGTGAGGCCGGAGCCGTTGGTGAATGGGGGGGGGGAGGGGGGAGGTAATATCGTAAGAACAGCCGAAGAGCCCCTATGCTGGATCAGGCCAAAGTGGGCCCATCCAGTCCAGCTTCCTGCCTCTCACAGTTGCCCACCAGGCGCCTCAGGGGGCACACGAGACCACAAGAGGCCTGCATCCTGTGGCTACTCCCTTGCCCCTGGCGTTCTGAGGTAAACTTCTGAGGTAAATAAATGAGAATTTGCTATCCTGTCTATGGGGAGGAAGCTATAATAACTGGGCTATGGGGAGGAAGCTATAATAACTGGGCCTGCATCCCAGGGCCTGAAGAACTTAAGGGCCCCACTGCATCAGGCCAAGCGCCCATCAAGTCCTGCTTCCTGCCTCTCACAGTGGCCCACCAGGTGCCTCAGGAAGCACACGAGACCACAAGACGCCTGCATCCCGTGGCCACTCCCTTGCCACTGGCATTCTGAAGGAGCCTGCTTCTAACCCTGTAGCCCACAATGGACTTTTCCTCCAGAAATCTGTCCAATCCCCTCTTAAGGGCACCTGGGCCAAACGCCAGGCCTAACACTGGAGTGGATTCGGGGGGGGGGGGGCAGCAAGGACAGTGAGCGGTCTAGAAACCAGGTCCTGTGGAGTAACTCGATTAAACTGTCCTCAGGGTCACTCAGTGGCTAGAATTTTACAGGGCCAAAGATGACCCACATGTCCCCGTTCCTGCCCCCAACGCCCCACAGCCTCATCTGGGAATCACCTGGGTTCCGGTCGAGCTGCGTGGCCAGGCGGGTGTTGGAATGGTCCACTCTCTTGGTGCTGCGGGGAGAAGGAGAGAGAGACACACAGAGAGAGCTCAGGCTTGTTCCGTGTGTGTCAGAGCCACCGAACGCCCCGGGGGCAGCACACGAGCAAAGCCTTCCCGCTCGGGCGCCTCCCTTCCTCTCTTCCCCCTGCCGTACTTGTAGTCGCGCTCCCAGAACTTGACAGGGCGGGCGTAGGACATGATGAAGACGGCACTGCCCAGAAGCGGATTGAGCGGGGTGGAGAAGAGGGCGGAGAGGACGGCCTGGACGAAGAGCATGGCCGAGTCTGGGAGGGCGCCCGTCAAGGAAACGAAGCACAAGTTCCGAAGAGGACACGAGCAGCCTCAAACCCGGCATGGGAGGAGGAGGAGAGCTGCCACGCTGGGCAAGAGAGACCGGCACGGGGGACAGGAGAGCTGCCCTGCCACCGACACCAAATCTTCGCTTCCCCTCCACCTCCATCACCCACCGATCAGACTTGAACAAAAACACTCAGCAGCCCACCCACCCACCCACCCCCGGCCCTTGCCACGGAAAAAGGATACGAGGAACGGCGAAGGGTTGGGCGAAGGCATGGAAAGCCGAGCCCCACGTGATCTGCCAGGGGGCGATGTAGGTGAGCACAAACCGCAGCTTGTACAGGAGGTCCCACAGCTGGACAGGAGAGTGGGGCGAGGGGAAGGGAGAAACAAAGAGAGGTTTGCACACACAGCCCAGGAGAGACCAGATCGCAGCCGGCTCCGCTCTGATCGTTTCCGATCACTGTTTTGGGGACTGAATGCATTTGGGGGAGAGAGCGATTGATCAGTCGCTGCCTTTGCGGGTCACAAGGAGTGGGCTGGAGCAGGGGAAACGCGTGGCCGGGACATCAGAGGTCTTTTGAAAGAGGTACAGAGGGAGGAAGCGCAGATTTTTAAAACCTGCAGCACATCTGACTTTTTCAATATCTGAACAGCAATATACATACCGCCCCCTCCCCCCAGCCCAACCCCAAATGCACAGAAGATGCCCTGCCCTGAGGGGCTTACAGTCTAGGGTCACACAAAGGGAAACAGACAAGAGAAGGAGCTAGAAACCCCGTTTCAGTTGTATGAGCTTTAGGGCGCAATCCTAAACTGGAGTTGGGCCAGCACAGTTAGGCCAGCGAAGTCTGGCAGGCACCAGGGACACCGTAAATATAATAATAATGATAATGATATTGATAATGATAATATTTGGTATTTATATACCACCTTTCTTGGTCATCAGATTGCTCCTTTGACATTAATTCAAGGCGGTTTACATAGGCAGGCATTTTCTAAACCACAAGGGTTTTTACAAATCACAAACAAGGTTCTAATCTTACAAGAACAACTACATGCAGATGACACTTCCATCGCCCAGTCCTTCTTTCTAGCCGCACGATTGCCTTCCACCGGCTGATAAACTGCTTCTTTGCTCTCACCAAAGAGCAGCTGGCCCAGCACAACTCCTCTCTCACAGGCAGCCGCATTCCCGAGGTCTGCCGCACACGGAAGCTTCCGGTGGTCTCAAACTAGCGACCTTCGGATCTTATCTTCGGGCAATTACTGCGGCTTTAACCCTCTCGACCAGACCTTCTGCCCTTCTTAAAGCATGTTTGGAAGACTCCTGGAGCCGTGGAGGGTGGCGCACGTCTGTGTGCTGGCCGTTCTGACTCCGAGAGTGGTCCGAACAGACTTAGACAGCCAAACATTGCCGGCCTAACAGTGCGGAACTCTAACTTCAGTTTAAGATTGCGCCCTCAGTTACGGCAAGGAGCGGGACAGGGAGGCTAAACCGCGGTTTCCAAATCTGGACAAGCAAACCGGGTGAGGTCCCAGCGGACCATTAACGTCACCCAAGCCCCTCAAGCCCCGCCCACCCCCCAGGTAAGTGGCACATTCGAAGGCCTGGCACACACCTTGCTGAAGAGGATGGACATGACAAAGTAGTCCGTGAGGAAGCCTTCGGAATAGTGCCGGTAGTCGAACTGGAAGAAGAGGACGGTGAACCCCAGGGTGACGTACTGCTGGGACGGGCAGCAGAAGGAGCTGCGTAGAAGCTTCATGCCGGCGATCGTGACGAACAGAGCCCGGCAGCTGGCGGGCGGAGAGGAAAGGGGCGGCGACAAATCAAAAAGGGCAGAGTCAATGCATTGCTGTTTTTTTTTTAAAAAAACACGCAGAAAATATTCCTTTCCCCAGCATGTCATTAACCTGTGGAACTCCTCGCCACAGGACGGCGCCTGGCCTAGGTGCCTTTCAAAGGAGATTGGATAGATTGATGGAAGAAACGTCCACCACAGGTTAACAGGCCACGATGGGCATGTTTGAGAAGTCTCTGCCCGGCTGGAACGGGGGGGGG
>JAJKFI010000133.1:841772-867716 GCA_029204185.1 Lerista edwardsae | reverse complement strand
CAGAACTTGTCCTGCCGCGGGGTGCTGACCAGGTGGCCATCGATCGTGAGGGCGTTGAGCACCACGGCCGGGTAGATGAAGAACTTCTCCACGCACTGCAGCCAGGCGTAGAGCTTCTCGAACCACATCAGCTGAGCGGCACCTGGAGAGGTGGGGGGGAGAAAAGGGGGTGGGGGGGAGGACCCGCTTACCTACGGAGCGGTACCTACACCAGGCGACGCTGTTGGTCCACCCTGGGGGTTGGCCAGTCCTACCTGGGGAATGGAGGGAGAAGCTCCCGCAGGGGAAAAAAAAACAAACCCTGGGCTTTCCATACTGAGACACTCCGGACTGAGACGCGAGCTGGGCTCCGCCCCCAAGAGCTGGGATGGGGGGGGGAGACGCCGCGTGAGGACGCACACTTACTGCGCACTTCAAACTGGCTGTACTCCCGCGGCTTCAGGACCGGCTGGGACAGGCAGAACCAGGGCTGCTGCTTCCGGAGCTGGGGCAGCAGGTAGTGGGCGAGGAAGCCGACCAGGCCCGCCAAGGCGTAGAGCACGTAGCCTAGAACAGACTGGAGCGTGGCGGGAGAAGGTGAAAGGGTGGGGACACAGCCCATGCGGTAGAAGCACACGGACACGCTCCCCCCCCCCCGGGCAGGCTACTTCCTACAGGCACAGGAAGTCCGTCTAGAACAGCAGCCCCCCCCCCGAGCCACCTCCACCGCAACCCCTTGTCCCGCCTCCCGCAGTACCTCCAGGGCGATGAAGACAGTGCTGGCACTGATGGCGAAGGTGAGGACCGCGATGACAGAACACACGACCAGGTCCGAGTGCAGGATCTCCCGCTGGGTGGGGGCGAGGAGGAGACGCAATGAGAAGAGCCGGGAAACCCTGAGCCAGACCCCGAGGCCACCTCCTTCAGCACTCCCTCAGCTTTCTCTGCATGAGTCCGTGTTCCCAACCCTTTTTAGGTTCTACAGCCTGTCGGGAACCACCACCACCCCCAGGGCCGGAAGTGATATCGTTAAGCACAAATTAAACGAGGAAAATGCCAGGGAGTCCTTCTGTGCTTGCTTCTCGCCTTCCGAACAACCACCCCCACTGCATGAGGGCGCCCTACCCAGCCCTTCCTCAGTTGCTCCCCCTCCTGCAGGTGGAACCGGCAAAACCCATTTCGACTTTCCCTCGATAGCTCACTCCCGCCCCCACTACGGCCCTTCCTTCCCACGATTCAACCCACACCTCGTGAACAGGAAGGGGGGGTGAAATCTATGGTCTGTGGGCAGATTGCTCCCCCAGCACCCCTTCTTTGCTCCCCCCCCCCAATTTCCTGGCCTCCCCGCCCCCTCTCACCAACGAGCTGCGGAGCTTCTCAGGCAAGGGGTCCTTCACCCCAACAGGAGGGCTTTCGACGCTTCCGTTCTCGAACTCGGGGAAGAGCTTGGTTCGGATCAGAGACCTACGGAGAACGAAGGGCGCTGGGTGAGAGAAACAGGGTTTGGTGCACCCCAACCCTCCCCTCCTTCCCGGCCCTCGAGGTCTCATTTGTGTCTAGTCAGCGGACTCCTCCGCACGCTCCTCCCCGAGCTCCGTCAGCAGCTTCCGGTCTCCCGTCCACGGCTGATCCTGCCTAGCGTCTTCAGGCAGGGCAACGGCTCCACCTCCAGACCACACCTCCCGCCCGCAACTGAGACACGGCCAACCCTCCTCCCGGCTGCCGGCCGCTGCCTTCCCCGCCGGGGCCAGGATACGCACCACAGTACGGTGGGGTCGCTGCTCTGCCGGCTCAGGTGGTAGGAGAGCGCCACGAGGAGGCCACAGAAGACGGAGAAGAGGACGGGGACGTGCTGGTCTCCCCAGGGGGACTGGAGCGCGGGGAGAGAGCGGGGAGAGAATCAGCCAGGCTCAGAGATCCCTTGTGTCCCCGACTGCCTTCCGGGCTCAAATCAGGAGCCCAGCGTGCTGGTTCAAGGCCGGCCAGGCAACCCACAGCCCCACTCCGAGCGACAGATCCCTCCCTCTAAACATGCAGGTTCGATTCTTTGCTAATATGGCTTGTCACCCCTGCAGGCTTGCCCTCCACCAGTTTAAAACCCTCCAAAAGCTTGGAGCAAGCCCCACCTCAACTCACAACAGTGAATCTTCCATACTCTGACTGTGCATCACACTCTCTCTCTCACACACACACACACACACACTCTCTCTCTCTCTCGTCACTCCTGAACTCCTCGATCGTCAATTTCACAGGGTGCTCCCAAGAGGAAGTTTTAAGACAGCCGGAACAACTTCTGTCTTCTCTCCATGGCCTCCATCGTTTTAAAACCTCTTACAGGCATTTCCCACCCCCACCACCTTTTCAAGCCTCCCTCCTACCCCCTCCTTAAAGGGGAAAGTACCTTGATGGCTCCGAGGCAGAAGCCGTACAGGAGGGCAGCCACAAGGAGGCTCCGGAGAAGGCCGAAGAGGGCGGTGAGGGGGCTGGTGGCAGCTGGGGAGAGGAAGGAGAGCGTGCTGTCAAATGCTCTCTTCCCCACGCCAAAAAAGCATTTCTGCAGAGCGACTTTGGGCACCCACTCGCGCCGGACTTTCACCCTGATTCTGTAATCAACAAGATATGAGGGCCTCTAAACCGCAGGGGATGGGCTTCAAAAGGGGACTGGACTGATTTCTGGAAGAAAAGCCCACCGCAGGGCTACAGGCCATGATGGGTGGTGCAACCTCTGTAGTTTAGAAGTGGGTGACTTCGCAATGCCAGGTGCAAGGGAGTGGCAACAAGATGCACGCGTCTTGTGGTCTTGTGTGCTCCCTGAGGCTTCTGGTGGGCCACTGGGAAGCTGGACTAGGTGGGCCTTGGGCCTGATCAGCATAGGGGCTCTTCTGACGTTCTTACATAACCTTCTGCGTGGAAAACAGCCCCACCCACCCCTGTATTTTTTCTCCCCGCTCCAGAGTTTCCAAGCCTTGAGAGGGATAACCCGGTGGCCCCTGCTCCCCCCCGCCTCGCCCCTTTTGCCCCCCTCTCTCTGCACCTGTTCCACCAAAAACGTGCACGTCCACCTGCTCCAGGAGATACATGAAGAAAGTGTTGACTTGAGGGAGGAGCCCGAAGAGGAAGACGACGGGAAAGCACAGGGTGAAGACTGAAGGCAAAAACAAGGGGAGCAAGAGTTGACGCCGGGCACCCCTTTACCCTGCTCACAGTACAACCCTGCCCCAACCCCCAACTCTCTTTATTAAGCAGATTAAGAGCAGCCTCAACTCATACAGCAGTTCAAACTTGAAGGACGTCTATTCTAACAGAGGACTTCAGTGCATGGACCAGAACTCAAGCAGGTGGCCATGAGCAGAGGTTTTTGTTTCTGGTGAGTAAGGGAAGAATACGCCCTAAGTCGGCGGTTCCCAAACTGGTGGGTCGCAACCCCCCGGGGGAGAGGGAAAGAGCGATTCCCCCTTAAAGGAAGCGGCCCAGAAATATGCAGCAGGACAATGGCCAAAATCCTGCTGCTGCGGCTGGGCAGGGAAGGATTTTTTAAAACTTACCGGGGGGGGGGGGGAGGCGGCACTACTGGCTCTCTGGAGGGTTTGGGGAGCCGGCTACCCCCCTCCCCCTGCAGCCCTCTCAGAGGCTTGAGAAACTTGTAGGTTAAAAGAAACACTTCCTGTTTCAGGCCAAAAACTGGAAGTGGGGTTTCCCCCCCTATTTTTCAACAAGTGCCCCTTCCTGCCTGCCGCTCTCAGTTTTTAATCCACCTGATTCCCTGCACTCTGCAGCCTGCCCCCCAAAAGCTCACCTGTCGCCACATCCCGGGCGCAGTAGAAAAAGTTGGAGGAGAAGAGGGCGACGCCGTAGAAGGCCACGGGCGGGAAGGGGGCCGTGCGGGCGCAGAGATCCAGCAGCCAGATCAGCAGGCATGCCACACAGAAGTACATCGGGCGGCTGTAGGCGATGATCCAGTTGTGCCCCTGCAAGACGGAAGGGGAGAGATGCAAGCGCCTTGTGGTCTCGTGTGCTCCCTGAGGGCCACATGGTGGGCCACGGTGAGAGGCGGGAAGCTGGGCCAGATGGGCCTTTTAGCTTGATCCAGCGGGGCTGTCCTTATGTTTCCTCCAGAAATCTGTCCAGTCTCCTTTTAAAGGGGACCACCACCTCCTGTGGCAAGGAGTTCCATAGCTTAATTATCCGCTGGGTAAAAAAGTATTTCCTTTTATCTGTTTTAACTCTCTCAACACTCAATTTCAGTGGATGCCCCCTGGTTCTGATATTGTGAGAGAGGGAAAAGAACATCCCTCTGTTGACTCTATCCCTCCCGTGCATAATTTTATATGTCTCAATCATGGACTGCTTTGGACTCAGTCTTGCAAGGGTGCCCCCCAGGCACCCTTTTTCCAGACTGAAGAGCCCCAAACTCTGCAGTCTTTCTTCATAAGTGCCCCAGCCCAGTTATCATTTTTGTCACTCTCTTCTGCATCTTTTCCAGGTCCACTATGTCCTTTTTGAGATGTGGTGACCAGAACTGTATGCAATACTCTAGATGGGTCCTTACCATCGATTTGTACAATGGTATAATAATTTTGGCTGTTTTATTCTCAACCCCTTTTTTCATTACCCCAAGCATGGAATTGGCCTTCTTAATTGCTGCCGCACACTGGGTCGACACCTTCATCGAGTTGTCCACCAGCACCCCAAGATCTCTCTCCTGAGCTGTCATAGACAGCTCCGAACCCATTAGCCTATAGGTGAAGTTTTGGGTTTCCCCCCCCCCCAAAAAAGGTGATTGAGAAATATTTTTATGCACTTACATACAAGTAACGTTTATTTGCAAAGAACAAGCCAACCAACCCTCAATCCATTTCTCATCATGAGGCAGCCCTAAGGAACAGCCTCGAGGCCTGAGGGGGTTAGTGACGTGACGTGCTCGGAGGGGGTGAAACACACCAGACGCACAAGGGCGGGTACTCACGTGCATTGGCGATGCGGCATCAGGCTGAACACTCTGGGGAGGGAGAGGGGAAAAGAGAAGTCAGGGAATGCAAGAAGTCTCCGGGGGGGAGAAGGGAAGGAAGTGGACCCCTTGTGCGCGAAGGACATGTTAAGTGGTCAGGGACGTTCTTGAATGTGGGGGGGGGGACACCCCAGTCCGCAGGCAGCCAAGCCACGCTGGAGCCCGACCAGGACAGGGCAGGCAGGCAGGCAGCCGAGGAGGGCGGCCTCACCTTCAGCAGGGAGTACTGACAGCTGGCGATGACCACGCAGAACTGGAACACCCAGATGTCCCGGAAGAAGCCCTGCAGGAGGAGGAGGTAGCCCAGGAAGGCCACCAGGCTCACCAGCGACACCACGAACACGTTCTCGGCCACCCGCCGGTTCCTGGGGAGGCGAGAGAAGGGAGGGCCGGAGATCAGCCGTCTGGGGGGGGGGACATGCTGTGGGCCACCCCCACGGCAGGGCGGCTGTGATCAACCCCTGGCCCAAGTGTCGTCGTGTCCCCCCCCGCCGGGGAGCCACGTTCCTGGAAGCGGGACTGAAAAATCTATTGACGGTGACTGGGCTGGACAGCAAATCGTGCGCCTCCAAACATGTGCAGAGCGCCTGCTCCTTGCTCCCTGAAAAACCAAGAGCCGAGGAAAGCAAGAGGCAGAGCCCCCAGTCCCAGACCCAGGTCCTTTCCCACCGAGTCCTGCCCTTCCCCCAGCCAGCTGGGTCCCAGCTCTCCACCACCTGGGTGCAGAAAGCTCCATGCCATGGGGAGCCAAGCTGCCAAGCCGGCCCCAGGCACTCCCTGAGCCTGGTCTCTCTTCCCCACCCCCCACCCCACACACCAGTCCGTTTTCTGGGTCTGCAGCTCGCACAGGGTCTGTTAGCAAGGCCAGAGATGCCGTTTGGAGGACGGCACTGAGCAGACGTGTGGGGGAACGGAGGGCGCGGCGGCCGGGCCGGGCACTCACCGGTCGAGCAAAGCCAGCAGGGCCAGGCGGTCGTAGCGCACCCGCATCCAGCGGCCAGGCAGCACCCAGAACTTGTAGTACTGGCGGGGGTGGGACTTGTCCTCGATCATCAGCGTGTTCTCCTGGGACTCGTGCAGCGATTCCTGGTCCAGAAGGTCAAACTGGGGGAGGGAGAGAGGGGCGAGGGCCACAGTCCAACTGCGCCCAACAGGTCCTGCTGGGAAGACCCCCAGGCGACGGAGAAAGCAGGGGTTTTTCCTAGAGGCGTTTCTCAAGCCTTTTATAGCACCGAGACCTGCTTTTTAAGAAGGACGGTCTGTGGGGACCCAGCGCCCAAAAGGGCAGGAGGGAAGGAGACGGCCTGCCCCGTTTATCCCAGGCAGAGGCTGAGGGGGAAGGGCTGCCCCGCCGACACGGTTTGTGTCCCTCGCCAGGTTCGGGGCCTCACCTCGGGGATCTCCAAGGGCACCCTGCGGACCTGCATGCCCTGCAGGACGACGGGACGGGGCTGCAGCAGTGTGAGGGCCGGCGTCCCCTCAGGCACCTCGGCTGAGTTGAAGCTGGAGGAGTGGGAGTGGCGGTCCCTGCGGAAGCACAAGAGCGAGGAAGAGGCGAGTCGGCACCCCCAGCAGCAGGGCCAGACCCCGAAGGGACCCCCCCCCCCGATCTTAAGGTTCTGGGCAGAAGAGGGAAAAAGGCACCCTGGGGCCAAGGTGCGGGGCTCTGGCGGCAGGGGTGCACCAGGGGCACACACCCCCTCTCCTGCCCAGCGCCCACCCCCTGCAAGGAGAAGGGGCGCCACGTGGGCTGCTCAAGGTGGAGGCCTCACCAGCCGCTGTTGGTGGCGTGGTCCGCGCTGACCTGCTGTGCCATGGGGTTCTCGTAGCCACCCCCTGCCAGGCCAAAAGTGTAGGAGCGCCGGACTCCTGGGGGAAGAAGGAAAGGCAGGGTAGATGTGAGCCCCACCTGTGTGTGTACACACACACACACACACACACACACACACAGAGAGAGAGAGAGAGAGAGAGAGAGAGAGAGAGAGAGCAATCCTCACCTGGAGTGAGGCCGGCACAGTTAGGCCAGTACAGTAAAATTTGGCCAGCACAAGGGACACCGTCAAGTATGTCGGGACCACTCTCGGAGGCAGGGAGGCCGGCACACAGATGTAAACCCTCCCTGACTCCAACATCCTCCCTGACTCCGAGAGTGGTCCAGATGCGCTTGACGGTGGCCCTGAAAAACCCCAGGCCGGGGCAGGAAGACCTTGCAGAGCCGGCCTCTGCCCAGGCGACCCACTCACCGCTCTCGTCGTAGAAGTAGTGCACGGCGCCCTCAGAGGTGTCGTCGAAGTTGCAGGCCTCGTGGATGGCGCCGCGGGGCAGGAGGAGGGAGCTGGCGAACTGCAGGGCCGAGGGGAGGGTGAGGGCGCGGGAATGCGAGGAGGCCCGGCCCCGCTGCAGGTCCTGTAAACTGCACAGTGGGGAAGAGACTGGTAGGGTAATCAGGGACAAGCCAAGACCACTGTCACTCTAGCCCCCTGTTCTCTACTCCTCCAGGCTTCTTCCTCCACTCTAGCCCACTACTCCTCTAGGCTTCCTCCTCCACTCTAGCCCACTGTTCTCTACTCCTCCAGGCTTCCATTCTAGCCCACTGCTTTCGGGCTGGAGTCACTCTAGCCCACTGTTCTCTACTCCTCCAGGCTTCCATTCTAGCCCACTGCTTTCGGGCTGGAGTCACTCTAGCCCACTGTTCTCTACTCCTCCAGGCTTCCTCCTCCACTTCCATCTTGAATGGGTGCAGGCAGAGGAGAAGGAAGACTGGCAGGCAACCCCCCATCAATCCTGGCCTCACAAATACCTGGGAAGGTCGCTAGAAAAGGGGAGGGGCTTACCTGGGTGGGGATCCCATCACGGAGGACGGGGGAGTGGGATTGCTGCCGGCATTATGCCGCCGTCTCATGGCCTGCATGCGCTTCACGCTGCTCGACCGGTCTGGCTTGGACCCCTCCTCTCCAGCGGGAGCTGCGAAAGAAGGCAGGTTGAGCAGGACATGCCAACGGGCTGCCACGAAGGCCGCCAGACCTCAAAGGCAGCTTCAGCCGCTGCAGGCCCAGGAAGGCCCAGCAAAAGAAAACTGTTGTTTTCAAAGGAACAAAACAACGCAGATTCGAGACCCTCAGCAGGGACCGGGCAATTAAAGACGAGGAGGGGCTTCTGAACCGGCCATTCCTCAAGAGCGAGGGACGGTTGTGCGCTCCGGGATCTGCGCCTCGTGGCCCACCACAAGGGACACCCCCCCCCCGATTCTGAGCTGGGGCAACGCAGCGTTATGCCTCCTCACCTCCTCCGGCGGCCCCCTCGGCCTGCAGCTCCCCCCTCCAGCCCGGCTGGTTGGCCGACTGGCTGCGAATGGCATTGCCCGACTCCTGCTCGGCCGTCAGCCTCCCGGCGTGGGCCTCCAGGTCCGACTTGGAGAGGCTGAGCCCGCCGCCGGGGGGCCTCCCCTCCGCGCTGCCCCCGTCCATGCTGAGCACGCGGGCGTGGGTCTTGGCGCTGGCCGTGCTGCCCGTGCGCTGGGCGTAGTGGGGGCGCTTGGGCGGCAGGGCGGGGCCCTCGGCCGGCACAGGGGGCGCGGCCTCCGCCATCCCTGCCGCCGCGGGGTGCTGCCTGGCGTGCTGGGCCGGGGCGTGGCGCTCGGGGGAGTAGCAGGAGGTGCTGGAGGAGCTGTCGCTGCTGTAGTTGGGCTGCGAGTGCAGGCTGGAGGCCCGGCTGAGGTCGCTGCAGTCGCTGGAGTCCTCGTCGGCGAAGAAGCCCTCGGCGTAGGCCTTGCTGTCCAGGAGGGTGCGCATGGGCAGGTAGGCGCTGCCGTGCTTGCGGGAGAGGCGCCGGCGGCCCTTCAGGCCCAGCTCCTTCGGCCGGACCACCTGCTCCGGCTCCGGCCCGCCCCACGGCTCCGCGTCGCCCTTGACGGTGTCCAGGGAGTTGAGGGTGTGCTGCGTGTCGAAGCTCAGCTCCCCCAGCAGGCCCAGCTCCGGGGAGCGCAGCAGCTCGCTGTCCGACAGGGCGTCCGTGTCGCTGCCGCCGTCGGGGGGCGGGGGGGACGCGCCGGGCCCCCTCTCCTCGCCGAGGGCACCGGCCTCCCCGAGGGCGCCCGGCCCGAGGGAAGGGCTGTCCAGGTGGGTGGAGTTGGTCTTCTCGCTGCGGTAGCTGCTGAGGGTGCTGGGCGTCTCCTTGTCGGTGCCGCTGAAGCAGCTGTCGGACGAGCCGGCCTGGAGGGGCCGCTCCGGCGGGGGCTCCAGGGGCTGGTAGTCGGCCCCCGAGTGCCGCTTCTCCCGCCGGCCGTGCCCGCCGGGCTCCAGCAGCGCCAGGCTCAGGAAGCTCTGGCTGAGCTCCTCGCTGAGGCTGCTCTTGATGAGGGGGCTGAGCGGCGTGTCCCCCACGCTCCCCGACTCGCTGGCCGTCCGCGGCCCCGCTCCGGCGGTGGGGGACTGCTCCGAGGAGTCCGTGCTCTGGATGGACGTCTGAGCCGGGAGGGAGGGGGGCTGCTTCCTCCCGCTGGACGGGGGCTCCAACTTGGGGACGGGCAGCAGGCCGCCGCTCACCCCTTCCGGGTCAGAGGGCGCCATCGGAGCATCTCCAACTGCAGAGGGGGGAAGAGAGCATCACACAAACTATATGAAAAAAGGAGCCCTGGCTCAGTGGGATTTTAAGCAGATATTTTTAAATGTTTTCATCATGGAGACAAGGAGAGATGCGTATACTACACAGGCCTGAGATTACGGCTAAGGGTTAGAGCTACAGCCCAACGGAAGCCTGTTTTCTCGAAGGGTGCTTCCCGTCCAAGTTCCCCTGACAGGCACCGTTTCAACCTGCACAATCCTCAGACCCATGCACGGACTTCCAGGAATGCACGCCAATTGCACCCGAGACAACGGCATTCATTTTATTTTATCTGGAAGGTTTCTAGTTCACCTTTCCTAGGCTGGAGCAAACGCTTACGGCTCAGATTTGAAAATATATGGTATTGAAAAAGAAAATATATTATTATATTGGATTTTATTTATTGGTTGGATTTATACGGGAGGGAAAGAAAAAACAAACGTGCACCAATTGGAGGAGGGCAACCATAGACACGGCGCTCTGCCCGGTCCCCCTACCACCAACTCCTCCCCACCTCCCGCAACCCAAATCAAGGCTCAGGACCTACTGCGATTCTCGGGGGAACACCGTTGTAGCATGTCCCGATCCGCCGCCGTGACAATGACGTTGTTACTCCCCTGCTCGCGCACAAGTTCCTTGATGTCTGCGAGATGGAACAGCAAAGACGGCTCTGGGTTAGGTGACTTTAAAATGCGGGGTCGGGCCTAACTGCGGAGGAGAAGCCTATCGCTGGCTACAATGGCTCCCTGCAGCCTCTGAACACCAGTGGCCAGGGGAGTGACAGGGAGAAGGGGATATTCCCTCGTCTACTGCTTGTGAGGTTCTGCTTGTGAGGTTCCCCCCACTGGGAGTGCAATCCTAGCCTGGAGTTAGGCTGGCACAGTTAAGCCAGCACAAGGGCCACTGTCAAGCACGTCTGGACCACTCTCGGAGGCAGAGAGGCCAGCACGCAGACGTGCACCACCCTCCCTGACTCCGAGAGGGGTCCAAATGGACTTTACGGTGGCCCTTGTGCTGGCCGATCTGGTTGGCCTACCTCCAGGTTAGGACTGCACTCTCAATTCCCTCATCCAGACATGCACCCTCATCCAGCCAGAGTCATCTGCCCCCCCCCCAAGAGTGTTGCTCACCTCTTACAGGCCCCCCATCCAGATGGGGCAGCAGATCCTAGACAGCAAAAGAGAAGACAAAACACAAGCCGGTCAAAAAGCTTGTTCACAGACAGGACAGACAAGGAGAAAGGGATGGAGAAAGCCCCAAGACCCGCAGCCCTGAGAAAGCAGCCCAGCCCAGCATCGTCTTCCTCACCATGACCTGGTTGAAGCCGAACACGGAATGCTGCGAGCTGCACCTCACCGGAGGCGTGGAGCTGACTTTCCGGAACACGGTCATCTCCACCCCGCCAGGATCTCTGCAAGGAGAGGGAACGGAGCTTAAAAGAAAAACACCTACATGCCCAACTATGCAAATCTGCAATGATCTACCTGGTGTACACACACATCATCATCATCATCTTGGAATCACACGCAAAGAGCAATTCCCGTCCGGTGCGCCACTCCCAACAAGCTCTACTCGTGGTTCCACTCTCCACCATCGCTCACCTGGCCTCGTTGGGGGTGGTGACCTCCTCCGGCTTCGCTCCCTCGGCCAGAGCCGAGTTCTTCTCCACGATTTCGCCCTGGTCGAACATGGTGTGCAGGCGGTAGTTGACGGTCTTGACGGTGGTGAAGAAGACGGCCACCACGGCGCAGTAGACGCCCGCCACCGCGACACTGGGAGGCGTCACCTGGGGCAGGAAAAAGTCACTTTGGACGTTGTGAGAGAGGCCTCGCCCCCTCCCCTGCAACACAGCCAATGGATCAGGGGCAACCCTGGACGGCCGCCCCTTCGAGACTATTTCTTTGGAGCAGTAGCACAGGGCTGGGTGCCAACTTGTGAAGTACGCAGAACTCTTCTTCGGGTATTCAAAGCAAAGAAGTGAATGCATAGAAGATACAGGAAACTGCCATAAGGAGTGAGAGCCTGAGTGAGACCCTTGGCCCTTCTAGCTCAGGGCACAATCCTGACCTGGAGTGAGGCCAGCAAAGTCTGGCCGGCACAAGGGCCACCGCAAAGCGCGTTTGGACCACTCTTGGAGTCGGGGAGGGTGGCGCACGTCTGTGTGCTGGCCTCTCTGGCTCCGAGAATGCTCAGGCTTGCAGCGCTGGAAACTAGACAGGACACCCAGGGAGCAATGCGCTGTTAGCAGCAGTGACATTTTGCTAACGAGGCTACTTTTGTCCCCGAGCTGCCGAGCACGAACAGGGGCGCATCCTCGACTGAGCTCCTCCAGCTCCGTGGCTGAGCAACCCCGTCGCACCCCAGCCCACCCCCAAGAGCAACACTGACTCAGTGTGCGCAGGCCGTCCCTGAGCAACATTCTCACAGCCCAGCCCCAGCACTGAATCTGAAAGCCGTCCCCGCTCCCTTCCTTCTCTGTGCACTGCTGACTTCAAGACTGTCGTCAAAAGATTATGCCTTGGCTCTCAACACTTCCCAAAGGCGGCTAGAAAACAACAACACTCTCATTTAGATTTCCCGAGCACCATCGTCCAGGTTTCAGAGATGGGGAGAGGCAGAGATGGGGGTAGCTGCAATGTCAACCTTCTTAGGCTCCAGCCAGCACTGCATTGATAGTCGCCTGAACACCGAGAGAGTCTCCGGGCCAGTTCTCAGACTGCAGTGGTGGCACTCCAAACTCCGGACAGGAAGCGAGCTGTACGATGTAGGGATGCTCTCCTGGTCACGGTAAACCCTGGTTTGGCCGGCATTCTGGTTTCCTGAAGGGACAGATGCTGCAGGGAAGGCCTCCTCTTGCTCACAGCCTTGCCCTCCAGGCTGCCCATTGGCTTCCACCGCCTTTTTCCATCAGCAAAACATGACAAACAGCAACCCCAGGCCTTTCTTGCCTCATTAGATTTCAGGGCCGACAGCCCAACTACTTCCCTGAAGGATAGCCGAGAGACGGGCTCTCAGTTTTCCCCAGGCAAGCACTTCACTTGAAAGCCAGGAGAAATGGATCTGGAGCCTTCCCGTCCAAAGAAATAAAAACACAAGCGGGGGGGGAGATTCCATGCAATGCAATCAAGCAATTCACTTAAAGCGTTTGGTTCCGCAGGCCTGGAACCGAAATGAAAGTTGTCCTGGTCCTCTCATTATTGCATCCCAGTTCCAACTCCTCCACCCCAGGTATTTTTGCAAAGACAAATGGATTTTTAAAAAAGCCACAGTCCCTGGCATTAATGAAGCCACTGGTTGAAATTTCATGAATTCCCAGCGTCCTGATCAATGTATTTTGCTTGCTTACACCTGAGCTGTTGGTTTCAGCCTCTCTCTCTCTCTCTCTCTCTCTCTCTGTGTGTGTGTGTGTGTGTGTGTGTGTAACCTGCTAGCACACCTGCAAACAAACAAGAGAACGTGAAATGGAACAGGTTCAACCCCCACCACCACCAAGTGAGTGGGATGAAAATTCAGATGAAGCGGGAGCTCCAAGGCAGTAGAAGAGGAGAGTGGAAGAGGAACAAGTTTGTCAAGGAGCTTAACAAAGGAATGATTGGCTAGGGATTCTCACGAGCTTTGCCTTGTAGATTAATACGCACGTATACAATTCAAGTTTGTCAACTATTCATATGGGTTTTGGGAGGGCTATAGCTTATTATTTTTTCTTGGAATATGTTACATGGTATTTTATGCTGCTGTTCCTTAAAGGACCCTACTAGATGACTATCCCTGCCTGTTTTTCCCCTTCACAACCGCCCTACAGAGGTTAAGCAAAGAGAATGACTGGCCCGAGGTCACTCAGAGGGCCTGACAGCCAAAAATGGGATTTGAACACAGGACTTCTCAGTCTTAGTCCCCCATTTTAACCCAGAGTCTCTCACTGCCACATGAATCTCAAATCTGAAGGAGAAGCTGAGGGAGAATTAAGACTCCCAGCAGCTGGTGATGCCCACCAGCTGAAATGGACTCAGAAAAATATTGCCCTTTTATCTGAGTCTGGAAGCGTAAGACCATCAGAATAGCCCCTATGCTGGATCAGGCCAAGGGCCCATCTCATCCAGCTTCCTGGATCTCACAGTGGCCCAGCAGATGCCTCAGGGAGCACACGCAACAAGCAGAACTTGGAAACAAAAGGGAAACCTGTTCCAGACCACAAGCTGGACAGCCCTTTAAACGGCTACAGAAGTCAACATCCACTACACAAGCACACAGAGACGCCGTTCCTCCGCCCCAAGCCCCCTGCTCCAGCATGGCCTCCTCGTCCGAGACTCACCATATACAGCAGGAACGGAAAGGTGAGCAGGAAGATCCAGGTGTAGAGGTGGAAGCAGTTGGAGAAGGTGCTCTGGTGTGGGTCGAAGAACCAGCCACCGGTCAGCGAGGCCCAGACGCCCTGGCGGAGGATCTGCAGGACCTGTGACCCCATGTCCACGGTGGGGCTGCGTCTGCCGCCGCCGCCGCCGCCTCTTCTTCTTCTTCGTCCTCCTCCTCCTCAGAGAACAGCACTGCCCAGCTGGCACCCACCACGTCCTTCATCAAGGCAGCTCGAGTCCCATGTTCCACAGGGCTGGGGGGGGTGGGGGGGATCCAGAACCCTCTTCTCCCCCTTCTGGACCCACCCTCTGCTAATTCTTCCCTAGTGGCCAAGGAGGGAGGGGGTGGTTCACAGCCGGGCTGCCCTCCCCATCCAGGGCAGGTGTTTGGCCCCTAAGCACCCTCTTTCCTCCCCCCCCCCACAAGCAACCACCCCCTCCCCCCTTCCAGCCACTTCCCTCTCCAGTGGCCGTCCCCTTCCTCCCCCTGCTGCTCACGTCATAGTGGCTTCAAAAAGGGGGGTGCAGGGCAGGGTGTCAGGGCTGGCCCCCCTTCCCAGAAAAACCAGGCAGAGCCCCCTAAGCTGGCCACCGGAAGTGGCTAAGTGGGGGTCAGCCCCCAGGCGGGGGGCGGGCAAGGGGGGTCCCTGGGGAAGGCAGAGGCAGAGCTGACCCAGGAAGCAGCCCCCCCGGCGCCCCCACAGGTGGAGGGCCCCCAAGTCTTGTTCACTTCCGGGTCAAGGGTCAGCCCCTGCTTGGCCTGAGTGGAGGGGGGCACCTGGCGCCTCAGCCTGAGCAGCGGCTGCGGAGGCCGGAAGAGGAGCCCGAGAAGCAGCAGCAGCAGCAGGGGCAGCCTCGGCAACTCGCATGCGCCATCCTCTCCCTCCCAGACAGGAAGCAGACGCAGAGCAGGGTCAGCCCACAGCGCCGCTCTCCGTCGGGGCGAGCCCGCGCCCGCTATGCGCATGCACCGGGGCGCCGCGGCCGGCCTGCGCATGCACCCTCGCCGCGCGCTCCTCCATCCAGCGGGCGGAAGCGTCGCTCCGCGCACATGCGCGTCTCCGGAGGACCCAGCGGGCAAACGCCAGGGCGGACGCCGGCCTCCAGAGGGACAAATGCGCACGCGCAGACTTCCGGGTATTTTTTCCTTTAAAGGCGGGATCATGGGCGGGATGTTGAGCGCCCATCTTCTTTGCTATTGGCCGGCTCCTGTTGAGAAGCAGCCCTCTCCACCACAGAGCAAGGAGGAGGAGAGGGAACCTCTCCATTGACGTCACTGTTGTATTTTTTTTTTTCCTCGCGTCTCTGACCCGCCCAGGTTTCCTTCTTTAGGCAGGATTTAAAGGGGCAGGGAGCGATGGAGGAGGGCGGGGGTGGGGGAAGCACAATAAATAAATTATGCTGGTTTGCATGTTTAAATCACTGTACTGTGTTGCACCAAAAGGCTCACCACTGCTTGTTATTATTTTATTAGCATAATACTTAATAATAAGTTTTTAATAGTTTTAATGTTACAGTTTCAATTATTTATCTTTTTATTGTTTTATCTGATTTTAGTGTTCGTAATTTTAATATTGTGAGCCACCATGGGTGCCCCAATATCGGGCAGAAAGGCGGGGTAGAAATGCTATTATTGATATTAATATTAATAATGTAATAATTATATAATAATTATATTATTAATAATAATTGGGATATTTGAAAATGGTGAGTTGGGTAATTTTTCCAGATTTCATAAATTGAAAGGCAGAAGGAAGCGTGATCTATTTTTATTCTATTTCTCATTCCATGGTTATTACTCTGAAATGCTTTGAAAGTGTACTAGTTGGTGATACAGTTTCAGCAGATGCAGCCACAGTATTATTTCAAACTGGAAAATATCTTAGATCACCGAAAGCCCGGTACTTTATGTTTTTATCTGGATATTTTAACACCAAAAATTAGTGCCCATCAACTGGGAACAGATTTGCTAGATGTCAAGAGAGACAGCCCAGAAGACAACACTTTGGCCCAGAAATGAACGAGAAAAGATGCAGAGATCAGAGCTGTCATTGTCCCATCCATTGACACAAGGTTTTTCAAATCTTAAAATGTCCCATTCGACTTTGTGCATATTGTTCCAGCAGTCATAATCACTCCAGCATCATTACGGCAGGGGAGATATTGAAAGAGGTTGAGAGGCCACATTAATGGTTGAATCCAGAGGTCAACAGGAAACTCCCTGGTTGGAAACTTCCTGGTTCCTGTTGTTTGCTACGCTTCTCCAGTTCTGAAAAAAAAACAGATCTCTAAATAAAGGTCAATACAGTGCAACAGTGGTGAAAGTATAAGAGGATGGGAAAGCAGCAGGAGGAACAGAAAAATTACAAATGCTAATCTGTAAGTGAGATTTAGCACTGCAGCTAAAAGACTGCAAAGCAAGACTTTTCCGGTTTGAATCTTGCTTTTGCTATCAGCCCACTGGGTGGCCTTAGATCAGTCACGCTTTCTGAGCCTCAGTCATCCCCCTCTGCAAAATGGGCATAAGACTATGTATTGTTGAGAGCAGGGACTAAGCAGTCCTGGTTCAAATTTTGGCTCAGCTGTCAATACATTGCATGTTGGATTTTTTTGGGGGGGGGACCCCCAGGTGCCAAATTATCTTGGCATGCCACTGACACCTGCTATACAACTGCTACATAGAATTATTCCTGTAGGATTAATTCAGCCACTGGTGAAGAAACAAAAATATATACAAGAAAGGGCATCGGGAGCACACGAAGAGCTCACAGAGAAGTCTTGGGAAAACGGAAGGATTTTGTGGCAATGACAGTGCTAGCTGAAGAATCCTGTGTAACACAGAAAGCCTACACGTGTTCTCATTCTTCAAAGCTGGTTCAGCAGGAATGTCCCATTTGGTGTGCGGAGAGTTTTCTCTTTCGCCTTCATGCACCACCCAGCATGGATTTGGGGGCAGGACCGTTGGCTTAAGCAGCCATCAAGTTGGTACAGTACTTCCCTGCTCCTCCTCCCCACCTCCTCCCTGCCGTACAGAATCCAACCCTCTGGGAGTATCGGTGGGCAAAGAGAATCCGGTGGGAACGGAATGATGGGAAGGCGAGACCCTTCACCCCCCCCCACCCTGCTGGTTTCCTTCGAACACCGGAAAAGACTGGAGCAGATCACATGATTGGCTTCCTGAATACAGAAGGGGGGGCAAGCCTGATTCTTTGAGCTAGGAAAAGTGCCTTAACCCTTTGTATTCCTGTGGCCTCCAGCCCTGGGCAGATCAAGACCCCAAATCAAGACAAAAACATTGTCGTCCAGTGACAAACCACCCCATGAATCCTGGCTCCCATGGCAAGAGATCTGTGGGGCACGTCCTTGCTGCATTCTGAGAGTCAGGCCCACCGGGAGCCTTGAATGGAGCTCCCCCGCGCCCTCCGCCCCAATCTTCATTTACAGTTGCTGGTTTGTCCTCTTTCCACCCAGGCTGTAGCAGAGATGCGGTCACAGCATTTCCAAGCCCAAACAATTCTAGTCTCGCAACCACAGATCACAGAGGTTCACCGTACCGCACTGTACGTTTGGACCACACAGACGTGAGAGGGGTCCAAACGCGCTTGGCGGTGTCCCTTGTGCCCGCCAAACCTTGCTGGCCTGACTGTGCCGGCCTAACTCCAGGTGAGGACTGTGCCCTTATACTGTCACGGGAGCCGAGGAGATCTGTGTGACCCCAAAGTTGGCGCTCTTTTTCTTTGCTGCCAAGACGAAGCTGCTTCTTTGGACGGAGCCATGAGCCCCCGCGTGGGCCACACGTCCCGGGGCTGAGAGTTGGCTGGAGAAGCCCTTCCCTTTTGTTCCTCCCAGGCTCGCCGGAGAGAGACCCGCCTTCCCCGGGGCAGGCCCTGGAATTCAAAGCCCTCCCCTCGCCGCCCTGCCTTCCCCGCCTCGCTCCGTCCGGCACTTCTGCCCAGGACGGGGCGAAGGAGCCTCTGCAACGCTGGTGGCCAGAGACGCGCCGTCGGCGCGCCCTCCTCGACGGGACGGGTGTTCGGCTGCTTCCTTGAAGCCCACCCGGCTCGCCACCCACGCGCGGAGCTGCGAACGGGGCGTGGGGAGAGAGGGAACGAGAGAGCCCGACGGCGATCCGGAGCCGCCTCGCCAGGAAACGTCGAAGGGGAAGCCGTCGGACCGGGGAACCGAGCGCAAAAGCGCTGCGTTTTGGAGAGCCCCTCGGCGGAGAGGAAGGCGGGCGAGGCTCGAGGGCGCACGATCCCTGCCTCCGCCCCCGGATCGCAGGGGGGCCGTCCTCGCCCTCTCCGACGAGGGAGGAAATCGGCAGTAGGGAGCGGCTCCGGGAAGGGACTCGACGGGGCGGGAGGGAGGCCGGCCGGCGGGCCTCTGTGGGAGGCGATGTAGAGCCGCCAGGCGTTGGAAGGACTCTCGGCTCCAGTAGGGGGGCCCTGTTTCCCCGATGGGAGGGGGCTCTCGCAGGCAGCCGCGGTAGCCCCACCGCCCTCGCCCCCACTCCTTCTGGGCCCCCGTCCCGCGGGAAGGCAGCTGCGTGGAAGGCCATGCTGGGGACGTAGCGGCGGGGGTCGCCCGAACCAATGCCGCCCCATGGAGCCGCTGAGGAGCATGTTCCGGAAGGCGCCTCCCTGGGGGGGCGGCCCGCGGGGGGGCGGGGCCCCCACCGCCTACGCCAACCCCGTCTGGACGGCGCTGTTCGACTACGAGGCGGCCAGCAGCGACGAGCTGACCCTGCGCAAGGGCGACCTGGTGGAGGTGCTGTCCTGGGACGCGGCCATCTCCGGGGATGAAGGCTGGTGGGCCGGCAAGGTCAACGACCAGGTGGGCATCTTCCCGTCCAACTACGTCTCGCCCAAGACGGGGGGCTACGCGGGGCCCGAGGGCCCCCCGGAGGCCGACTTCCGCGACCTGCGGCTGGAGGAGGTGATCGGGGTCGGCGGCTTCGGCAAGGTCTACCGGGGCAGCTGGAGGGGGCAGCTGGTGGCGGTCAAGGCCGCCCGGCAGGACCCGGACGAGGACATCAGCACCACGGCGGAGCGGGTGCGGCAGGAGGCCCGGCTGTTCGCCATGCTGCGGCACCCCAACATCATCGCCCTGAAGGCCGTCTGCCTGCAGGAGCCCAACCTGTGCCTGGTGATGGAGTACGCGGCCGGGGGCCCGCTCAGCCGGATGCTGGCCGGCCGCCGGATCCCGCCGCACATCCTGATCAACTGGGCCGTGCAGATTGCCCACGGGATGCAGTACCTCCACTGCGAGGCCATCGTGCCCGTCATCCACCGGGACCTCAAGTCCAACAACAGTGAGTAACGTTCCTAACGCTTGATAGCGATGATCCCGAGGGCTGTGCGCAGAGGAAACGCCGGCATCTTCCCCTCCCCAAAATCAGCGGCGTTCTGACAAATTTCTAGGGTCTGGCGGACCCCACGGCGGAGTCAACATTTGCCACGCTTGGCAAACGCCGGCGTCCCGTTTGAACAACGCAGTGTTGAATCTGGCGGCCTGCGCTGTTGCCTTTCAGATTCATTTCGGGGTCCTGTCCTCACTGGAATCGGGGTCATCCCATCCACCAGGGGGCATGAGGCGGTCGCCTTCATTGGCAGAGGGCACTCTCGACCGGCCTCCTCCTGGAAATAGAGCAGAAGAGGAAGTGTGGAGGAGAAGAGAGTAACAGCCTAGCTCGTCTGAGGCTGAATGCAAGGGTTGCTCTAGCCCTCACTCTCTACTCCTCACTTCCTCTTTCTTCCCTTCACAAATCTTGGGGGAAAGGCCAGCCGCTCTGAATCAGAGACGTGCGCCATCCTCCCTGACTCCGAGAGTGGTCCCAACACGCTTTACGGTGTCCCTTGTGCCGGCCAAACTTTGCTGGCCTCACTGTGCCGGCCTCACTCCAGGTTACGCTTGAGGATCAAGCAAAATATCACGGACTCTTTACCAAGGTTTCAAATAAACCTGGGCTAAGCTAGGAAAAATATGGAGGGGGGGGACACAAATGTGAGCACCGTGGAAAGGCCGAAGGCTGTGGTCTGTAGCAGGAGCCGTTTTGAAAAGAGAGTGTCTTTGGGCATATGCAGAGGGCTGTTCCTCGCCCATCAAATAAACCCCACCATCTTCCAGGTCTTTGCACAGGGAGTGCTTTGGCAGAGAGGGAGGCACGCAGGCAGGTCTCTGTGAGATGAAACCTCTGCTTCCCCCGGACCTCTTCTGTTCAGCTCCAGGAGCTTGCCTGAGTGTGACCTCGGTGACCCGGGGCCAGAAGGACATGACGCCGCCTCTCTCTCCCTCCCTCCCTCCCTCTCTTGCAGAAATGGCCTCTGTTTCCTCCTGCGAGGGCGAGATAAATGTTTTCCTTTCCATGCACACAAGGGCTTGGGGAGGTGCAGCTTTTCCGCTGGCCAGACACGCCTCTCCAGCTCTAGGCCGGGGAGGGTGTCGGGAAATCGGGTCACCCGTGTGGACCAAAGCTCAGCCTAGGAGTCGGACCCTTGGCTTGTCTCACTTGGTGTTTTGGCTGGCAGCGGCTGTCTCGGTTCCGGGTCCGTGCCCTAGCTAGAGATACCAGCGGAGCTCGATTTGGCTCTCGCCTGTGCCCTGACCTGCTGCAACAGCCATGGGCAAGCCATTGCCAGTCTGTCTTCCCAAAGGCCCCCTCGTGAGCATTCACGGCGGGGGACCAGCAGAGGGCTGTACTGGTTCATTGCTCTGTTTTGCCACAGCTACGTTGCCCTGGCTTGTGCCATAACCACGCTGGCGAACCAGCTGCAGGCAGACGGGTGTTACCGACCGGGTTGCCAGAAGCTTTGCTTCCTGCGCGACCCAGATTTGGCTCCGCTGCCCTCTCGGGTCGACGGCTTTTGAAACGAGATAAAAGCTCCCCCAACCTGTTTCTGGGAGGGTGAAAGTCGATGGGGGTGGGGGGAGCTTAATGACCCAGGCAGGGTAATTAATACGAGTCGTTGGGGGGTTGAAGCTCTCCCCAAGTTCTTGCTTTTGGCTTGCCATGGAACAGGGTTGGCCCACCCAGGAGCCTAGAGGGAGCAAAAGAAGAAGGGAGGAGAAGAGAATGCGGCGCTAGATTGTCTCCAGCACTCTAGCCAGCCACTCTTCGCCTCCAGACATCCACTCCATTCCGCTAGCCCTTGGTTGGACCTGCCACAGAACGCGCGAAGTCGTGAGAAAGAGAAGGGTTCCTTTGTGCACGTGAAGACTGCCCTTGAATATACAACACTGGGAGTCCGTTGTGTCCCAACAGGGGAAACAAACGGGTGCAATGAGGGGCCAGTGTGGAGGTGACGATGGAGCCTCCAGCTTCAGTGGCAGTCTAGCTCAGAGTACGAGTCGCCGAGGAGCGACTGCAGGAGAAAGGTGTGCCTTCGCTGTGGATGTTTTAGAGGCACCTGGTCAGTCTCCGTGGAGGAAGAAGGTGCGGGCCTAGATCCATGTGGTGTGTGCTGGGCCTGATTCAGCGCTGCAGATCTATTTTCTGCAATAAACTGACCATTAATGACACCCTGAAGTTTGTCTCCCTGGCCAAAACACACACACACAAAAAAAAATTTTTTGTTTACTTATTGGCACCCCCAAAAACATGTCCGCCCGTCCATCTGTTCCCCCACCAGTTGGGTGGCAAGTACACCTGGCTTAGGCCCTGCTGCCAAGTCAAAGATCTGGGTGGTGATGCTCTCCTGCCCCAGAATTGTAAGCCGGAAGAGGCAGTCGGGCAGCAGAGTTGAGCAATCGCACGTAGAAAAAAAAACCCGCTTTGGAAGATGGTGCAATCTTGACTGTGGGAACCCTCGGGCGCTTTTAGTCACGGGCTGGGGCATCACAAGAAGGGAGTCTGGGACTTAGAGCGCAATCCTGACCTGGAGTGAGGCGGCACAGTTAGGCCAGCAAAGTTTGGCCGGCGCAAGGGCCACCGTAAAGTGGGTTTGGACCCCTCTCAGAGTCAGGGAGAATGGCGCACGTCTGTGTGGCGGCCTCTCATCCCATCCACCAGGGGGCATGAGGCGGTCGCCTTCATCGGCAGAGGGCACTCTTGACCGGCCTCTTCCTGGAAATAGAGCAGAAGAGGAAGTGTGGAGGAGAAGAGAGTAACAGCCTAGCACGTCCGAGGCTGAATGCAAGGGTTGCTCTAGCCCTCACTCTCTACTGCTCACTTCCTCTTTCTTCCCTTCACAAATCTTGGGGAAAAGGCCAGCCTCTCTGAATCATAGACATGTGCCATCTTCCCTGACTCCGAGGGTGGTCCAAACATCTTTATTGTGTCCCTAGTGCCGAACAAACTTTGCTGGCCTCACTGTGCCGGCCTAACTGCAGGTTAGGATTGTGGTCTTAATATATGCGTGTGGTCTTAATATATCTCGCGTGCATGCGAGAGAGAGAGAGAGAGAGAGAGAGAGAGAATACATGCAAGCACAAAGGCAGGCTGTTTCCTCTGGACCTCAGTCTTCCCCATCTGTAGAATGGGGACAATTGCACGTGGCTGACATCAAAACAAAACACGCCAAAACACTTCGGGTGCTCAGAAGGGACCCTGTTTGTCACTTGGCTCCTTTTCCCTTCCCGCATTGTCCGCGGAGAGGTGAGTGAACGCCCGAGGGCACAAGACTTCCATCGGCTCCGCTAAATCGGGAGTGCCATTTGGAGCAAGGAAAAGGGGGGGAGCGCGTCTCGCTACACAGCCACGATGGCACGAGCCTCAATTGCAGGTGTCGCGTGCGCGCATGTGTGTGTGCGTGTGAGCGCACGCGTGTCTCCCTCTTTCTCAGCTCTCATTGCCAGCCTGGCTAAAGCCCCGACACCCCTTTGCAGGATGTGTGCGGGAACCTGTGGGTTTCTTTGTTCCTTGGGCAGGGTCCCAGTATCACCAAGCAGGATCAGAGCTTCTTCTGCTTTCTGTGTGGCTTTGTCGTTGTCCCCAATTGTACACACACACACACACACACACACACACACACACACACACACACCCCGTGCTGGTTTTTAACACAACCAGAGGGGAAACTCTTCCTCTTTTGCTTTCCTGGCTGGGACAGTGCTGTATACAGGAAGTCCCTGCTTATCAAGAAAGGGGGGAGAGACACAAGAGGAGTATGGGTCCTGCCCCTCCCTTCCTCCTCCTCCTCTCTCCAGCTTTCCTTTCTCCTCCCTCCACCCCTCCTCTGCCAGGAGTTCAGACCTTCCAGTTTTGCTGGTTCCCCTCTCTTATCTCTCCGGCTTGGCAGGCAGTTCCCCAACCCGGTCTTCAGCCGGCCTGTGCATCCATTGCCACAGACAAGACTGTGACCCCCGGTTACAGGAAATTGCGGTTTAGTTACCCGTCGCCTATCGTCAGCAAACTCTCAGGGCAGTTGTCCCAGAGGGGCCTCGCAGCCAACTGATGTGGGGGGAAATTTGGTTCTGCTTGCTCAGTGTAGCCAGAAGGCGGGGGTCCCTGTCGCTCGGGGGGGGGGTCCCCAGTGCACAGCCACTTGGCCCCATACCCAAGCTCAGCAGAGAGAGATCCCGGCTGCAAATCCCTGAAATAATTACACTGAGCTCCTGCAGTTTGCAAGGCACACAGACAAGCTCCCGCAGTTAGCAATCTTGTGTCAATACAAAGCGGTCAATGTTTGAGCGTCTTTTTTTTTCTGGTGTGTTTCCGTTCTATCAAAATTAGGTAGTGGGGGGGGGCAGGCGAAGGCTGGGCCACATCACTAACCCCCCTCAGGCCTCGAAGCTATTCATTAGGGCTGCCTCATTAGGAGAAATGGATTCAGTGTGTGTGTGTGTGTGTGTGTGTGTGTGTGTGTGCGCGTGCGCGCGCGCTTTGTGGTTTGTTTTTATTTTTTGCAAATAACAACTTAAAACAAAACACAACTTGCAAATAAATAACAATTCTATTTCTTAACATAAGAACATAAGAAGAGCCCTGCTGGATCAGGCCAAAGGCCCATCTAATCCAGCTTCCTGTATCTCACAGCGGCCCACCAGGCGCCCCAGGGAGGCATGAAACAACAAGATGCTTGCATCCCGTTGCCACTCCCTTGCACCCGGTACCAGTAGCCCACCACCTTTGTAAGGAGGTTGCACAATCCATCATTGCCTATAGCCCACGATGGACCTTTCCTCCAGAAATCTGTCCAATCCCCTCTTAAAGGCATCAAGACCAGATGCCATCACCACCTCCTGTGGCAAGGAGTTCCACAGATTAACTACCCGGTGGGTAAAAAAGTACTTCCTTTTATCTGTTTTAACTCTCCCAACCCTCAGCTTTAGTGGATGCCCCCTGGTTCTGGTGTTTTGAGAGAGGGAAAAGAACATCCCTCTATCGACTTTATCCCTTCCATGCATAATTTTGTATGTCTCAATCATGTCCCCCCTCAGGCACCTTTTTTCTAGACTGAAGAGCCCCAAACGCTGCAGTCTTTCTTCATAAGGGAGGTGCCCCAGCCCCGTAATCATTTTTGTCGCTCTCTTCTGCACCTTTTCCAACTCCACTATGTCCTTTTTGAGATGCGGCGACCAGAACTGGACACAATATTCCAGGTGTGGCCTTACAATCGATTTGTACAATGGCATGATAATATTGGCTGTTTTATTCTCAACCCCTTTTTTAATCACCCCAAGCATGGAATTGGCCGTCTTAATTGCTGACGCACACTGGGTCGATACCTTCATTGAATTGTCCACCAGCACCCCGAGATCTCTCTCCTGAGCTGTCACAGACAGCTCAGAACCCATTAGCCACTTTTTAGGCCACTTTTTTAAAAAAAGTTTTTTTCTTTTTAGGCCACTTTTAAAAAAAAAAAGTCTTGCAAAGAGCTAAGTGCGTCCCCGGTGGCGGGTCCTTGTGGAGTGTCGCTTTTAAAAAGTGGGTCCCGGTGCTAGAAGGTTTGAGATGCTCTAAGGCGTTGTCCCTAAACAGGGGTGGGAGCTCTGGGCTGGGGTCCTGGGCTTATACACATTTGGTACAACCGCTTTCAACCCTCACTCTTGCGGGGTGGAGGTTAATTATATGGGGGGAGGGAATGGGAGTAGCTACACCTTCCTCTCGAACATAAGAAGAGCCCTACCCTGCTGGATCAGGCCAAAGGCCCATCTAGTCCAGCTTCCCGTATCTCACAGCGGCCCACCAGGTGCCTCAGGGAGCACACGAGACCACAAGATGCTTGCATCCTGTGGCCACTCCCTTGCACCCGATACCAGTAGCCCACCACCTTTGTAAGGAGGTTGCACAGTCCATCATTGCCTATAGCCCACGATGGACCTTTCCTCCAGAAATCCGTCCAATCCCCTCTTAAAGGCATCAGGACCAGAAGTCTGGGGAGACGGTGCCTGCCAGACTTGAGAACACAGAAGGGCTTCCCTTGTGTTGGGTTTTTCGGAGGGGGGGGGAGTTGCTCACCAGCCTCTCTGAAACAATGACAATGGTTGGAGGGCGGCCCCAGACTTCCTCCGAGCCACTTCCTGCCCGCGCTTGGCTCAGGCTTCCTCCCCGGCCAGGGCTAGCAGGGAGGGGGGGAGGAGCCCAAAGCTTGGAGCCCGAATGGGTGGGGGTAGGGGGTGCCTCCGTGGGGTTCTGCAGGGGGAGCCCCTTCCCTGTGGCGGGACACCCTCCCCGGAGCCCGGCCGAACAATGGCCCGATTCTCCTGCCAGGCCGCGAACACAATGGGGAGCTCAGTGACGCAGCGGCCCAGGGAAATGTCGGAGTCGCCTACGGGTCACGGGGCCGAGGCGCTGGCCGTGCGGGAGGGGGGCGGCCTGGGGCTGGACTGGGGGGGGGCTCGCAGCTTGGATGCTGTGGGACGCAGCAGGTTGCCCAGCCGAGGAGGTGGAGGGTGGAGAAATAGCTGTCCTCCATAGCTCGGCTGGCCCTAGATAAATGTGGGGCCTGGGCCTGTGTGCTTGGTATCTCATCAGAAAGTGCGTTTAGTTTGGACCCCTCTCGGAGTCAGGGAGGAGGGCGCACGTCTGTGTTCCGGCCTCCCTGACTCCGAGAGTGGTCCAAA
>JAJKFI010000133.1:734895-836167 GCA_029204185.1 Lerista edwardsae | reverse complement strand
CACACACACACACACACACACACACACACACACACACACACACACACACTGTTTTCCTGCAGGAGTAGAAGAACAAGGAACATTGCACAAGGCTCTTGCACTCCTGTAAGGAGACACCTCTCGCACACGCTTGTGCACTCACACTCGTCCACCCAGTCAGGCCACGCGGCGAGCCGAGGCCACGAGCACGACGCAAAGGTGGACGGCCACCTTCCCGCTTTTGCCACGGGCCCCTGAGGTAGACGGCCTCTGAACCCCGAGGCGCCGCAGAACCCTCGGGGCTCGTAGCCATCGACAGACTGGCCCGCCATGAATTTATCTCACCCCCCTCCTCTTCCAAAACCATCCAGGCTCGTGGCCTTAGCGGCGTCTTGTGGCAGGGAGTTCCACAGGCATCCTGCTGAGAAAGCAGAGAACTCCAGACCTGGGGTGGGACTGGAGTCTTGGTGCTGGACCCTGGGGCAGATTTTTCTCCGAACGTCAGGTGGGCTTCACTGCTTGGCTCTCTCTCTCTCTTCTCCCCACCAGGCAACGTCCCAAGTGATGCCCCGGAAGTGGAAGATCCGGTGCCAGAACGCCCCAGCGCCCCCCGGCTCATCCAGCGGGCTCTGCTCCGGGGCTCAGCCTTGTTGGCCTCCCTTGGCTTGGGCCGGGAGCTGCCGCCCGCCCCCCAGGACCCTCCACTGAGCACCCCTCCGAGAGGGAGCCCCCCCGCCGTGCAGGTCGAGCCCTGCAAGGAAGACCCGCCCACCGACCTCCTCGTCGACCTGGCCTCCTGTGGGGAGGGCGACCGGGAGGCCTTGCCCCCACTCTGGGCCCAGACCTCGCCCAAGATCCCCCGACTCGGAGAGGGCCGGCTCAGCAGAGCCCAGAAGTGGGGTAAGTGGCGGTGGACGCTACGCAGGCCCCTCCTACGTGGGGCGGGGAGGGAGAGGCCGTTGTGAACGTAATGGTGAAAAACCTTGTGAAAATAAAACGTGGATCTGGAACGATGCAGAGCTGGGGCGCCTAGAGGGTGTGAAAACCGTTTCCAGCCCTCTCTTAACTCCCTGAGTTCAAGGAGTGAGATTGAGGAGCCGCAGCTAGAACAAGGCCCACACGCCCCTCCGCGCCGTCCCCCGAGGCGGCCGCCCCAGTAGACCGCACGGGTGGGCCGTCCTCGGTTCGGTGCCGATCCAACCCTGTGCGTTTTTTGGCATTTCCGTATTCGCCGTTGGGGCGGGTGTCGTCAGGAACAGAGGTTTAAACAGAGGTTTATTTCAGCATGTCAATTTTTGAAAACCGAAGTAAAACAGATGCAAACACAAGCCAGTTTCCATCCTGTAAACGCAAACAATTTCCACTTGTGTTTCAACCTGGCTCGCAAGGCACCTCCCTGTTTGCTAACGCCTGCCTTTCTCTCGGCCCCCTGCAGATGGCGCACTCCCGTCTCCATCCTCTCCGCGCAGCCCTCGCTCGCCGCGCCCCGCGCCCCACGCCGGCCTCATCTCCCGCCCGCGGCCGTCCCCCCTCCGCAGCCGCATCGACCCCTGGAGCTTCGTCTCGTCCGGACCCCGCGCCTCGCCGGCCCACTCCCCCCGGTTGGGGCCACGCCAGCTCCAGCCCTCCAGCTCCGACGGCGCCAACCCTTTTGCGGCCCCCAGCCTGGACCCCTTTGCTTGTGGGGACTTCTCAGCACCCAGAGAGACGCCGGCACGCGCCGACCCCTCCATCGGAACGCCCGGGCTGGCAGCCCTGGGGCAGCTCAGCCCCCCTGCGCCGGCCCACTGGACCTCCAGGCCACGGCCCCCTCGAGAGGAGCTGCCCGTCTCGCCCTGGTGGTCGGCCGCCGTGTGCCCTCCAGGCAGAGCAGCCCCAAAGTGAATGGGGGGCCAAAGAGGAAGCCCCGCCTTCCAGACGGACCTTTTTGCTGGGGGTGCCGACGCCCACCTCCGCTGCGATTGGACGGGAGGCAGCCAGTGTGAACAGACTGGGAGTGCGCTCTACTGTAAAAGGGGAAGGATGTAGCTGCTCCTTGGTTGTGTTTAGGATGCGGGGGGGGGAAGAACGACCGTTGGCAAGGACCCTCCCCCCGCACCCTTCCCCCTTGTCAATCACTGGGTGCAGGATCAGACCGTTTCGCTCTCTCAGCCAGGAGCTGCAAGGATTTGGTGCCACTGCTCAGAATACAGGGCGGGGGGGGGGGAGAGCCCGGGGTGGTCCGGGAAGCTGGCTGAGGGGGAGGCAAGTGGAGGAGAGCAGGGTGGGGGCGTTTCTGATGCCCCCCCCCCCATGTATGATGAACACTAACCAGTCAAAGCCACCGATGGGGAGCAACCCTTTTCTCCCGCTATGGTCCACTTTTGCAGGTGGAGATTGTGGCGGGGAGGGGGGGGTCCCAGCTTCCCACCCACCCACCCACCCTGGCTAGAGTCTTGGCCAGCCTTTTTCACTGGCAGCTATTTTTTCTTCTTCTCCGTCTCCCACCCCCACAGGCCTCCAACGCCACTCAACCACTACTGTGCCTTTGTGGGGCTCTGTCTGTTGGGTACAAGGGAGTACCCAGTTGGGAGACCCCTCCCCGTCTCCCCCCAACCCTTTCCAAACATTCCACACACACACACATACACTCACACACACTCACTCTCACACACACACACACCCCAGGTCCCACCACAACGCCCGCCTTTTCGAAACGAGGCCCCGGAAGCAGCGTGCGTACGAGAGCAAGGTTGTGTCGCGAGTGTGCAGAAGTGCGAGAGGGCGCCAGTGGGGAAGTGGGGTGGGGTGAGGGCAGGACGCCCCCCACCCGTGTGCTAGGGTTTTAGAGCATGTGCAGAGTGCTGGGAGAAGGAGGGAAATGTGCTTGTGCAAAAAGTGGTGCATTTGTCCAGCCACCGCATTGTGAACGTGCAATTCTACTGTGTCTGCTGTCCCTACTTGAAGTTCTCGAGCGTGCCAGGCTCCCTCGGGCCCCTCCCTCTCCGTTGGCAGGGGGGGAGCCACTCCTGCCGAGCCCAAACCAGCCTGGGGCGGGCCTAGCCTGTGAAACCTGACCAAATAAACCTCCAATGGCACCCTTGCGTTGTCTTGCTCTCTTGCAATTTCAAGTGCAGAGGCAGAACACCCGGTTCAACAAGAGGCAAGCTGAGAAACCTGCCTAGGGGCACTCGCTAACTGCCTAGGTTGAGCCATCATCTCTCCTAAGGGCTGCCTGAGAGACTGTACTCGGCTCACGTTCCATTAAGGTTACAAGCCTGGGCTGGCTTATCTGAGAGTGGGTCCTATGGAACTCAGTGGGACTTGTTTTCTTAGATGCAGAATTGAGCGACGAAAACGATTGCGGGGCTGGGGCACCTCCCTTATGGAGAACGACTGCAGCGTTTGGGGTTCTTCAGTCTAGAAAAAAGGCACCTGAGGGGGGACTTGATTGAGACACGGACAATTATGCCTGGGACGGAGAGAGTGGGTATCCCAGAGACTCCCTGCTGGGCCTTCCGGAGGGCCTTGATGCCCACACTGGGCTGACTGGTTTCCCCTTTAAGCAGCCCTGGGGCAGTAATGGAGGGAACATGGCCGGCCTCACTTCCTCAGTCACAGCAGCCACCCCGATCAACGAGCCAGAAAGCCCAAGCCAGAATCGGAATCCAGTTAGCCCGCAGGCCAGTCCAATGGTCAGCATGCCAGGTCAGTCAGGGTCTGAGTCGTGCCAACGCCAAACCAGCCAGACCAGAATCCAAGCTCGTAGTCAATGGCCTGTGCAGCTCCCGACAGCCAGCTGTGTTCCTGAAGCCACCAGGAGCTTTGGGACTAGCCCGTGTGCTCTGGATTCAGCAGGGAGCCCACGGCTGACCCCACAAGCTCCCTCCTCAATTGGACCTTCCGCATGTCCATTACATAGCAGGAGGTTCTTTTCCCTCTCTCGCAGCACCAGAGCCAGGGGGGAAGCCACCCAAATCAAGCATCAGGAAATAAAAGTCCAGACAGGCAAAGGGACGTATTTCTTTACTCGGTGTGCAGTTGTCCTGTGGAACTCCCCGCCACAGGATGTGGTGATGGGTGGCCGGGGGGGCCTTGGGCGCCTCGTAAAAGGCTTCTGGAAGAAAAGGCCACCAAGGATTACAAGGCGTGATGGGCACATCGTGCAACCCGGGGTCCGCAATGGGGTATCTCAGAATGCCAGGGGCAAGGGAGTGGCCACAGGACGCAGGCACCTTGTGGTCTCGTGTGCTCCCTGAGGCCTCTGGTGGGCCGCTGTGAGATGCAGGAAGCTGGGATAGGTAGGCCCCATTTGGATTGACCCAGCAGGGCAACCTCCCCCATTCCTCGTCCAGGCCTCTTGGCAGGGCTAATAGTCCCCTGGGGAGCCATTGCCGCTACCTTTCTTGGCTCAGTGGTTCTGCTAAGAAGATTAGGGAAATGGCTCACTGCTCAAATTCCGGCTTGGCAAGTTCAGGCCAGTGGTTCCAGGCTCCAGCAGCCTCAGGTCTTTGGTCAGCTGGGCTGGGAAAATCCCTCTTCCTTGCTGGGCCGGAGAGTCACTGCCCATTAGGCCGGCTGGTCTATCCAGGTGGGAGATCTCCGAGGTCGACCCCCTCACAGCTCCTCCGCCTTGGATTTGACCAGACAAAGGGGAGCACAACAGAAGAGGAATTGAGGAGAGTAGAGGGGTGGGCTAGAGCGTCTCCAACCCTTCACACTTCCTCCGTTGCCCTGTTCCCTTGTTTTCAAGGCCAGGGAGAGGGGCAGGCTGTCAAGTCAGGGGAGCGGAATCTGGTGCACCCCTTTGGCTGTGGGGAGGTGGGCAGAACAGATGCGGTCACGGTTGCCCAAGCCACGGAGGGGATTGGGGTTGACTAGATGGCCTCCAGAGCCCCTCCCAGCTCTCAAACTCTGACTCCAACACAGGAAACGTCCCTCTTCCTCGTCCCAGAGAACTCCTCCAGTTCAAGCAGGGGCGTTGCGAAAGAGAAGCGCAAGGGGTGAAATTTTAACAGCATGCAAAGCAGATGCTCGCCGAGCCGGACTCAACGGGACGCCCGTAATTAGAACAGGTCTGCGATGCGTCCAACTGCCAATTTCCGTGTGCCCGGGGCGCCAACCAGCTTGCCCCCCTCTTGGGCTGCGTTGATTGGCAGTCTGGAGCCTGTGCCAGTAATGCGGCCACCCCGGGGGCACTCCCAAGGGAGGAGGCTTTTGTGTGTTTTGATAGGGCACACGCACCGCCTGCCATTGAAAGTGGGTCACACAGGAGTGCCCGGAACTACAGATCTCTCTCTCTCTCCGCCGCTCCCGCCAGCGGCCAGGTGTGGGACAAACCCTCCACCGCCACCCGGTTGTGTTTTGTCGCCCTGCCCTGCTTATCGTCCTTGCAGATCGGTGTCAGCCCTGCAGCCTGAGCCAACTTCCGACTTCGAGGACTCCGTGGCTGGGCTTGTGCAAAAAGGCGGGTGGGTTTTGACACTGCAGAGCCAACGGCTGCCCACAAAACGCCTCTACCGGGGCCCTGAAATAAACCAACACTCCAGCAGCCCTGTGCAAAATTATTATTAATATCAATCAATCACTAGTATTTATATACCGCTTTTCAACATAAAGTTCACAAAGCGGTTTACAGGCAAATAATAACATTGAAGTTAAATGGCTCCCTGTCCCAAAAGGGCTCACAATCTAAAGGAATGGAGAACACCACCAGCAACAGCCACGAGAAAGACACTGTGCTGGGGTGAAGAGGGACAATTGCTCTCCCCCTGCTAAATAGAAGAGGACACCACTTGGAAAAGTGCCTCTTGCCCAGTTAGCAGGGGTTAATATTAATATTATTATTCCAGGTTTTATTTCCAATCGTTAGATTTACGTAGGGCATTTTGAGAGCACATGCTAGCGTGAGATTCCCTTAACAAGGACCTTGTAAAGTAGCACGATTATCCCCATTTCACAGAGGGGGAAGACTGAGACCAAGAGGTTAGACCACCTGCTGAGGAGTGGTTCGAATGGGCCTGACCTCCGAGTAGCCATCTAAGGGCTTGGGCTGTAAAGTAGCTGCCCTGTCGTCATCATCATCATCATCATCATTATGATATAATATTATAATATTGATAATTGATGATCATCACCATCATTATTACTATTAATAATATAATATTGACGATGCTGACGATACTTTCTATAGCACTTTCCCACAAAACAAATCGCAAAGCCGTTTCCCCAACCTCCTTTGAACCGCGGCTCCCTGCCCCGAGGGGCTTACAATCTCAACAGAAGCGCCGGCTACGGGGCGTGCGACCCGACCCCCGGTTTCTTGAGAGCAAAAGCCCATTGGACACGGTGGGGGCTGGCTTCTGAGCAGGCGCGCGTGGCGGAGGGGAGAGGCGCGACCTGCGCGAGGGTTTGGGGCGTTCGCCCAGGTGGGGCTCGCCGTCCCGAGGCGCTTGGAGGAGGAGGAGGAGGGGGCTGGAGGGCATCGGGGCGTCCATGCAGCCTCCACGCCCGGGAGCAGCGTACCCCAGAGTCCCGTCGAGCGAGCGGGAAGGAGGGAGGGAAGGAAGGAGGGAGGCACCTGCCGCCCGTGGGCCGGCCTCGACGCCAGCTCGGCAGCCGGGCGGGGCCGCGGGGAGGCGCACAGCCGGCCGCGCCGTCGGGGAATGGCGCTGCTGCCGGCCGTGCCTGCGCGCTGGCGCTACCCGCTGCTACTGGCCGCCTACGGGCTTTTCCTGCTGCTGGGCGCCGCCGTCTTCTCGGCCCTCGAGGGGCCGCCCGAGCGCGCCCTGCGGGGGTCCCTGCGCGCCGCCCGCGCCCGCCTGCTGGCCGAGCACGGCGAGTGCCTGCCGGAGCCGCGCCTCGACGCCCTGCTGCGGCGCCTCCTCGGCGCGGGCAGCTACGGCGTCTCCGGCGCGGGCAACGGCTCCGGCGACGAGAACTGGGAGTTCACCTCGGCGCTCTTCTTCGCCGCCAGCGTCCTCACCACCACCGGTAAGGCGCGGCGCCCCGTCCGGGAAAGCGCCTCCTCTCTTGAACGGGGGCCGGCTGCTGGGCAGGTGGAGAGCCTCGGCGCCCTCCCTCAAGTGGCAGGGAGTCGCACTGGAGCGGCGAGCTGGAGAGACTTTAAAAGCAGATGGAAGAGTCTGCCACGAATGCTCGGGGAGGGCGTTAAGGGCGCAATCCTAACCAACTTTCCGGCACCGGGGTAAGGGCAATGCAGCTCTGGGGGAAGGGAACAAACATTCCCTGACCTTGAGGAGACCCCCACGATTCCCCCCCCCCCGCCAAACTGCATTGGCACTCCCATTGGCACTGCTAGATAGTTGGTTAGGATTGTGCATAGGAATGTACGTTATTGATCAAGAAACCTGCCTCTCCTTTCAAACCGGGCCTTCTCGCGCATCTAGAATACACGTGTGCATTTATGCTCTTTTTTTTGCTGCACGTTCTCACGTTCTCAGCCCAGCCGCCGTAGAAAAGCTGCCTTGGTAGCGTGGCCTGCAGTTTCTCTCGTGGCCACAAGAGGGCAGCCAATTGCTACAACAGCAGAATCACCCGCAGGACCCTCTTAGTAGCTTCCCCAGGCAAAAACATCAGAAGCGCGCTGCTGGATCAGGCCCATCTAGCCCAGCTTCCTGCATCTCACAGCGGCCCACCAGATGCCTCAGCGAGCGCATGAGACCACAAGGTGCCTGTATTCTGCTGCCACTCCCTTGCACTTGGCATTCTGCGGTTGCCTGTTTTAAAATAAGGAGGTTGTACCACCCATCATGGCTTGTAGCCCACAATGGACTTTTCCTCCAGAAATCTGTCCAGTCCCTTGTTCTGCCAAATTCCCTGTTGGGCCTCCCCAAGGGCCCCAATGCCCACACTAGGCTAACTAGTTTCCCCTCCAGAGCAGCCTCAGAGATAGGCAAGAGGGAGGGGGCTCATTCACCCACTGGGCCTCCTCTCTTCCAGCAGCTTTGCTTGGATTCACCGGCTGGCCAGCCTCCTCCAGGCTGCCCTCATCACTGGCTTAGCTCCAGATACCCTAAGGTGGCACCACAAAACCCCGCCACCAAACACTAGGCAGTCAGCTTGCCTAAGCCACACCTGCCTCTTCCACTTGGTGGCTCCAGGGGCGTGGCAGCCATACAACAATTCTCCACAATTATTCTCCACAATAACCTTAACCCCTGCTAACTGGGCAAGAGGCACTTTTTCAAGTGGTGTCCTCTTATATTTAGCAGGGGGAGAGCAATTGTCCCTCTTCACCCCAGCGCAGTGTCTTTCTCGTGGCTGTTGCTGGTGGTGTTCTCCATCCTTTTAGATTGTGAGCCCTTTTTGGGAGAGGGAGCCGTGTATTATTACTATTTGCCTGTAAACCGCTTTGTGAACTTCGTGTTGAAAAGCGGTATATAAATACTAGATAGATAGATACCTTTATTGGCATAACAAACACAAACAAACATACACAAGGTGCAAAATACAATTTTAGGAACGTCCCCTAAAGCACTAAAACTTTAAATTGGATTCTCGGGCTGTATTAATCTTAATTATATCCAACAAAAATTTGCCAAGAGCAGTCAAAGAAATCTCATCCGTCCACTGTAAAATAGAACTAAGGTAGGCTTCATCGAAAAGCCAGGGCTTTTGTTGTGGGAGAGAGGCAAAAAATTTATCCCTCGCGGCCGAATGGAATGGGCAGTGGAAAAAGATATGGGGTAGCGTCTCTACAGCATTCATCGGACAAGGACATAATCTGTCATTAAAGGGAATATTGTCGAATCGGCCCGTTAGCACCGCCGAGGGGATTGAATTACAGCGGGCCATATAAATACTATTGATTGATTGATTGATTACCTTAGCCAGTCCATCGGTCAGGTAGTCCATCCAGCACCTACCTGTTGCTAACTTACTGCAGCTCCTGCCTCCAACTTTATACTGAGGCAGGCTAATCGGTGTCTGTTGTTGGGCAGGCTCTAATTCATCAGCCACACTCATCTGCACCTGTGCTAATCTCCCTTCGTAGCCAGAGCCCTCATCAGCCTGCAGCTGTGTTCCTGCTGCAGGAGTTCTGGGATTAACCCCATACTTCCTGGCTTGTTTGGACAAGGGGCCACTGCTGATACCATTCCCTATCTCCTCGGGGTATCCCCTGCCTTTTCCAATGACATCCCCTTTGAAAGGCTCCTAAACGCCGCCGCTGCCTCCACCTCCTGTGGCAAGGAGTAAAAAAAAAAGTATTTCCTTTTATCTGTTCTAACTCTCCCAACACTTTGTGGATGTTCCCCTGGTGCTGGTGCTGGCAGAAAGGGAAAAGAACATCCCCTGTATCCACTTTATCCATCCCATGCCTAATTTTGTTATGTCTCAATCCTGTTCCCCTTCAAGCACCTTTTTTCTAGGCTGAAGAGCCCCAAACGCTGGAGGCTTCTGGTGGGCCTGTGTGAGATACAGGAAGCTGGTCGAGAGGGGCCCTTGGCCTGACCCAGCATAGGGGCTCTTCTGATGGTCTTAATTGTTGTGAGCTAGGGGAATAGCTATACTTCTTGGGAGAAAAGCTATAGCGAACCTAGACAACTTAATAAAAAGCCGAGACATCACCCTGCCAACAAAGGTTCGCATAGTCAAAGCGATGGTTTTCTATTCCCAGTAGCAATGTATGGCTGTGAGAGCTGGACCGTAAGAAAGGCAGAGCACCGAAGAATAGATGCTTTCGAATTATGGTGTTGGAGAAGACTCTTGAGAGTCCCCTGGACTGCAAGGAGGTCCAATCAGTCAATCCTCCAAGAAGTCAAGCCTGATTGCTCCCTGGAAGGACAAATCCTGAAACTGAAGCTCAAGTACTTTGGCCACCTAATGAGAAGAGAGGACTCTTTAGAAAAGACCCTCATGCTGGGAAAGATGGAAGGCCAAAGGAGAAGGGGGCGGTAGAGGATGAGATGGTTAGACAGTGTCACTGAAGCGATGAACATGAAATTGGGCGAACTCCGGAAGCTAGTGGAGGACAGGGAGGCCTGGCGTGCTCTGGTCCAGAGGGTCGCGAAGAGTCGGACACGACTTAGCGACTGAACAACAACAACAAAGGGGAATAGCTAGCCAGCCTCGCCCCGCTCTGCTTCCAGAGATTTTGTGCACCCGCCCCTCGTGCAGCCCAGCAAATCTGGAAGCAGCGGTGGGTGAATTGCAACAATGAAAAACAGACTGGGGAGCAGGTCACTCTGCCCTCTGGGTTACAGCCGCTCTATTGTCCTCGTGTTTTGGTGCCACAAAGCACTGGTGCTGGTTTTGGAGTGACACACAAAACGCTCTGCTTTCAGGGCTGCCTGAAGTTTTTCCAGCATCTGGGGCCTTGCTTTCAGAAAGAGGAGAGAGCCGTGGGGGGGGGGGGCTGAAGATACTCTAGCCCAGCAGTTCTCAGTGGTTCCCATACTTCTAGAGTTTTCATATGGGGAAAAAAAAAATTCATATGGGGAAAAAATTAAGGGGCCTCCCTCACCTAAATGCCACGGGCCACTTTATTAAACACAAGTGACTAATTTTTAAAACATGAAGCCTATGGAACACGCTGTCCTTCCTTCACCAGTCTGGAATTGGTTTTTTAAAAAAACAAAAAAAACCCATCTTCCTGTACACTTCCTTTCCCCCTTTGCTCCCTTTTTGAATCCGGCAAGGAGAAGAAGCAGCAGCAGAGCTGGGGGACCATGAGGACTAGTAGCTTGAGTTTGGGCAGGCAGACTGGGAGCACCATCCACCCATTGCCTGGGATGACTGTGGGTGCAAAACTCACCAAATTGCCAGCACCAGGGTAAGGAGCAATGCAGCTATGAGGTAAGGGAATAAACATCCCCTTACCTGGAGGAGGTCTCTGTGACTGCCCCCCCCCCCGGCAACTGCAGGATGCAGCACATGCCCCATTGGCACAGCTACGTCGGTGCTGGAAAGCTGGCTAGGATTGTACCCTGTCTCAGTCAGTTTGCTTGTGAAGTCTCTGTAAGTGTGTGCGTGGTTTTTCTTTTATGTCCTGTTTCCCAGACCTATATATTATCCAGTCACCTGGGATCTAAGTTTGCCCAGACATGTTGCTCTGCCTTCCCAGGAATCACAAAGCAGCTCATTCCTCCGCTAGTTCCGTTTGCCTGGCCTGAACAAAAGCCTCCCACCCACAAAGAGAACCTGCAAATTACAGACTAGGGGAGGATGACAACGTTCAGCACAGGCCGAATTCAGTTTTGTTTTTTAGGCATTTCATGTTTCTTTGAAGATTTGCAGGGAAGTTCTCTAATCTAGGCAAATGTTTCCCCACTGCTCAGGTTTCGATAGGCCAAACTCAGATGGGTTTGCATCCCTCTTCTCACCAAAGAAGCCCCCTCAAAGAGTGGGGCTTGCTTGGGGGAGCAGCTCCCGGCCCTTGAATTGTTGTTACAAGGGCCATGGGAGGTTTGGGTTTGAGTCTTGCACCTCAAGTCTTCTTCCCTTAATCATGTTTCGCCTTTGTTTGTGTCGTGCTGCCAAAGTGCTCCTCCTGCACCCAGCACAACCTTACAACGGTGAGCACTTTGATGCGCCCAGGTTGCAGGTGGAGAAGACTGAGGCCAAGAGGGAGGGGTCTGCCCAGAGGCCACAAGTAGGGAGCAATGGAGTGAAAGTTCGGGGCACCCAACCACCTGATCTCCTTGCCTGCAGGTTACGGGCACACAGTGCCCCTCTCGGATTGGGGCAAAATCATCTGCATTTTCTACGCGTTCGTGGGCATCCCACTGACTTTGGTGTTTTTGGCCTGCCTGCTTCACCACCTGCTGCCTCTTGTGAGCTCCCGTCCAGTCCAGTACGTCCACCGGCGCTGGGGCTTCCCCGAGGGTCACGTCGCCCTGATCCACGCCACGGTGTTGGGCCTGGCGACCGTCAGCCTCTTCATCCTGATCCCCGCCATCTGCTTCTGGGCGCTGGAGAGAAACTGGAACTTCCTGGAGTCCGTCTACTTCTGCTTCATCTCGCTCAGCACCATCGGGCTGGGGGATTACGTGCCCCGGGGAAGTTCCCAGCCCCCGCTGCACGAGCTGTACGAGCTCAGCATTACCTGTAAGTCGTCTGGGGGTTCTGCCGCACAGGACCGTGGGGGAGATGGAGAGCCCGATGCCGGAATCTGGGGCTACAGCAGTGGTTCCCAAACTCTGGGCTGGGAGCAGTGATGTCATGCAGGGGGTACGCGGGGGTACGCGAGTACCGGTTTCTAGGATTATGGCTGGCCCCGCCCATTCGCCCGCCCACTCGTCGACTCCGCCCCCTGCAACGTTTGAATTTCCTGCACGTTTGAGTTGCCTGCACATTCTCAGAGCCAGGCAGGCAGGCAGGCAGCGCGTGGAGCCTTGCCTTGCCTTGCCACTGAAAAATGAGCTGCTCTGGGGTTTTGGAACTGTTGGGTCACTTTAACATGATGCCAGGCCTCCTTAACGTGTTCTGGGGGTGCTGTAGAATACTGTTGCAACTGTTGGGTCAGTTTAAAACTGTCTGAGGCCTCAAAAAGGGCTTTTTTCATGTCACTTCCTGCCACATCACTTCCGGCTTATGACGTCACTTCTGGTGGGCGGGTCCCGACACTTGCCAATCAAAAGTGAGTACCTGTTCTTAAATCATTTAGATGACACCACTGGCCGGGAGCCACATTCAGGTGGGTCGGCAAAGCACCCGGAGCAGCCATCTTGAAAAGGGGGAGGGCTGTTTTGTGGCTGTTTTGCGTGTGCCAAGGCTGTAAATAGGCTTTGTTGTTCCCGATTCCCTTTGCTGTTGGAGAATGACTGAGAAACCACCCAACGGATTGCTGCGTTCTCAGGACAGCAGCCGGCTCTCCAGTCACATTTTTAACACCCCATATGACAAAAATCAAACCAAGTAAATTAAAAGTTTACAGTAAGTAGGTTTAAGGTAAAGGAGCACTCTCCGTCCTCACCCTTCCAAGCAGTTAATCTGTACCCAGCGGGTAGTTAATCTGTGGAACTCTTTGCCACAGGAGGTGGTGATGGCATCTAGTCTTGATGCCTTTAAGAGGGGATTGGACGGATTTCTGGAGGAAAGGTCCATTGTGGGCTATAGGCAATGATGGATTGTGCAACCTCCTTACAAAGGTGGTGGGCTGCTGGTACCGGGTTCAAGGGAGTGGCAACAGGATCCAAGCATCTTGTTGTCTCATGCCTCCCTGGGGCACCTGGTGGGCCGCTGTGAGATACAGGAAGCTGGACTAGATGGGCCTTTGGCCTGATCCAGCAGGGCTCTTCTTATGTTCTTATAGTTGCTGATGTGGGTTTTTTTAATCCCCAAGCATCCCAAAGGCTGCAATCCTGCCCACACTTACCCACGAGTAAGCCCCATTGACTGTCATTGTTAGAAGCATATAGATAGCAGCCGGTTAGAAGCACTAGGTTTGTCACATTTCCCCAAATGCAGCCACATGCCATGGGAGCATCAAAGCCTAATAAATTACAAATAAAATGCACCTTGAATTGAACGGGGACCAACCTGACATTGGCTCACGACCCACAGTTTGAGAAACACTGAGCTAGAGCTCTGTGGCCATGAGGACTAGGAGCTTGGCTTCCCCCATAGGAGAGCTGGGGAGAAAGCCGACAGGGAACTGCATGACAGCAGAGCTGTTGCTTTGCTCCCTGACCTACTCTTTTCTCACCCCCACGCAGGCTACCTCCTTGTGGGCTTGCTGGCCATGCTCCTGGCTCTTGAGACAGCATATAGGCTACGGGAAATCCAGGCTTTGGTCAGCTTCTTCGCCCCTAGCCGGGATCAACCCAGCGAAGACAACGACCGCCTGGAAATCTTGCCCAGAGACCAGCTTGCCTTGTCCACGTTGTCAGGAGAAAGCTCCCAGGAGAGGCCTGCGGAACCAGGCGCCACTTGATATCTCATGGAACGGGGGAGCCCCCCAACTCATCACAAATCGGTAGTTCCCAGATTCTAGAGACGGGGAATAGTCTTGGCTGGGCAGAGGGGTGGAAGCAGGAATCGCATGGGGCAAGGAAAATTCTTTGGGGGGGGGGGTGGAAGCCTAGTTCACCTTGCTGCCGAGCTGAACTTCCTTGCATGCAAAAAAGGGTTTCTCACCACAAAGCTGGCCTCCCAGATGCTCTAGATAGAGCTGGCTCATCTGTGAGGCCAACTGAGTTATTTGTCTCAGGTAGCCAACTAGTGGGGGGTTGCTCCCCTTTTCCCTGGATTGGAAAGCACACCTTTTTAGCCCACCACTGTCCTCCTCTGAAACCAGGGAGGGTGCAACAAGATAGTGGTCAAGGCCTTTCCCCCCCCCCAAGTTTTAAACACAAGCGGTTGTGACATCCTGTGTCCACCAGGTGGAGCCAGTGCACAAGCTACAGAGTAGGTAAAAATGGTGTCTTTGCCTGCTAGCTTCAGTCAGGCATTAACTGTGCCAGCTTCCAAGTTACACAGGACTCCTTGCCTGACGGAAAAGGAGGGCAATTCTCAGCCCCAGAAAACACCCCCCCCTCCTCTTGTTTCAGACCCAGTAAAATTTCATAAGCCGGGTGCTTTTTGATGTCTTTATTTTCAAACTTGGTACAAATTTTAGTGCAAATATAACGACGGATGGATCGGGGCCGAAGCGAGCAGGGGAGGAGGGGACGTTACTGGAAATAAAACCCTCACCTCTATTGCATCTGGCCGTCGGGAGCGTTCAAGGCACGTTGTGGCTTTGTACCATCCATAAAAGAACAGCGTCGATGGTTAGAAAATAAAACAGCGTCCTGGCTTGGAAAGGGGGGATGGCAGCATTCTTAAACCCAAACAGGAGCTCTCACACACGCACAAAACACACAAATAAATAGATTTCAAGGCTGCCCTCTCCGGGTCGCAGGTTCTTGGGCACTGCCCTTTTTAAAAACGTCGCCCCCCGCCCCCCAAAAAATCACCTTTGGGACAGGCAGAGCACAATGGGCTAACAGGAAATGAGCAGTTTAGGGTTGCCCCATCCCTGAAAAAAAACAAGAGCTCTTTGGCACGAGTTGTGTCAACCCACAAGCAGCTGAAGGGCCACAAAGCATTGTGGGTAGAAGGGACCGCTGTGGCAGGAGAGGGGGGCTGTTGTGGAGGTTGATGGGAGGTTTGGAGGGGGAGAAAAGTGCTGGGTTGGTTGCTGCTTTCCTCCCCCCACCCCCCATCACGCACAGGGGCAGCCAAGAGGAAAAAAGTCCAGCTCTTTCAGCTCACACGACACTTCTCCTTGCGACTCAGTTTCCTGCGTCTCTGCTGCAGGCCTCGTTCGAGCCGGGCGTCCTCTTCGAGGGCTCTGAGAGGTCCGGGGGGGGGGAGGAGAGAGAGAGGGACGGGAGACAAGAAAAAAAAAGGATTAATTTTTCCGGCCAAATGCAAGACAAGTTTCCCCCGACTAACATTAAAAAAAGGGGGGTGGGAACTAAGGTTGGCTTTTGCATTTCCAAGACCGCTTTACCACTGAAATATTATCTGTGCTCGCCAGTTTCCTTGGCCCGCGCAGAGTCAACAGTTCCATCTGGAGTCCTTCCAGTTTGTGGATATTCTGTTTCGTCAGACGGGGAGATGCTACACCAGGACCAACAGGTTGCTACCAGTTCTGTTTTTGCACAGAACGTTCTCCGATCATTACAGTGGTCCTCCTTTTTTAATATTGGCCCTCTCCAGAAATACTTTTTTCACCCAGCGGGTCATTAATCTGTGGAACTCCTAGCCACAGGAGGAGGTGATGGTGCATGGACTAGGTGCCTTTACGTAAGAAGAGCCCTGCTGGATCAGGCCAAAGGCCCATCTAGTCCAGCTTCCTGTATCTCACAGCGGCCCACCAGACGCCTCAGGGAGCACACGAGGCCACAAGATGCCTGCATCCCATTGCCGATCTGTTGCACCTGGCATGCTGAAAGTAAAAGGGGAGTGGCATCCCTTTCAAAAGTGATTGGACAGATTTCTGGAGGCAAAGTCCATCACGGGCTACAGTCCATGATGGGTGGTGCAACCTCCTTATGTTAGAAGCAGGTGGCTTCAGAATGCCAGGTGCAAGGGAGCGGCAACAGGATGCAGGCATCTTGTGGTCTTGTGTGCTGCTCCCTGAGGCACCTGGTGGGCCACTGTGAGATACAGGAAGATGGAGGAGATGGGCCTGATCCGGCAGGATCGGTTGCAGTGATAAATGCTTGCTCTAAACGGCTGCCCCCCCACCCAGAGCCCACAGCTGCAGGAAGACTCCCCAAGGGAGGAATCTGGAAGAAAGGAGACGGTCTAGGTCAATATGGTTCATACTGGCTAACGCGCCCCCTCCCCCCGGGCACAAAAGGGAGAAACTCACATCCGCTCTTTGATGTCCAGATCTCGCACCAGCTCGTCTCTCTGGTTCACCAGGGACACCAACTCTTCCAGGAGGAGCTGTTCACGCTGTTGCTGGGCATCTGTTTTCCGCCAGTCTGGGGTGTGTGTGCAAAAGAGGTCAGGGAACAACAGATCATAGCTGGTAACAAACTCCAGTATTGACAAAATACTGTCAATAGCTGGTAACAAACTCACAGCATTTTCAAGGGAGGCCCAAGACCTCCTAGTCTGTACCTGGGGACGGCATAGTGAATGCCGTCTCCCTTGCGCCCCCCTCCCCGAATATTTATCCAAGGAATATGGAATGGAGCATTGGCACAAAGAGACCAGCAGAGGGTGCCAGAGAGCCAGGGAACGGAACCTGGCAGGGTTTCTGCTCAACTCATAGAGGTATTATGGTAGGAGGCGCCATGACGTCATTTTCTTGAAGCCACATGGAGCATCTGACTGAGTCAACCAATATGGTTGACTCAGGCAGATCTTTGTCGCCAAGGAGGAGGATTGCCGTGAATTCACGAATAAAAATATCCCTGCACGTGTGTAAAAGTTAATCTCAACCTCTTTAATCATGCCTGCGTGTTCTGCATACGGGTGCACGAATCGCTGTACGACAAATGGGATTTAATTTCCACGGAAAGATTCATGTATTCACATTACATCGGTTCAATAAAACTACCGTTCACTGAAACAGTGAGTGCTTTATTTTTGAAGCTGTGTAATTTCTTGTTGTTCCTAGTAGTCTTATTCACTATTTTCTGACACCCACTGTTAATGGTCTAGAAAGGAAAAAAATATATATTTCCCCGCTTCCCGTTTACACTTTTCCCCCCCACCTTCCATTTTCTACTGTGATATTTTCGAAATCCTGAACATTAACAGAATTTGTTTTATGGGGGGGGGGGTGAGTGTAGAAGTTTAAAAAAATACTCTTAGTAGTCTAGAAGTAAAAAAGAATTACTCTCATATTGACAACTATTTGTGTTATGAAGAGATTTTAATGTAATTTTCCTATATATTTATCTAATTTTTGCCCACCCTCCCCTTTTTTCCTTTCCTTCCCGCTTACACTTTATTTTTCCGCCTTTCATTTTCTACTGTAATATTTATGAAATTCTGAGCATTATCAGAATTTTTGTTATGGGGCATGACCGTTTTATTTTTGCTTGTGTAGATTTCAAAAAATAAATCTGTCAAAACAGTGCAATCTGGGTTTAAATAGACGGCAAGTAGCATTTCGTCCGGGATGTTCAGTAATATAATTAGGCGGAATTTAACCTTGTAAGTGCATATTAAATCATAATAAGGGTACCAATAATGTTTCTACACGATCACATGTTTTTATTTTCGTAAGTTTTTATTTAAGGAATAAACTATTCAGTCCTAAACAGTACGAGCAAAGCAATCTGAAATGCTTGGAATGAGGAATGTTTTGAGTCAACCAACATGGCTGCTAAGCCCGCCCCCTGGCTTCTCTTCGCTCCTATTAATTCTAAAGGCAGGGCGCCTCCTGTCACTAATAAAGCCTCCTTGGCTCAACTGCTTCCATGGCACCCCTGGTGGCCTGTAAACAAAACTACACCGGCTGCCACAGTCTCAACTGGCTTCACTTACCAGCCGTGCCTTATTCCTTCCACTACTGCCCTGCCCAGCTGTTGCTAGCCCAGCCGATGTATTTTTCCAGCCAGGAAAGCAGCCCCATAGGATGGGGTGGAGGTTTGGGTCTTGCTGGGCAGGCTGCAGTTCTGTGGTGGTGATGGGGGTATTCAAGGCAAACAGTCTTCTGCAGCCGCCGTGCCCCTCCCTCCTCCCAAAGGGTCACCCCTCACCTTCGATGCTCATCATGGCTCTCAGCTCCCGGCTCAGGAGCTCAAACCGCCTCTCCAGGTCTTGCTCTTCCATCCTGCGGAAAAAGGCAGAGGCTGGGTCAGCGCTGAGCCTCAAAACAAGATGGCGATGGCAGCCTTGTGTGTGTGTGTGTCACAGGAAGTCCCGCCTCCTTCCGCCCTTCCCACCGTCTCACTCACAGCAGCTGCAGCTGGTCTTGCCGGCGGATCAGGGCGTTCTTCTTGTTCACCAGCGTAAACCACTCTTGAATGAGCTCCTCCTCCTTCAGCTTGTCAGCTCCTGAAACAGACCACAGTGCACAAACGGACGGGTGAAAGGCCTTCTCTCTCCTAAAGGCAACACCAGCTTGCCCAGCCGTGCATCTCTGGCACAGGGCTTCTCAAACGTGAACACAGCAAAATGCTGCCTGCAGAGTCTGGCTTTTGTTCCCTCTAGCCCAGGGACCCGAACACTGGCTGGCAGCAGCAATCTAGGATCTTAAAGAGGTGGAGAGGCTGCTGGATATTTAAGGTGGGGCCATCTACATGCAAAATAGCAGCTCTGAATGACAGAAGGATGAGCTGCAGACACAGACCAAGAACAGATTTAATCCGGATCAGACGCCCCTGTAGCATTAAAACCCCGCTCCTGGTGCAATCAGGGTGCACGTCTGTTTTAGTGCAGGTCCGACCCGGTGCGTTCTCAAGAGTGCGGAAAAGAGTCTCACAACACTTGCAAAATTTATCCCAGATCATCAGCCAATTTATCCCAGATCATCTCTGTGGTGCAGTTTCCCATTCAGACAGCAGGGGGCACCAGAAGGTTGCATGGCATCAGAGATTTTGGGGGTTTAGGATGGGCATCCTTTTCCTACCGGATTCCATGAGGCCTCGCAAGTCCTTCTCCACAACTGCCGCCCGCCCGTCAATCTGCCTCTGTTCGGCTTCCAAAGCCCGGAGCTCGGCTACTACATACTGGCTGGTGTCTTGGAATCTCTAGGGTGAAGCCAGAGAAAAAGCATCAGAGTTCAGCAATCTGGGATCCTGGGGTGAGGGTGCTGCCTCTTGAGCTCAGCTTGACTGTCCCTGACCAGCAGCAGCTCTCTCTTAATTCCAGCAAAAGCCTTTTTTTTTCCAGCCCAAGATCCTGCCAGGTGTTAACCTTTCCGCATGCAAAGCTGAGCTAAGGGCCCCAGGGAGGTCCACATACTTTGGGTCGCCCTAGGCAAACTGGTGAAGCTGAAGTACTTTGGCCACCTCCTGAGAAGAGAGGACTCTCTAGAAAAGACCCTCATGCTGGGAAAGATGGAAGGCAAAAGGAGAAGGGGGCGGCTGGGAAAGATGGAAGGCAAAAGGAGAAGGGGGCGGCAGAGAATGAGATGGCTAGACAGTGTCCCGGAAGCAATGAACATGAAATTGGGCGAACTCAGGAAGCTAGTGGAGGACAGGGAGGCCTGGCGTGCTGTGGTCCATGGGGTCGCAGAGTGTCGGACACAACTTAGCGACTGAACAACAACAACAACAACAACAACAAGGCAAACTGGTGATCTATCCTACACAAATTCCAGAAATCTGAAACGGATAAGCAGCACTGCACAAAGGTGCAATTGAGCTTGTTTCCTTCCTTCTCCCATCTGGAGCAGATAGGAAGCAACACTCTGAACTGGGAGACCAGGGTTTTTGGCTTCTCCCTCTGCCACAGACTGACCGACCAAGTTTTGGGCATGTCTCTCTTCTGACATATGATGGAGGTGGCTACCATAGCCCAAAGACCCAGCTTTTAAGGAAGCTTGTGAGCCAAGGCACAAGAATATAGATTTCCCCCCACTGTAATGGGGGATAGTGTGCCCCTAAATAAGGAGGCTCCATTTTGAACTGGCAGATTTTTATTTTTATTTTTTACACTGGCAAGCTGCGACACTCATGCCTCTTCCCCAGCTTACCGGAATCTCATCTTCGTTGGTGCTGTTCTTGACGCTGGGACCCTGGGGGGGAGCCGTGGGAAGGGCTGCAATGGGGGGAAAAGGGGGGGGTTATTGGGCTGAGCCTATTACAGGCGTCTTTGGGGAGGTGGAGACACGGAAGGGGGCTCAAGCCGAAGCTGCCCTGTTTGGGGTTGGTCTCTAGGAAATGGGGCAGGATCCAAAAACGGCTGCCCAGCTCCATCCTACCCTGTCAACTCTTCATAAGAACATAAGAAGAGCCCTGCTGGATCAGGCCAAAGGCCCATCTAGTCCAGCTTCCTGTATCTCACAGCGGCCCATCAGAAGCCTCAGGGAGCACACAAGACAACAAGATGCTTGGATCCTGTTGCCACTCCCTTGCACGCGGTACTCTGAAGTAGCCCACCACCCCCACCATCTTCAAGAATCTGTTCACCTAGGTGCGGCTTACCCTTAAGGGTGACAGTTCGAGGCTTTAAACTTTCATCGCAAGCTTCGTCCTGCACAAGAGAAAGGAGGGAAAAACGAACATATCTAACTTCATCTGAGAAAAATCTCGGGCTACGCACGCACAGTATCGTGCAAAAACCAGATGCGGGGCGGCTCACCGGGGAAATCACACCCCAAGTTAAACAAACCAGCGAACCACGTGGGCCTGATTTTCCATTTTAGCGATTCCCAAGATACGCCCCGATGGAAAATTTAAGGTTTCCGCCTCTCAAGTATTGTTGGACAAATTGCAGAACTGAAGCGTAAAATCCCCAGCCAGCTCTGGGGCAGCCCAGTTTCCCCATCACCACCTCAAAAAAATCAGTTGCAAACAGAAGTGAGCAAAGCCATGTTCCGGAAGAGGCAGGCAGCAGTAATCAGACCCCACCCCACAACCAGGGCCTCAAACTAGCCCTACTTCCCCTGTCGTGAAATGAACAAGCCAAATGCAGAATCAATGCACAGAAAAGAGGAAATGTGAGTAGCTTGCGGCAAAAGTGTGAGATGTGCTTCAAGAGAAGCAAAGCAAATTTGTCCGCCCAACCTCACCCAATGACTAACGTCAAAAAGTTAAGGTGTGTGCCTGGGAAGTCCTGCCCTCCTCAGACCCCCAAACGCAAGGGGTTGTCGGCGATGAAGTGAAATGCCATTCTGCACATGCTCGGAGGTACTCTTGCCATCTTGCTTTGCATGCTCCCAGGCTTGGAACCGAAGGGGCTCAAGGCTTGATTTCTTTCGGGTTATCTATATATATAAAAATGGACGTGGGTATGTGGGTGTGTATGTATGCGGGTGTGTATGTATGTATGTTATGCATAGGCTCGGGAACGCCTGGACCGATCCACACGAAACTTGGCAGGAATACACCTTGCAGCCTGGAAGGAAACACTGCGGGGGTCAGAACCCCCTACAGCCCCCGGGGGGGACAGCGAGGGGATTGTATTGGCGTGAAAGTGTGCACAAAGTGGTCACAAAGGATTCTGCAGTCATGAGCTGGGATTGCACTCACTGAGCTAAAACACAGGAAGAGACCTCAGAAACGAAAGTGAAACTGCTTTGCACTGCCTGTGTGGCCCAGGCTGGAAAGAGCATGATCCAGAGAGTTCCAACACCCAGTCGGATCTGAGAGGGACCTATTTCCAGAGGGCTAACTGGCCACCTCTTCCTGTTTCTCACACATCGGTGCTATCCTACCACAGGACCTGCAGACAGTGCTCAGTGAGTGTGACAATTTCATTACGCTCCTTTGCTTGATTCTGTCCCTGTATTCATTCCTTCTCCTAATAGAGGCTGGGGATACTTTGTCCCCCGGGCAACGCCGGGTAACAAAAGGCTAGTTTTAAAAATAAAACGTTGCTGTATTTATTTATTTATTTATGTTAGGGGGGTCACACTTTGAAGCTGCAGGTTAAAAAGCGCGCACACAGACAAGGTTAGACTCGGAATAAGACGGGCACGGAAACAGCGGTTAGTTCCCCAGGCCGGCAGCAACTCCACAGCAAAACCAGCGGCCCCCAGAGACCCACAAGCCGGCGTGAGACACGGCGACAGCGCACAAAGGCAAGCATGCCCAGGAGCGCCACTCACCATGGCCAGCCGCTTGGCGGGGTCCTCAGCAGGGCCGCCCGCGTCCGTCTCGTCCAGCGACAGGCTCTCGCTCTTGAGCCGGGACCGCCGTTTCTTCACCAGGTCCGCGTCGCGCACGTGGGCGAAGGTGGACTTGCCGGTGTGGGTCCGTGGTGGGGCGACCGGCCCCTGGCTGCCCACGGAGAGGGTGCGCTGCAAGGGACGCTCGGCCCCTCGGGAGGCCATCCGCTTCAGGCGCGGAGGGGCGACCACCGCTTCGCCGTTGCTGGCCGAGGGCTTCCCAGCAGGCTGTGCATCGTCCTCCATCCCAGGGGCCTCGGGGTCTGCGCTGTGAACGGCCCCGTCTGGCTTTGGGGCTTCCGATCCCAGGTCCCTCGGTGGGGCCAGCTCCCCCTCCCGTTCAAGGCTCTCGCTGGCCACGGTGCCGTTCGCCACCGAGTTCCCATCAGCCCTTGGGGCTTCGGTCCCAGAATCCAGCGGGGCCGGGAAGCCTGCCCCATGTCCTGCCGTTGAATCGCCATTAATCAACGCTTTCCCACCAGGCTTTGAGGCCTCTGCGGTGGAGTCAGGCTGCGGGCTTGGGGGACTCCCCGCCACTGCCTCCCCATCAGCCACTGGACTCTCCACTCCACGCTCTAAACGGGCCAGGGACTCGGGTTCGGATTCGACCGCTGCCTTGACAGCGGCGCCGTTGACCACATCAGCCTTTTTAGCGCCCACCGCCCCAGAGTTCTCCACCTCCGTGACGCCTCCATTCCCAGAATCCTTTGCAGCCTCTGCCCCTTCCTGGCTCCCGGCACGCTTCCGTGCAGAATCCTCCACTCTGGGGGCCTCTCCCGCCGCGACGCTCACAGCCCTCCCCGTGCCAGAGTCCGTCTCGGCCTCCTGCTTTCCGGGAGGCTCGGCCCGGCCGGCGGCTCCTTGGAGGTGCTGGGAGTAGAAGAGGGCGGCGTCGATGGAGCTGGCGTCGTCCGTGTCGAAACTGCCCACCTTGTAGGTGGTCTGGCTGTCGTGGCTGGCGAGCTGCACCACGTTCAGCTCCTGCCCCGTGAAGAACGCCCGGATTTGGCACAGGTACGTCATGACAATCAGCCGGTCGGGCACCGTGAGGAAGACCATGTCGGCGGGATCCATCACCCGGGAGATGCCCAGTGAGGCAAACCCATCAAAGGCCTGATTGCGGGGGGGGGGGGGAGAGAGAAAAAAAGCTCAGAGCTTGTAAATTTCGCTCAGCAGGAAGGATATTGCCAATGGCCAGCCTTTCCTGCTCTTTTTCCTCCTCCCTGGCCTCCTCCTTGAGCAGGGCAGGAAGTGTGGACTCTCTAGCCCACCACTCTCCTCCCCTCCCCTCCCCACTTCCTCTTCCACGCCACTCCTCTCTTCCTTGACCAACCCAAGGCCTAGCAGCAGTGGATGAGGCAGCAGTCGTGCTGCTGCGTAAGCGGAGTAAAATTTGGCGCCACGCTTCCGGGATCAGGGTGCCGGGGCCGAGCCCCAACTCGACAATTCCCCTTGACCACACCAGCTTGGCACTATGACCCGTTTTACAGGCGGAAGCACAGAGGCCTCCCATATCCAAACCCGGCCGCCTTCACAACACAACGATCTCCCGCTCTACGTGTCTTATCCGGCTCCTGCCTTCTCACAACAACCCTGCAAAGAGGGCACACGAAGCCACAAAGGCGGAGGCAGGGATACAAACCGCTCCCACCTGACCCGACAAGACCCCGCCTTTCCAAACTAGGGCACTTGCGGCAGGGACTAGGGGAGGGCCTGTGACTCACCAGCTTGTTGTTCTGCTTGATATCGAGAGGGTCCAGGGCTTCGTAAGGGCTGAGGGGGAGGAGAGGGACAAACCCCATGAGCTGTGCTTGTAGGCCCTCTGCGTCCCGAACGCGCCCGGACCACCAGAAGGAGGCAGCCGATTCTTTCCCCGAGGGGTCTGTTTAACATCCAGCCTCCCCCCTCCAAACACACACAAAACCACACACATTCTGGACCCTGGAACAGGCTGCCATCCGCAGCCTCAGTTTGCCACCGCGTTCTGTGAAATGGGCAGATGGGGCCCCGCAGCATTCCACAGCCTGGCTCAACCCCCCCCCCACGCGGGCGCCCACACTCACATCTTCTCGGGGTGGAAGTGGTGCAGGATGGCGCAGAAGGCCAGGCCGTTCCGCCACGAGGTGGTGAAGTTGGTCACCCGCACGCCCCTGTGGCCCGCCGTCGTCTCCTGGCACCATTCCAGCAAGGATTGGCTGGAGTTCACCAGGGTGGGCCCGCCGGGGGAGCTGACCTGAAGGGGAAGGGGGGAGGCAAACAAGCCAGTCACGGGCCTGGGCAAGGGGAGGTGCCCAGCCTCAAGCATCCCGCAGCCCCACGGACCGCAACCCCCTTAGTCCCGAACGCCAGCCCTGCGAGGTAGGGACGCTGCGATCGTGCAGGCAGGAGAAGAGATCCTGTTTCCTGCGGGAAAGAACGGCAACCAGACTGACCCTGCCCCACAGCCACAACCTCGCCGCCCTGCCCCCCATGCACAAACAGGAAGTACCCCCCCCAACCAGAACTCTCTTGCAGCAGAGGGGGCCACCGCAGCCGCCAACCAGCGGAACCCCAGAAGGGGCTGGCCTGGCGGGGTGTACCTGGGCCTCCCCTCGAGCTCTGAAATCGGGTGCCGCGCCGTGGGGCGGTGGGGTTGGCACCAGGATTTCCTGGCTGAGCCGAGCCCTCCTGTCCTTGAGGGCGCGAGGAGCTGGGACGGGCCCCGCCGGATCCTGGGGCGGTGGGGGGCTCGGTGGGTGGGGCGCTGCGGCCGGGGCTGCCGCTCGCTCGCTGGGCCTGGCGGAAGGGCCCTCCAGGCTGGGCGCCTTCTCCTCCTGGGGCCTCCCGTCGTGAAGCAAGCTGGGAATCTCTGCCCGTTGCTGGACACCGCCTTCTGCTTCCAGGCCGGGGGCTCCACACCCTGAAGGCGCCAGGGCCAAAGCCGTCCTCTGGTCTCCGTCGGGCGTCTTTGCCTCCAGAGAACTTTCCGGGAGCTTCCTTCCGCCATCTTCCTCTCCGGCTGGCTCCTCCCCCTCCAAAGCGGCAACGTCCTCCGTTCGAAGAGGTTCTCCTCCCGCTACCTGCGGCCCGGCGTCTCCTGGTGCTCTCTCCTGGCCCGTACCGCTACCTCCGCCAACCTCGACTTTTTCCGATTCGGAGGCCGCCTGGGCGAAGGGCGGGGCCTCTGGCGGCTTCTCTGCTCGGGCCCCCTCAGCCCTCCGGCTCTCGGGGCTGGGCGGGGCAGCCAGGGGCCAGGCCGACTCCTCCCCTTGCCCGGCTTCGGCCCCACCTCTCTCGGCGGGAGGGAGCGGCTCCGCCAAGGTTTGGGAGCCGCCACCCGCAAGGTCCCGCTCCGCCCCCGGCTGTGTGTCGCGCCCCTCCTGCTGCAAGGGGGAGTCTCCGGAAAGACTGGTTGGCGAGGTGGGGGCTGCTGAGTCTGGGCAACCGTCCCCGTCTCCCTTGCCCGCCCCACGTTCCTGCAGGTCCGGAGGCAGTGTGGCGAGAGCTTCCTCTTCAGACGGGACGCCGTGGGCCTCCTGGCCCGCCTCACCGCGAACCGGCGCCCTTTCTGGTTCAAGAGTGGGGGGCGGTTCTCCGGCGGCAGCCCCGGCCTCGTGGCTGGGAGGTTCCTCTATGGCGACAGACGGCGACTTCTGCACCCCAGGCCTCGCCGGCTCAACTGGGGGGCTTCCCGTCGAGGCCAGCGCTGGCCCTCCACGACTGCCTTCGCACTCGGCCCCCGCAGGCTCTGCCAGGACCCAAACGCTCTCCGGGCCGGGCAGGGCGTCGAGCGCGGCGTGGTCTCCCACAAGGCCCTGGGCGGCTCCAAAACCCGCCATCTCTGGGGACGGCCCCATGACGGGAGACAAGGCCAGGAAGGCGGCGTCCGAAGAGCCCGCAGGTCCCGCTCCCTCAGTGACCAGGAGAGGAGCTGGTTCGGCGAGGCCCGTGTCCTCCGTGAGATACAGGACCACCGAATGGGGTGGCTGGGCTGAGGAGCCGGGCGTGGCTGCCGGCCTACTGTGGGCCGATCCTTCCCTTGCAGGACTGCCCGAAGCCACGGACGGGGCGGGGCGTGAGCTGGCGTCCGTGGGCGTGGCCAAGGGTGCTGCAGGTGTGGGGAGCTCCGGAGGGGTCAGGGCCTTCTCCAGCCTCCGCTTTCTCACAGGGGGAGGCCCCGGCGCAGCTGAAGGCGAAAGAGAGACACCCTGGGCGCCTTCAGGTTCCTTGGGGGGTGTCTTCTTCCGTGGCGGGGCAGCCACCGGGTGTGGCTCTCTGCGTCTCCAAACTGTGTCCCCACCCCTGCAGGCAGGAAAGAGGAAAAAAAGGTTCTGAGGACGTGGTCCCCCCAAATAACCCACCCCCCACTGCACCGAATCACTCAGCCTCCTGGCACCCCAAAAAGGTGCACCTTTAAAACGGGTCCCCCTTTCAAAATGGCCACCTCATCCACGTTCAAGCTCTTGCACGTTCCCTCTCACCATTTTGGGAGGAAAATTCTGTGGGGGATTTTCTTTTAGGGGGGGAGTGAGTAGGGCGGATTTCCAACACCACTCTCTTTTGGGGGAGCTGGCAAATCTGTGAGAGTGTGTAGGTAAGCAGGAGCAAGAGGCGGCAAAGGGAAAGGACAGGGCAAGAGCGGGCGAGGAAACTGGAAGGTGCTAGAAGGAGAGGCCCAGTTGCCCACTAGCTCCAGCTTCCAGAACAAGGCCACGATTCAGAACCCAGGGCCTGGAAAAACTGGCCACTGCTGAGGATAGGCGCTGTAGGCAGCTCGAGCAAGCCAGCCAAGCCGCGTGCGACGGGGGAAGGCAGGACAAGACTCAAAGGGGAAGGAAAATTTCCTTTCCAACTTCTGAGATGGCTACCAGGGGAGGGGGGGAAACCCCGCCACACAAATCTCTCTTCCTCCCACCCTGCAAACACATCTGAGGTTTATTCTGAAAAGCAAAATCGAGACAGGAAAAAAAGGGGCTTGCGATGGGGCAGGTCAATGCTCTGCTTCTCTCCCAGCCAAAGAGCAGAATTTCCCCAGCCCGGAAGGCCTCTCACTTCTCTTTCCTCTTGTGGGCAAACTTCTGTTTTCGCCTGTGGGTGGAAGGGAAGTCCTCCTCCCTAGACTTGGGGGGTGGAAGAGCTGGCTAGGAAGCTAAATCAGGCGCGCGCGCACACACACACACACACACACACACACACACACACACACACACAAAGGGAGAGCGAAAAAGGGAGAAGCGGGACTAGCAGCGATTTAGTCCTCGCCACCGAACACAGCCAGCCAATATAGAGGCGGACCCTCCAAGCAGAGGACAGGAAGCAGGCAAAGGAGGTTGTGAGCTCTTTCCAATACAGCAGCCCAAGTGCAATCTTCTATTTTAAACTGTCTCGTGCTGGCTTCTCGCCTTATCCATTCTTTCAAAAACAATCAACACCGTCTAATACGGCGGTTCGCAAACCTTTTAGCACCGGGACCCACTTTTTAGAACGGCAACCTATCCGGGACCCACCGGAAGGGCCGCCGTTGTGACGCCAGAGCCTGCTGCTTTCCTGAAGGCAGCAACAAGCTGGGTTATTTCTCAGCCCTTTTCCAACAGCAAAGGGAATCGGAAAGGAAAAAAAGCCTATTGAGAACCTGGACGCCACCCACCAAGCAACCAAGCCCCCCCCCCCCCCGCTTTCCAGCATCCCATCGTCCTGCATTTTCAAGATGGCTGCTCTAGGGGCTGACCCACATTTTGGTGGGTCATGAAACTGACAGGGCAGACCAGGCTGTGTGCATCAAAGGTTCAACAACCTGCTATTTTTTTTGGGGGGGGGAGCATTGCTGCCCAGTCCCCCCGACAGCCACAGGGCAGCTGGGGGAAAAAGTGGGACTCCTTAAAATAGGTGGATCCCGATGCTAAAATGGTTTGGGAATCGCTGCACTGAGCTACCTATTTATTGAGTGCTTCAGGGACTCGAGAGAACAGGCTCCTTGATGGCCCCCCGGTCACCCCCCCCCTTCCACAGGAGGACTCACCCAAATTGGGCCTCTGCAGACTGTCCGGGCGCCGATTCTCTGGCTTCCGTGTTCTCTTCGGCCCCTGCCCGTGCCAACTCTGCGGATGTTCCCGTCGCTCGGCTCCAGGCTCCCGGCCCTCCAGGGCTGCCAGCTACTTCTCCTGGGCACACTCGGCTCCCCCCGCCGTACCCCACACTCCCAGCACACTCCGCCCCACTTACTGCAAGAGCCGCCACCACCTCGGAGGGGGCTGGGGGAGACTCGTGGAGGGCGTCCGAGGGGGTGGTGCGGCTGCCGAGGGCCTTGTCTGCTTGTGGAGGGACCTTCGCGACAGCTGCAAAGACAGAAGATCAGAGGTTGGGGGGCAGGAAGCCAAAGGGCCACGGGGGGGGGGGAGTCATGTCAGCTGGCACAAGGCAGAGGTGAGTGCGCTCTGCCAGGGCACTCTGGTTTTTCTGCCTCGAGCAGTGGGTGGATTTACACACACACACGCCAAAAACAAGGGATGTAACTGGCATTCAGAGGTAGCCTGCTGCTGAACCGGGAGGCTCCGCTTAAACCTTCATGACGGCTACCCATCCTCCGTTTCCTTTAAGAGCCGCCCAAGTGAGCGGCTGTGCCCACATCTGGTGGCAGTGAGTTCCACAGACCCACTGTGCGCTGTGCCCAGAAGCGGGGGTCCCTGCCTCCCTTCTGCCCCTCGCCTTGGGCGTACCTTCCGTCCGGCGGGTCCTGGACGAGGCGGCGGTTGCCAAGGCCGTTTGACTCGTGCTCTGACCGGACCCCTCTTCCTCTTCCTCCGCCAGGGTGCTCAAGTCCCGGGCAGTGTCTGCACCAGGGGAAGCCAAGAGAGAAAATCCAGGAGGGAAAACAGAGGAAAGGGTGAGCGTTTATCCTCCACTTCCCAGAAATAATAATAATAATAATACTTGGATTTATATACCGCCTTTCTTAGGTCACCAGATTTCTCTAATGACTCTAACTCAAGGCGGTTTACATGGGCAGACTTTATTCAGAAACCCAAAGGTTTTTACAATGTATACAGAAATGTTCTATCTTTCAAGAACTACACACATACAGATGGATCTTTCTGGATTTAGTCCTTCTTTCTGGCCACCCGTTTGTCTTCTGCTGGCTGATAAGCGGCTTCCCTGCTCCCACCAGAGAAGCGGCTGAACTTCGGCACAACTCCCCCTCACACAAGGCAGCCGAAGCTCAGCTGTTAATCAGCCGCAATTAATGAGGTCTGCTGCTCACAGAGACTTCCGGCTGTCCCAAACTGGCGACCTTCAGATCTTCAGCTCTTATCTTCAGGCAAACAGAGGCATTAACCCTCTCGACTAAATCTTCTGCCACCTAAAGCCACTTTCTCAGTCACAGCACCTCATTTGCCCTTCCCTGCTCCTTGGGCCTGGGAGAAGGAGCATCTCCCCAGATTTTTGTTCTGCAAAGCCACCAGATCTCCATGCAATGTGAAGCCACTGGGACGAAGCCACTGGTCACTAGTGAAATTAAATCTGAACGTCCACAAGGTCAGCAAACAGGAAGTCAGAGGGCCCCCCCCCGATTGCGCCAAGACATCTGTGGGTTACAAAACACGACGCAAACCGCTGCCCTGGTGCAACGGGGAGCCGGCGGGGGCTGGGGGGGGCGGGGAGGAAGCCTACCTGGGAAATAGTCCTTCAACACATTTTGGAAGGTCCCTGAACAGGTGGAACAAACGGACAGAGAAGAGAAAAAGAGCAGGTGACCACAAGCAGAAATGGATGCAATGAAATTGTAGGGAGGGAGGGAGGGAGGAGCTGGAGGGAAAAATAGGGGGGCTAGAAGGGGTTGAAAAGAGAAATGCTTAATTACTGAGGCTTCCAGGGATGGAAGAACATGCAATGCCTTCTTGGGGGGGGGGAACGGGGGGGAGGACAGAAAACCCAGGACACCACAGCCAGGGTACGTCTACTAAAATTGAGTGTTGGGGGAGTGAGAACGGGTTCAAGGAAATACTTTTGTACCCAGTGGGTAATTAATTTGTGGAACTCCTTGCCACAGGAGGTGGGGATGGCATCTGGCCTAGGTGCCTTTAAAAGGGGATTCGACAGATTGAAGGCGGAAAAGTCCATCGCGGGCTACAGGCGATGTAGCCTGTATTTTAGAAGCAGCGCTTCTAAAACCGTTAGCGGCTGCTGGAACTGCAGCCAGTAACAAGCAGAAGAGGTGCATTTACTGTTTCTTTAAAAAAAAAAAAAAAACTAGCTTGCCTTCAGCAGAAGAGCTGAAAGTGTAGGAGGGAGGGAGAGCTCCCAACAGCTGGAACCGCTGATAAAAGAGCCTTCTCTCAAGCGGCCCATCTAACTTCTCAAAGTTGGGACGATTAACTCAGGACTGCCAAATGGCAACCTGAGCACAGCTTAGTTTTATGGCGCCAATATGCCTGGCAATCCAAGCTCGAGGCGCAAAGCAGCCTTGGCAAGACCTCAGCTGCTGAACTGCCTTTGCAAGACCTCAGCTGCTCGGCAGAAGCGCCTGGCTTTAGAGACAACTTTGCAAAACCTCAACTGCTGGAGCACAGCAAGACTCCTGGAGAAAGACATAATCTCCCCCTTCTTTGAATGTTGACCAAAGTGGGTGCAGGGAAGGCGTGATTTCTGCCCCCACCTTTTGGGGGCACCCCCTGGCCCACACCGTCCTCCTGCCGGCTCGGTTTCAGTGCTTCCTCGTCCTCTTCCTCGCTGTCGGCGAAGTCGTCCAGGTTCCCAATGTCGGAGGGCTTGACACTCATGAGACTGGCCAGACTCTGCATGTCCTCATCCCTGGGGAGGGAAGAGAAGGCAAGGGGGGGGGGGTCACAGTTGCAGATATAAGACGCCCTGGGGTGGAGGGTTCTCAAGCAGGAAACTTTGGAGACACCTCCCTGCACCACCGAAAAGCTTTCCAACTGGACCCCGGGGATCCTCGACACTTACGTGGCCTTCCCCTCGCGCAGGAACACGCAGGAGAGGGTGAGCTGTAGCGTGGCGGCCACCACCTTCACCGAGCGCGGCTTCAGCTTCAGCTTCAGGTCCACCTGGGTCGGCGTGGGGCTGGCAAAGCGCTTGAGGTTCACGTCCACCGACGCCAGGACTTTCCGCTGCCCCTTGGATTCCTGGGACGGGGCGGGGGGGTAAGCGTCACCGTTTCTGAGTCCCCACAAACATTCACACACACACCCCTCTGGCTCGGTGCAAGGCTGCCCTGCCCATCAGCATTAAACAGGAAGTGTGGAGGAGAAGAGAGCGGTGGGATAGAGTGGCCCCACCACTGTCCTCTCCTCCACATTTCCTGCCCCATTCCTCTTTTCCTTTTAGAATCCAGAGAGCAACTGGATGGAGAGCAATGGAGGCCAGCAGGTAAAGAAGGGCGGGCACCACTCCTCATCCGTGACCTGAGGAAACCATCTCAGTAGACCTCTTGGGCAGGCCGGCTCTGCTCAAAGAGCAGGCTATTTTCCTCCCCCCCCCCGGTTGATGTTTATGCATCGGTCCTGTGTGTCTTACAGGGCAGTGGGTTGGGACCCACCAGTGGGTCGCAAGCCAATTTCAGGTGGGTTACAAAGCACCTAGGGCGGCCATACTGAAAACAGGGGGATGCTGGACAGGGGGAGGGCTGTGTGGTTGATTTGCTGGTGTCAAGGCCGTAAATAACCGTTTTTTGTTCCCGATTCCCTTTGCTGTTGGAAAAGGGCTGAGAAATAACCCAGCTTATTGCTGGCGTTCCCAGGAAAGCAGCTGGCTCTGGCATCACAATGGCGGCACTTCCGGCCGTGACATCATTTCTGGTGGGTCCTGGAAAGACTGTCATTCTGAAAAGTGGGTCCCGGTTTGAGAACCACTGTCATAGGGGGCTTCCAAGCCACTTCAGGGACCACAGCCGGCCAGAAATTGGGCCAAAAATATATGCGTCAAAATCTCAGGAAAATTAAGAAGGTCCTGCCTCACTTGTAGGGCCAGCCCAGACTGCCCTCCCTTCCCAGAGCCCGCCAAGCAGCTCGTGGGGGGGGGGGAATGACCACGTACATTTTCAATCACAAAGGTCCAATCTTTGTCTTCGTACTCCTCGACGTGCGGGTCCTGCAAGGGCACAAAGAAAGGGGTCGGTTGGCGAGGCTGAACGCACAATGCGTGGGGCTTGTTGGACAGGCCCACAACAGTTGCAGTTCTGGCCGCAGATGCAGTGATGTCATGCAGGGGGTACGCGGGGGTACGCGAGTACCAGTTTCTAGGATTACGGCTGGCCCCGCCCATTCGCCCGCCCACTCGTCAACTCCGCCCCCTGCAACATTTGAATTTCCTGCATGTTTGAGTTGCCTGCATGTTCTCAGAGCCAGGCAGGCAGGCAGGCAGGCAGCAAGCGGAGCCTTTCCTTTCCTTGCCACTGAAAAATGAGCTGCTCTGGGGTTTTAACATGATGCCAGGTCTCCTTAACATGTTCTGGGGGTGCTGTGGAATACTGTTGCAACTGTTGGGTCAGTTTAAAATTGCCTGAGGCCTCAAAAAGGGCTTTTTTCATGTCCCTTCCTGCCACTAACATCACTTCCGGCTTATGACGTCACTTCCGGTGGGCGGGTCCTGACACGTGCCAATCAAAAGTGAGTACCTGTTCTTAAATCATTTAGATGACATCACTGCGCAGATGGGAATCTGGGCAGCAGAGGCTACAGCACAGAAGGGTGCACTGGATATGTGCTGGAGACAAAGGGCTCTGCTACCACCTGCTCCCCCCCCCCCGTGGAATCATGCGCCGGAATGCCAACCATGGCTGGGGGGGAATGCAAAAAGCAAAACAGAGCATCGCTTCTCAGTTCAGGGATCGAAAAGGAGAACGGTGCGCCCACCAGCCGGCCGTGATCTCCTAACACATGCGCGCATGATGCCCGCCCCCCCCCGCCAACGCCAGCCCTGCCGTACCCGATAGAGCGTCACCATAATGTCCACGTTCTCCGGCACCATCCACACCACTGTTCCCCGGTAGGGGTTTTTGATCCCTGGCTGCCAGCTGTGCGCCTGCGGAAGACCAAGCAAACCTGTTTCAATATCCAGCGGGGCCTGTGGGATTTTGCTTCTGGGGGGGGGGCGGGAGGAGGCAGGGGCCCAGGACGGCCCCAGCTCGAATGCGCCCCCACCAGGAAAAAAACCCGCACACACCTTGGAGCAGATCCGCCTGTTTCTGCGAGTCCAGACCACGACCAGCTTGTCCGGCTGCCTGGAGATGGAGAGGAGAACGTTTATTGGCTCGCTCACAGATCTGGGAACTGGGCCGCCGACCGACCCCGCAGAGCCCATTTGCACCCAGCCCCATAAACAAGCAGTTCTTTCAGGGGGCAAACCCCACCCACCCCGCAACAAATCCACTGTTCCACGAGCCAGATTAGAACCGAAGCCAAACCCAAAGTCTCTGCGTTTCTTTGAGGAGGTGGTGATGGTATCTGGATGCCTTTAAGAGGGGATTGGACGGCTTTTGTGGGCTATAGGCAATGATGGATTGTGCAACCCCCTTACATTAGTAGTATGCTACTTCAGAGTACCGGGTGCAAGGGAGTGGCAACAGGATGCAGGCATCTTGTTGTCTCGTGTGCGCCCTGAGGTATCTGGTGGGCCGCTGTGAGATACAGGAAGCTGGACTAGATGGGCCTTTGGCCTGTACTGATCCAGCAGGGCTCTTCTTATGTTCTTAACTGGAAGGAACCCCAAATTGCACAAAAAAGGGGGGCTCAGAATAAGCAGCTCAAGTTCCTGGGGAAACTGGGGTAGTGCGACAAGCGACAAGGCACAACCTCCCCCGCAGGAATCTTGCTGCTGTGAACGGCACTTCCAGCCTCAGTCTTCCCAATCTGCAAAATGGGTATAACTCTCACCCCTTACAGGGTTGTTTTGCAAGGGCGACACCAGCGCGCATTATTACTCCCCAGTCTGACCTTCCTTCTCACCGTGGGGGGTGGGGGCAGGCTGTCAATTTCCCCCTCCTGTGGGGAGGAACCTGGCTGAAAGCCTTTCTGGGTCTGCCGAACCTCCGATGGGGGTGGCGGAATCCGCCCAGGCAGCCGAACGCGGCATACCTCTGGCCCCCGCTGCACATCCGTTTTCGTGACTCCCCCACTGCCCCTAGAGGAGCCACCCCTCGTTTTTGCCCCCCTTGCAGCACCCAGGGGTGCTTGGCCAATGCAGGGACTACAGCACCACGCCAGTCTGTGGGGCAGGAAACCGCGGCAGGAACGTCTCCCCATTTCCTTTCCGGGGCAGGCTCTCGAAGCGAGAGGTTCTGGGCCAGGCAGGGTCGTTCGTGCCCCGCACAGCATGGGGCATGGAAAAAATAATTTGGTGGGAGATTTATCTTCCCTTCCCCAGCCTTGCTGGGCGTGGCCCCTGCTCAGAGCCGCACCCAGCGCATGGGATCCTTCCATGCACTGTTCAGGCCTGCCCATGCTCTCTGCCCAGTTTCTCCCAAGCATTGCAGCCCTTCCCCAGCCTAAACCCCAAGCCCGGACCCCAGGAGTCCTGGCCCGGAGACCAGGATCAAACCAGCCCCCCAGCAGCAACCCCATCTCATCTCCACGTTCCGAGTCCTGGGCAGCGAACCCCCTAACCCTTCCGCCCCTCTGCCCCACTGGCATCTGCTACTCGGGGCCAAAGATGATTTGGCAGCCCACCCACCCCAACCACGACAAAATCAAATACATGAAAAACGTTCCGGTTAATTGGCCATAGCTTTGGATAGAGTACAGATACTCCAGTACGGTTTGTGCCCTCGCACTCCACATTGAATTCCCTTTCCAGAGATATATCACATGACGGCATTATTCACACATACCCAAGTTTTCACAATTTTGGCCACTAGCGTCAGCTTGTTGCCCCCCCTCCAGGCTTGTTGCCCGGTGCAACCGCCCCATTTGAACGCCCTTCGTGGCGCCCCACTACATTTCCCACTTCCTTTCTGAATCCAAGAGGGCAAGAGGAGACACTGTGGGGAGGTGGGGAATGGACAGGAAGTGGGAAGGAGGAAGAAAAGGAAGAGCAGAGGAGAGGAGAACCAACACCCTCCACGTGAACCCTGACCTCCAGTTTTTCCCCCCACTGGTGGGTTCTTTTTAGGGGGGACAACTGAGACAACGACCAAGAGGGTCACGGATCCTTGAAGTCCGGATTCATCTGACATCTTCCACTCCTCTGGGCTAGTGGCCAAAAGGCTAATTTTAGCCCCTGGGCTGGGGAGGGGTTGTAAATCCAGCGCAGGTGCTGGGTTAAATCGAGGCTCAGGGAGGAAATCCAATCCGCCCCCCCCCCCCAGCGCCCTTCCCTCCGCCACTGAAAGGCCAAATTATGGTAGCCTCGTTTTCACGCCAGTCCCCAGGGTGGTGACCTCCGGGGTGTAATGCCGGTCGGGAAAGCAACAAGCATTGGAGGAGGTTGATTGCTGCCCCCCCCAAAGGTCCTGGGGCTCCAGGCTCGCAATGGCGTGGGGCACCCTAGACCTTTCCAACTCGTGAGCCCCACTCCTGCCCCCTAAACAGGGCCTACACATGAGTAGCCCATCATCTCCACCAAAGCCCCGCCAGCACTGCTAAATCTCCAGCCGGCGAAGGCTCACTGAGATCGCTGGATGCAGAGAAAGAAACACTCTGCACATGCTCAGAGCCTCTCTGTTGTTGTTGTTTTTAAATAGTAGGTGATCTCATCCTTCTTCCCAATTCAGCGCTGTCCATTTTCTTCCCCACCCACCCCCGAGACTGCCAAAGATGGGGCAAAATAATCTTTCCAAGTCATGGTGGGGTGGGAATGGAATTGAAGCTCAGAGAACTGGGGAAAAAACTCAAGCTGCAAGGAAACGAACTCCCCATAGCTGCCCCCACTCACTCAGCTGGGTCTCTCTGCTAAACCACAGCCCCCTCCCCTCCCCTCTTTTTTTGAAGCTCTCCTGCTAGTCTAGCTGCCCCCGCCCCATTTTTCACCCTCCCTTTTTCCATTTTTAGCTTTGCAATGACTAAATATTTATCATTTCCCGAGGTCCTTATAAGGCCTTTGCAGCGTCAGAAGTTATGACTCGTGTCTTGGGCCTGACTTGCAAGAACATTCCATCCACCGTTTCCAAAGTCCAGAGATGGGTGCCTGCCCCAGTGTAAGGGGGAGAGGAAGGGGGGGTCATCTCCCCAATTTTCCCAGCATCCCAGAAATCAATCGGTAAACAGCCCGCTTCCCGACTCTGTTGCATCCCTTTCTTAAACAGTTGGGAAAAGGGATGCAACACTCACTTAAGTCCCAAAATGGAGGTGGGTCTAACCTCTGACATCCCACCCCACATCAGGACTAGTTGTCCCTATTCCAGAGTTCCCCACAAACCCGGTCTAGACTGAGCCAGCCCCTGAACCTATTCTCCCATGCCAGCCTCAAAAGCATGCCGAGGAACGGCAAGAGCTCGCTGAACATGCGCAGAGTGCATTTCCGAGCACTTTCAGGAAGGAGCAACAGCAGCAGGTTAACTGCTACCTAGACATCTGGACCACTCTCGGAGTCAGAAAGGCCACACACAGATGTGCGCCATCCTCCCTGACTCCGAGAGTGGTCAAAACATGCTTTACGGTGTCCCGTGTGCCGGCCAAAGTTTGCTGGCCTAACTGTGCCGGCCTGACTCCAGGTTAGGATTGCGCTCTGAGCCATGCTACACTGATGCAAGCTCCTGTGCTTTCTGGGCTGGACTACTGCAATGTGCCCCTGAGTGGGGCTGCCCTTGAAGACAGCTTGGAAGCTATTGTACATTTCTGAACAGACACACAATATTAAGTGGCAGCCTATCTGCAACTTGGCCCCCTTTAAGGGGCTGGTCATTCACAATGTCCCACAGCTTGGGATGCTCCCCTCTCCCCAAAAATGCCCAGTAGCCAACTGAAACCATTGTGCCTTTCTAGAACATCGGGGTGGCAAACACCAGGAGGCCTCTTTTGGTTGTGGATCCAAAACTAGGAAAATTTCTTCCAGGAAAAGGGCACATAATGTGTGTGTAGCATCCCAAGAAACATACTTAAGGCCAGACTGGGGCTTAAGTCTACTTAAGCCTAACTTAAGACCCTTTCATTTCCATGGGGCTCACTCACAGCTTGCCATCTCAGGACAAAGCCCCCAATTTTTTTACGAAGGGTTTTTTTTTTGGAAGGGTTCCAAGATCTCTTTTTTTTTTTTCCAACTGTTGCAAAAAAGATTACAAAACCTTTGTGGCTATTTTTAATCTGTGGTTTGTTTCCAATGTTTTGACTCCCTTCTGGGTTTCCCCCCCCCCTTCTCCCGGTGGCTTTTGTGATGGTATCTTGTTCAGGCCCTGAACAGCTTGGAAAAGCAACATGGAAAAGTTTTGAATAAATCAGGTAAACAAAACGGCTCCCCCCCACCCCGTCTCCCATTCACCACTTCCTCGTGCGCCAGCCACAACTCACCATGCTCGAAACGCACAACAGCCATTCCCCTTACTTCACACAAAGGCTGGAAAGAGCCTCCGATAAAAGTCGTATCAGGCAAAGCCCGAGTTCGAATCTCACCTTGACTGGTACGTGTCTTAGGGCCCAAGCCTAGCCAACTCCCTGAGGCACCTGGTGGGCCACTGTGAGATGCAGGAAGCTGGACTAGATGGGCCTTTGGCCTGATCCAGTGGGGCTCTTCTGATGTTCTTATGTTAACTTTCCAGCCCTGATGCAGCCCCACGGAAAGGGAACAAACATTCCCTTACCTTGCGGGGGCTTCTGTGACTGCCCCCCAAGTGCAGAATGCAACACATGCCCTGTTGGTATGGCCGCATCAGTGCTGGAAAGTTGGACAGGCCTAAGACGTCTTCTACAAATCTCTCCATCTAGCACAGGGTGCTTAATCATATACCAGTTGCTGGAGGCCTGAGGAGGGGGCCCTGCATTGGGGCATTCCCCCCACACTATCCCCCCCCCCCATAGCACATTAGCCACCTGCTGCCAATGCTGAGATTTCAGGAGCCGATCTGTGTAGGTGGGCCCCATCGCTAACCGGCCAACCAGGCTGATCCGGGACACTGGCCTACCTTACAAGGCGATTGTAAGAAAGGGTTCCATGAGAAACACTGAAGAACGTAAGAAGGGCCCCTATGCTGGATCAGGCCCAAGGCCCACCTAGCCCAGCTCGCTGCATCTCACAGTGGCCCACCAGATGCTTCAAGGGGGCACACCAGGCCACAAGACCCCTGCTTCCTGTTGCCACTCCCTGGCGTCTGGAGTTCAGAAACAGCCCACTTCTAAAATAAAACCAGGAGCTTGCACAGAACCATCACGGCTTGCTGCCTGCATTGGACTTTTCCTCCCTCAATCTGTCCAAGCCCCCTTGAAAGGCACCCAGGCCAGGCGCCGCCGCCACATCCCGTGGCAGGGAGTTCCACGGACCAATATTCCAAAGAGGGGCAGGGACAAAAAAAAAATCAGCGGCGGCTGGCTCAACACAACCTGTTGGTTTCCTAACGGGGCCCCTCCGAGAGGACGCAGGCACCCCCCGGCCCCTCCCCCACCCTCGGGGTTGACGATCCTCGTGCGCTCTCCGCCCACTCCCCGCGACTTCCTGGCCGTCGGCGCCGCCCCCTCGGCCCTTGTGCGCTCACGAGGGGGGCCCCGAGTCCGCGGCCACGCCACGCCCTGGTGCGCTCACCATTTTTTGGTGCACTCCACGACCAGCTCCTGGTAGCAGGCGACGAAGTGGAACTTGGCCGCCCGCTTGCCGACGCGCTGCAGGCGCTTCCACACCGAGCTCATGGTGGTGGCCGCGCCGTCGGGGGAGGGTGCCTGTTGCCGCTCGGCTTGTTGTGCCCTAGGGGTCCGCCTCAGCGCCCCCCGCCGCCGTCCCCGCGCGGGGCCCCCATCCCGGGCCCGAGGGGGCGAGCAGAGCAGCCGCTGCGAGCGCCGCCCCGTCGAAGGTCCACCGCGCAGCCCGAAGAGGAAGTTACTGCGGGCGCGAGAAAGTTGCCGAGTCCCGGGCGCGGAGGGGGGGCGAGAGCAGCCCGCTGCTGGCCGAGGCCGGGGGTGTGAACTGCAGACGGAGGGGGCGGAGCGGGGGAAGGAGCAGCCGCTGACAGCCGCTCTCCTCCTCCTCCTCCCCCTCTCAGTGCCTCCAGCGCCGTCCCGGGCGCGCCTCCTCGGAAGTAAGCCCCTGGCCGCGCGTCGCAGGCTCCAGCGTTTCGGCTTGAGCGGCAGCCTCCGCGAAAAAGACGTCCTCTAAAGCGGAGGGTGAGGACAGACAAAGGAAAACGCGTTTTGCTTGACTCAGCGCGTCATTCGCCTATGGAACCCCTGGCTACCAGATGCGGCGATGGCGCCTGGCCTGGTGTGCTTTTCCAAGGGGATTGGACGGTTTTATGCGAGGATCGAGGGGGCAGGTGCTTTCCTGGGTTGAAAGGGTTAGGATGAAGCAGCTCTCAGAGGGCTTTTCAAATAACCCGCAGCCTGAGAGGCAAACGGGCCGAAGAGCATGTGCAGAGTGCCTACCCCTCTGATTTAAAAAAAAAACACCCACATCTTTTCTTCCTGGCTGTTACCGTCTCTTTGTTCTGGCAACTGGAGAGGAGGCGGGTATTATTTCCTGCTGGCATCAATATTTCCTTCTTGCTTCTGACCTGGGGGGTGGGGACGAGGAGGGTGGCTTTGTTTGGCTCTAGTCCAGAAAGGCTCAGCCCCAGAACGATGCAGGCAGCAATAAAGATATGTGTGCCTCTGAGCATGTGCAGAGTGTTATTTCTCTCACTGCAGGCACAGCAGCTCAGCATGCAGGATTAAGGGGAGAGAAACTACTGTCGTTTACTGTATCCCCCACTGAGTAGGCAAAAGACCCATTTTGAAGGGCTCCCCATGTCCCCACCACTCTCCCCTAACTACTAGGGATGCTGTTCCATGGAATACATAGGGAGGGGTGTAGTTGATGTCTCTGGATTACAGCAAAAAGGGCCTCTGGTGCCTTTATTGCAAACACATTTATTGCATCTTATGCTGCCATAAATCATTTCCTGGGGTGGGACCTCCCCCTCCCCCACCAGCACCCACAAGTAGGCCCCAAAGGGGTGGGGATCTGACCCCTCAGTTTTCCCTTCCTTCCGAGGTGCCTCGTCTACTGCCTTTCTCTCCTCCTTCCCCCCCTTTTCAAATTTCACATACTTGTCTTCTGGCTCAGAGGGTATAAATACATACCCTGTAAACTGATCCCAAACAGATTCCAGCATCCATCTCATCATGGAAATTTGCTGCCCCAAATTTAGCAGGCAAGCTACAGAATCTGCCCCCCCCCAGCTCCCAAAGGGCGGTTGTGGGGGCAGGCGGGTGGGGGGGTTAGGTTGGGATCCCAAGGAATGACATCTGTGGCTATATCTTAAAAGAATGAACTGTTTCGGCAGCTCAGCGTTCTTGTAATTAAAATACACAGCACTATCTGTGCTCATGGTGCTTTCCATTGAAAGAGATCTCTGCCCCAAGGAGCTCACAATCTAAAATAGGCACAGTGCAGAAAGGAGAGGGGAAGGTTGCCAGGGGAAAAGGATGCAATTTATTTTGTGTATACATGTTTGGGCTTAGTTGTAATAACGTTTGTTGTTCCGTCGTGCGGGGCTGTGGGCCTTGTTGAGGTGAACTGAGAAGGCACGTGCAACCCTGAGCATATGCAAAGTGCCAAACATCCACACACTTGGGGGAGTTTATTAATTATTGTTCCAGGTGGGCTTGAATCTCCAGCACATTTTTCTCCCCCATGTTGAAGTATTGTTTGCGTATAGTGGTGTCATCCAAATGATTTAAGAACAGGTGTATAAAAGCTCCTTGACAGGTACTCACTTTTGATTGGCACGTGTCGGGACCCGCCCACCAGAAGTGACGTCATAAGCCAGAAGTGATGTCGTGGCAGGAAGTCACATGAAAAAAGCCCTTTTTGAGGCCTCAGATGATTTTAAACTGACCCAACAGTTGCAACAGTATTCCACAGCACCCCCAGAACATGTTAAGGAGGCCTGGCATCATGTTAAAACCCCAGAGCAGCTCATTTTTCAGTGGCAAGGAAAGGAAAGGATCTGCTCGCTGCCTGCCTGCCTGCCTGCCTGGCTCTGAGAACATGCAGGCAACTCAAACATGCAGGAAATTCAAACGTTGCAGAGGGCGGAGTCGACGAGTGGGCGGGCGAATGGGCGGGGCCAGCTGTAATCCTAGAAACCGGTACTCGCGTACCCCCGCGTACCCCCTGCATGACATCACTGTTTGCGTACCACCCAGAGAAATAGCTGCCAGTGCAACTCCCTCCCCCATGATATTCTCCAAAAGGCCCCCCGCGTTTCCTGCAGATGCTGCTAGGCCTTGCTGCCAAGCATGCTATTGCAGCAACAGGTTTTTTCTTCCCTATATTTGCCTTTGACCCACCCGCTGCAAGGTTCTGGGCGGCGGAGTCTGGATAAGCCCGTTGTTTTCTTCACAATGCCCTTGCAAGGCCGGCTGGGTCGAGAAACGGTGGCTGGCTTCCTGCACGAATATGTGCAAAAGCACCGTGTGACGCAAGCCTTGTGCACGGAGAAGGGCCGTCGAGAGCAGCGACGTACCTTGTGCAACTTTCACAAAGTGTACCAGAGCTTTGGAGTTTATTCCCCCGGGAAACGACTCTGTTTGGAGCCCCACCCAAGGCAAACAGCGCCTGGGTATGACTCAGTTTGGCTAGGCCCGGCGGCTGACACTGACTCAGCAGAACAGGGAGACTCATCCTCAGGGTTGGGTGACTCGTGGCTTTTACCAGAAGCCTGGGTGACACCAGGTGCTGGGAGCTGCCTTGTCTACTGGAAGCCAGGCGACCGAGAAATTCAGGAATCGGGAGGTGGATTGGGGCAAAATCCAAGTCTGGCTGCCAAGGAAGACCGTGGGAGCTCCTTGCCGGAAAAGGAAGAGCTTGGCCTGGCCCTCTGCACAGAGAATCAGGCTTAAGGACAATTTGGCTCAAGGCCCAGCACTGCCAAGGAGTGGCAGGGTAGTCCTGGGCAAGCCCCTTTCCCCCAGCTCTAGTCATAAGAACAGAAGAAGAGCCTCACTGGATCAGGCCAAAGGGGGCCCATCTAGTCCAGCTTCCTGTATCTCACAGAAGCCCACCAGGTGCCACAGGGAGCACACGAGACCACAAGATGCTTGCATCCGGTTGCCACTCCCTTGCACCCGGTACTCTGAAGTAGCCCACCACCGATGTAAGGAGGTTGCACAATCCATCATTGCCTATAGCCCACGATGGACCTTTCCTCAGTGCTGACATCATCAAGCAGGAAGCACTATCGTTGTGACATAATCCAACGACACTCCTGGAATGCAAGCTGGCATTCTTGGACTGCAGCATTTGCACCACCGTGAAACATCCCTGGCGGAAAGCAGGATGAGGACAAAATATGATGTCCATGCACTGAAACGAAAACCAAATTTAAAAAACCCTCGCTTGAAAATTCAAACTCACAAGAGGAATCTAGCAAGAGTTGGGTCTGCAGCTTCCAAGGTGGCCGCTCTCAGCTTTCCACGGCCCCCCTGACATCAGGTAGCGACCTGCCACTTGGGCCCCAACCCACAGTTGGAAGAACACTGATCTAATGGGTTGGGAACACCTGATACCCATGCTGAAAAATTCGGAATGCATGCAAGTTTTAGGCTTTACACAGATCTTTTCTGCATTCCTTTGTGCTGAGCCAGCAGAGTTCTGTGTTACTGCGTCTGAAGTCAGTCCAAGAGGCTGCCCTACCGCCATTCTCTCCCCTCGGCCTTTCTACAAGGATCTTTCCTTTCCTTCCTCTTCTGTTAAGGTCCACATTTGCAGATGATGAAAGCCTGTCAGTGTTGTTGTTGTGTGTTTGTGTATGCCTGTGTGTGTGCGCGCGCAAAAATGACTGAAATGGGGATGGGGTAAAGGGGAAGTTCCTGGCAGTTGGACGTGTCAAGAATTGAAGGAAGCGCAGAGCTGGTGAAACCTCATTGTTGGCGGGATTTAAAAACCAGACCGATCCCGGCAGCCTCAAAACAGGAAGCCAGGAACAATGACTGCCCAAGTCAAGACGGATCCATTCTGGCCATGGGGCTGCAGGGGGAGAAAATAAGAAAACAACAACAAAGGCTTTGTCTGAGCTGTAACTCTTTCGGGCTTGTCCCTGAAGCACCTCCCCATTGCCATGGCTCTGTCAGGCAACTTGCCATAAGAGTGCTTCTGAACATGGGCAGAGTTCATGCCTTCCCCTCACCACTGAGAAACAATGAATAGTTCCGACCCCTTTGGCTTTGGATGAAGGGGCAAGGCAGCAGGACCCTTAACCTTCCACGGCCAAGCCCTGAATGCAGTGGTATTAAAGCGGGGAAGTGCCTCTGACCATGAGCAGAGTTTGTTTTCCTCTTCTTCCTCATCTCAGTCACCATAGCCAGCTTAGTGCAATGCTCGGTCTTGGAAGTTTCTTCTGGCATTAAACTTAGTGCCAATGCACTCCATGCATGCTCAGAGGTAGGGTTTTTGTTTATTTTACATACTTGGCCTGTTCGAACACTAAATCTTGGCCATAAAATGGGTCCCAGGGGTTGGCTTGCCCATGATGCCTCCTGAACCATTTGTTTAGGCACCCCTGCTATTCCTCTCCACTCCTTTCCATGGATGTGTAAAGGAAGAGCTGAACAGAGCAAAAACAGGAAGTGTGGAGGAGAAGAGGGCAGCAGGCTAGAGCATTTCCAACAGTACAAAAGAGGAAGTATAGTGAGGAGAATTGGTTTAGGCCATCTCTGCTCCTCCACACTTCCTGTTCTGCCCTGCCCCGCCTTCCAGCACAAGCCCAAGATGCTTCCTCAGAAGTAAATCTTACTTTGTTTACTTTGGAAGCAAAATAAGTAAATCTTACTTTACTTGCTCCCCTAACACAGTGTGGAGGACGGCAGCTTGACAGTCTTGGGTTGCAACCCTGTAACGTTTTCCTGGGAGTAAGCCTGCTGAACGCCACGGGGCTTACTGCTAAGTAGACATGCGGAGGATTGTGTCCTTCATCGCCTTTGAGGAGAGTGGAGGGAACAGCCGTCTGAAACTCTGGAAGGAAGGCCCGCTGAGCTCTGCAGACGAAAGGCCAGACTTGGTGGACAGGATCTCCCTTATGTGCCCTTGCGCAGGAACATCAGGAACGAAATACAAGCAGACCCGATTTCTGTTGTTCGGCAATCGAGGTGTTTTATTTCCTGGAGCCAGGCGGCCTTCACGACAGCCCCCCCCCCAGCAGCAAAAAGCCCCCCCAGAACCAATATATTAATAAGCCACTCATGGTTCGTGCCCGGTTACAAACGGGAGGCGGGAGAAAAACTGGGGAGGCGCGGGGGGGTTCCCCTCCCGGCCCCACACCTGACGGGGCCTTAAACAATAAAATAATTAAATATCTTTCTTAAGAGAGGCCGTTTTTTTAAAGAGAAGCCGGCCGAGGCACTAATCGTTAATCCAGCCAACACAATTCTGCCTAGAAAGAACTAGCACTGAAGCTGCATGCACAAGCACATTTTTACCCAGCTATGCTTTCGTGGGGAGGGGGAGAAACAGGTGAGGGGGGGGGACTGATCTCAGCTTCTCCCAATCACCGAGCCAGCCCAATATCCAGTGCTCCCTGGAGTAGAAAAGGAAGAAAGAACAAAGCAGGGGACACTCTAGCCACCACTCTGCTCTCCTCCATGTCTCCACTAGAGACGCTCTAGCCTGCTGTTCTCTTCCGCTCCACATTTCCTCCTCTGCTACATTCCCCTCTTCCTTTCCGAATCTGAAGGGGGAATGTGGGCGAGCACCCCTCACCAATCCGGCACCTAAGGCGACTGCCTCAGTTGGCCTCACGGCTTAGCCGTCCCTGTCCAGGCAGAGGAAGGAGAACTGTGGGGTGAGGGGTAGCAGGGATGGAGGAAACGGGTTGTTATCAGGGTCCTCCAGGCTTCCGTCTGTAGCATTCAGGCGGTCGGTGGGGAGGGCCACCGTTCACCAGTTATCCCAGAAGCCCTTTCTGGAGGGAGGAGGGAAGCAGCTGCCTCTGCCCCAAGCGACGCTCTAGCCCAGTATTTATGCCCTGGAGGACAGAAAAGAGGGTGCATCAGAACAGACCCCAAAGCAAGGTCTCTTTCCCCCTCTGCCTCGAGGCAGGAACATCGGTGAAGTCCGGCTGAATCCTGAAAGAGGTAATTTAAGATACGAAGCCATCGCTGGTTAAGTGCAAATGGTCTGGTCGCCTGGGAAGGCCCTAAAATATTAAACATGGGTTCTAAGCTGGCGGTATGAGCCCCCACCCCCCCCGACACAAACGCAACTCCACTGTCCCACGTCTGCCCGTCTCCCACTTCTGGGGGGGGGGGGCAAGGCCACAGCAGGCACAAGGCCACTTCAGATGGAGATGTGGAAGGAGTCCTGGAGCCACTGGTCCCGGGAATTCTGGGGCTGCTGCAGGAGGCGGAGGCGCTGGCCCAGGGGGTTCTCCTTGTGCCCGTCCGGGCTGGGCTGGTCCACCTCAAAGTCCTCCTCCTCGTCCGAGAAGCCGTTTTCGGCAGCCAGGCTGCCCTCCGAGTGCAGCGACGAGGACATGTCCTGAAAGAGGCCTTTGTACTCCTGGACGGACTCGTACAACGACCACAGCTGGCAGAGGAGGGACATGTCCAGCTGCCGCAGACCCACCTGAAACGGGACAGGGCAGAGCGTCAGCGGCCAGGGTCTCGCTCCCCAGATTCTGGCCCCAATTTCGATCCCCAAGCAGAGCCGTGGCACCAAAACTGAAGCCACGCGTGCCAAGGGGAAAGCCGTGGCCCGGTGGAACAGCCCCTGCTCTGAGTGCACGCGGTCCCAGGTTCAAGTCCTGGGTCTGGATGCCTTTAAGAGGGGATTGGACGGATTTCTGGAGGGAAGGTCCATTGTGGGCTACAGGCCATGATGGGTTGTGCAACCTCCTTACATTAGTAGTGGGCTACTTCAGAGTACCGGGTGCAAGGGAGTGGCAACCGGATGCAAGCATCTTGTGGTCTCGTGTGCTCCCTGGTGGGCATCTGGTGGGCTGCTGTGAGATACAGGAAGCTGGACTAGATGGGCCCTTGGCCTGATCCAGCAGGGCTCTTCTTATGTTATGTAAGTCCTGCTGTCTCCAAGCTCACAACCGCACACCAGGGATCCAAGAGCAGAGGGCAGCCTCGAACCCACGACCTTCAGGTACAAGGGACCTGCCTGAAGCCCTGGAAAGTGGCTGATGGGCTGCGCTGACAACATGTAACGAGCTTGACCAATGGGCCAACTCTGCAGGCAGAAGGTATTATTTTTTTTAAAAAAAAACAATTTTTTTTTATTTCACCCAGCTTGGTACCTCTATCCAGTCTGGAACACACACGCCCCAAAAGGCAGGGGGATCAGTGGACCACTTGAGAGGACCTGCTTTTATTACTATTCTGCAAACCGCTGTGGGAACTTTGTATTGAAAAGTGGCACGTAAATATTGTGGATTGTGGGATGGATTGACCTGGTGCACACTTCAAATACCAAAACAAGATTCTGCACCAGTCAAAGCTATACTCTGAATTGTATGAATTCAGAGTATAGCTTTGTTTGTTTGTTTGTTTCCTCCCAGCTGGGTCCAGGAAATTTTTCTATGCAAGAAAGCCAAGGCTCTTTGAAAAACAGTCCCACAGGACTTGACTGCCCCCTGCTGGGAGGAACGGCCATCTCCCTGCCCCACGCAATGGAAGATTTGCCTACCTGTGAGCACCATCTCTCAGGTGGATCCAGGAGAGCTTCTTCAATCCTGCAAACCAGATCCCCCCCCACTCTAAACCTCTCCACGTGCAAATAAACCAATGTGCTGGTGACTTTGTCCAGGCTGCCTGCTCCCTCCCCCCTCACAAGGCTGCAATCCTCTCCACACTTATCTGGGAGTAAGCCCCACTGACTATAATGAGACTTAACTCCAAGCAGACCTGCATAGGATTGGGCTGTTAGGCCCCTGGCCTTGCCTGACCCAGAAAAGCAGGAAGGGATTATGGGGGGTGGGGAAAAACATACCTTGAGACCACACATGTCTTACTGCACAGAGCCAGCTGGGATGGGAGAATTATTCTAAACTAGGGTTTCCCGACCATTTCAGCACCCGGACCCTCTTTTTAAGGGGCAGGGTGTCCCTGTTGACACACACACACACACACACACACACACACACCTGGAAGTGATGTCATTAAGCAGGAAGTGACATCATTGTGCCTGTAAAAAACATGTATGTAGACTACCATAATTTACCAAGTGCAAAAGCTTTTCCCCCCCATGTATGTGGAAACACCTTAAAAAATTCCACCACCCCCCCAAAAAAAACATATTTTTCTGTTGGGATGGTCCCTGAAAATATTGCAAAAATGCAACCTTTTCAACGTTGCACAAATGCATCTATGGAAGTAAATGGGGTCTCTGTGATAGCCTGAAAATTAGCTGAGGGTCAGTACAGTGGCTCCCAAACTTTTGAGCATCTGGACCCACCTGAAAAAGAACATTTCACTTTACCAGCTGCTAAAGCCTCTGTGGCTATAGTGGGGTGTAGGCAGCACTGATCCCCCCCCCCAAAAAAGTAGCAGGTTGTTTAACCCTTGATGTGCACAGCCTAATCTGCCTTGTCAGTTTCGCGACTTACCAAACATTGGATCGCGACTCACTGGTGGGCCCCGGGGCCCCAGTTTGGAAACAGCCGTTCTAGACCAAAATGAACCCAAGGACAGTCATTCACGTGGCGACGCGTGCCTGGGTCCAGCGTAACGTGTGAACGGGCTTCTGGCGTCATTGGTCAACGACGGGGGGGGGAAATTCGAGGGGGGGGCGCCTTACCATCTCCTTGCGCAGCACCGCCAGCGCCGAGTCCAGATTGGCGGGCTTGGCGCGGAGCAGCCGCTTCTCCGAGGACGAGCCGGCGGCCTGCTGGGACTTGCTGAGGTCGTCTTGGATGCGCGTCTTCTTGCTGTAGACCTTCTCGATCTCTCGCCACGAGCCGCCGCTGGAGTTGAGGATGCCGCTGAGCCCTTTGGGGAGCGGGGGCAGCCCCTCGATGGTGCACACGCTGCCCCCGAGGCTGTCCTGCGAGGCTTGGAGGCAGTTCATGGCGCGGGCCCCGCAGCAGCAGCAGCAGCCCCCAGCCGGCTGGAGGAGGGGGAGAGGGCCGGAGGAGGGGCGGCTTCGGGAAGCGAGCGCTGCGCTGGAGAGCCGAGGGCCCCGACGCGCGCTTGGAGAGGCGGCGAGGGCGCGGGGCGCACGCCGGCAGGGGCCATATATGGAGGCGAGGAAGGACAGCTCGCTCGCTCGCTCGCTCCCCCCGGGCGCACGCACGCAGATCGGGCTCCGGACGACTCTGCCCACGCTCAGAGGCACCCTCGGCGCCCGCGCCGCAAAGATGGCTCTCCCCGCGCTAAGCTGCCCAGGCCGGCGCGCCACCACGTCCTCTCCATCTTGCGCCGCCGGAGCCGTCGCCGCGATCGGAGCTTCTCCAGCAGGGAGGGAGCCTCGGGGAGAAGTCCTGCGGTCCGGGCCCGCGATCGGCGCTTCCCCAGCCGGTCGCAGCAGCCCACCAGCCGGCCGCCCCCCTCCGCCTTTGTTCGCCCTGCCGCCGCCGCGGCCACACCCGCAGCGCCCCTGCCTGCCAGCCGCCGCTGTGCGCACAAGGGCGCCGCTTAAAGGGGCGGCAGCCGCAGCGGCTGGGAGGAGGGGCCGCTCTTTCCCTGCGCCCGGCGGAGACTCGCCGCCGCAGACCCGCGAAGGGCGCCACCGAGCATGTGCAGAGAGCCCTGCGCGGGAGAGGCACACGACAGGGTCTCTGAGCACCAGCAGAGACCTCCTTCGAGAGATGCGGTCACGATTGCGATTGCGGCACGCTGGCATCCTTTTCCCTCCAGGAGTGAATCGGGCACCAGCTTATCCACCGGACCCCATATCCTGCTAGGAGGGGGGAGTGTGAAGTTGGGGGTTAGGGGCCATTGGAAGCCCCTTGGGAGAATTTGCTGCAGGGGAAGGCCAATCCATATAGGGTGCTGGCCCTAGATTCAGCGTTGCATTTGCTTGTTGCCCCCCAGGTCATTATCAGCCCATTCCCACAGCAGCCCCACAAAATTGGGTCTTTGCTTTTTTATCTCTTTTTCTCCAGCTCCTGAGGCCCACAGCGGCTGGAACTGACTCCATTTTCCCATCTCTTTCCCCCTTCCACTTCCATCCCCTTCTCCCCCTTGTCTTGCATGCAGCTTGACCCACAGACAGTGGAGCCCCACTCCGTTGCCTCCACCACAGGGGCTCCCCTTTCCAATGTGGTTTGAAGTCTCGCTATCTTGCTAGGACGCTGAAATAGTGATTTTAAAACTGAGTCTCTTTTCCCCCAGGGTCCAATTCTACACCTGAAGCACACATCTCAACCCGTGCCTCAACTCCCCCCTAAGAACCCCCTTGTAACACACCTTGTTCTCCCATTCTTGGCAAGCTGCAGTCCTGTAGGCTAAACTGGACGAAGCTGGGGGGTGGGTAGCTCTTACTGTGTTTTGGGGAGGGAGGAGTAACACAAGGTTGTGACCTTCCAAGATTGTCAAATGCAAACCTTCCCCCCCCTGCCTACTGAGAACATGGCAGAACACACACACACACACACACACACACACACACACACACACACACACACACACACACACACACACACACACACACACACACACACGGGTCACTGCCTGCTTGCTCCTTGCTGATTTTCCTCGTCCAGGCCCAGGTAGGGAACAAAAGCAGAAGCCGTGTGGACTTGCTCCACACCAGAGGCGTTTCTACAGGGATGGCAAAGCTCTAAGTTTTGCAAGAAGCCTTACCCTGTCATGTAAATCCCTCCTCTCCCTTGCTGCTGTAGCCAGTAAGCAACGCCAAGATTGTCTAAAACGGTGCAGGAGAGGAGTGATTTCCACTGCAAGGTAAGGCTTCTTGCAAAACTTAGAGCTTTGCCATCCCTGTAGAAACGCCTCTGCTCCACACAGTTCGTGGGCGGGACAAACCTAAGTCACGCCTTATTCCTCAACCCCAAATTCCCCAGGCCGACCAAACAACTCCAGCGACTGCCCCCCAATTTCAAGACAAGTGGAGTGAAACAAAGAGGATGACGTTTAATTGGAACCAAGAGCCTGGTGGCGTTTGGGTGGCTCAGACGCCGGCTTCTAAGGGCAGGTGGGCGGCCTCCTTCCATGGCCGGGGGAGACCACGACCGCCTCACTGCAGCAGTTCCTTGATGCCCTTGAGAGATTCCGCACAGGAGCGGATGAGCGAGCAGAGCTGGATGCTCATCTCGATGGAGCTGCTGTGCTGGAGCTCACGGCCTGCCCAGCTGATCTTCTGCAGGAGGGCCTCTTCGGCCACGGTCAAGGCGTTGACGGGCGGCGGGCTTGGCGGGGGCGGGACGGGCGCTGCAACGGGCAGCGTGAGGGGCGGGGCGGGGGCAGAAGCTCTCAGTCCCGAGGCTGCCCCTTCACAGTGTTCCGGGCGCGGCACGTGGCGGGGAGTGGGCAGCGAGGCGAGGTACTCGGGCGAGGCGGTGTCCTCCGCGCTGGAGGCCAGCTGGCGCTCGCGCACCTGGGACAGAGCGGCCTGCGCGTTCAGGGCTAGAGAGAGGGAGAGAGACGACCCAGGCAGGACCGAGCTTGCTCACTCGCTCGTATTTCTACACCGCTTTGCAGCCAAAAAAGGCCACAAAGCGGCTTATCGACCTCGTCCACTAAAACTGAGTGTTGGGAGAGTGAGAACAGGAAATACATTTTTACCCAGCGGGTAATCAGTCTGTGGAACTCGGTGCCTGCCAGCCATTTCTGAGGGTGGCACTGGGCAATCACAAAAGCCGCAATGCTCAAGAGCCCCATTTCTCTGATTTGAGTCCCTCCCAAAGCCTTCCAGCCCTGGCTCCAGAGCGAGAGGACTGCGGCACAGCCAAACTCTCCCTCCGTTCCCCTGGACATACCCGGATTGTCTTTGTCGACATCAGAATTAAGCTCTTGGCAGGCGACACAGTAAAATTTCTTCTGCTTGTCCTGCAGCAAAATGGTCTGGGCAGGACACGGGGTGGAGAGAGGGAGAGAAATGCATCAGGGCTCAGCAAAGAACAAAAATGAGTTACTGTCACAGAAGAAAAACAGAAAGACACAAATGTCGGCCACCAAAATTGTGACTAATGGGAACTCTCAGCCACTGGAGCAGAGACATGAAGTCACATTCTGCATTTGCTTGGGATTAGCCGGCACCCCTTCTTGAAGAGTGGTCCGTCCCTTCCTAGTTCCTGCTTTTGCAGGCACGCACACCCCCATCTTGTAACAGTTCCTCTTGCAATTTTTCTTCTCAGGAACAGGCTCACTCCACCTCCTGGCGGCACTCTGCACACACCCAGAGGCACCTTCTTGCAGGCACCTGGCAGGACCCAAAGGCTCCCGCTGCACCGCCTGCTGACACTCTACACAAGCCTGGAGGCCCTCATTCCTACTGGCACTCTGCCTACACCCAGAGGCCCCCACTCCACCTCTTGCTGGCACTCTGCACGCTCCAAAGGCCCCCACTCCGCTCCCTGGAACTCTGCACACACCCAGAGACCTCCACCCTGAGCCCTGCTGCACTCTGCACGCGCCCAGAGGCACTCACTCCGTCTCTTTCTGGCACTCTGCACGCGCCCAGAGGCACCCCCTCCCGCCGGCGCTCTGCACGCGCCCAGAGGCGCCCCGCTCACCCCGCACTCGTCGCAGCAGTCGCCCAGCATGCGGTAGCCCTTCAGCAGGTAGTCGCTCATGAGCTTGCTGATCTTGTCCTGCCGCTCGCGCCGCGCCTGGATCACCTTCAGCTCCGCCTCCGACGGCGGCTCCCACTCGGCCTCGTCGCGCCCTGCGCAGGGAGGGGGCGGTGTCAGGCGGGGGGGCGGCGGCGGGGAGGGGGAGGGGAAGCCGGGCCTACGCCGCGTCTCGCCCGCCTGCCCCATAGCGCCGCCCGCCCGCGCCCCCGTTGCCATGGCGACGCCCGCTCACCAGCCCCGCTCACCTGCCGCGTTCAGAGCCATGGCGCCGTTCTGGCCCCGGCCACGCCCACCCGCCGCGCGCGGTCGCCGCTTCCGTCAGCGCGAGAAGGGGAGCGGCGCCCTAAGCGCCCCGCCCGGAAACAGGGACCGCCGCGCAAAGGTTCCGAGGGCGGCGCCGTTCCCGCGCGGGGCTCTTCCCCAGAGGGGGCGCTGCGCAGTGAAACCCCCAAAATGCGCGCATCAAACATTCACACCCTGCCGCTTCTCATGAAACCTCCCGTGTCTTCTCTTCCAGACTGAGCCCCTTTGGGCCAGGGAAGCTCTGCCCGATCCTTTTCCCGTGCAAGGGCCCGATCCTGCCCTGCCTTCCAACGATGGCGCATCTGGGCCAATGGGGGCACACGCTGCCTCCTGCTATGTGGGGCCAGTCGCGGGGTGGGGCAGGTCCTCGGTGTAAGAGGGTGTCCCTTTACTCTGGGGCTGGGGCTGCACTGGTGCTGGGAAGGTGGCTCGGACTGGGCCCTTCCACTACTTTGAGAACTGGTTCTTGGTGGTGGTGAAAAGCAGCAATGGGATTGCAGCCTGATACCGCAGAGGGGGAACACTGATAGGGGACAGTTTGCTAAAGGTCACCTTGTGAGTTCGTGGCAAAACCCAACTTCCGAGCAGGGAGGTCCAGATTCGCAGCCTCCTCTCTTGGCCACAATGCTACCCAGTTCTGAGGACTCTTGCTTCCTATCCCAGTGTATCTGAGGGGGTGTGAGCGCTACTGGTTTTTCTGGGTGGTAAAAACCAGAAAGGATTGTGAAGAGCTCCAGAAGGATCTCTCCCAGTTGGGGGAATGGGCAGCCACATGGCAGATGCGTTTCAACATAGACAAATGTAAAGTGATGCACATTGGGGCAAAAAACCAAAACTTTACCTATAGTCAAGTCAAGAACCTTTTATTGGCATAAAAAAACAAAACAAAAACAATACAATACAATACCATCAGCAAGGGGGAGCAAAATACATCAAAGCCAACCAGGGTGCAAGTAAAAACAGAATGGAAAATAAATCAGGAAGGGGTTTTTTTCTTAGAAACAGCAAGAAGAAAATCTGCTACCGAGTCGGAAAGAGACACAGATCTATCACCCAAGAGTAGGGGAAAAGGATCTGTGTAAGAGCTATAGATGGAAGTCAGCATTGGTTCAAGGTATAGGTCTCGTAGATTTTGAAGAGCGGGACAGTGGCATAGAATATGAGCCATAGTGTCCGGTTCGAGAGCACAGAAATAGCAAAGCCTATCGGCACGGGGGATGTTTAAAAATCTACCTGCATGAACGGCCGATGGAAAAATGTTAAGCCTGGCGAGCATGAATGCTCGCCTCTTGCTGGGGTTAATTAATTCCCTGAAGTAATTGGAGGGAAGACCAAGAGAAGGAGGCAAACCGAAGTACTGAGGTGAACAGGTAGGATTGATGTTAGCAAGGAGTTGTTGATATTCAAGTTCCCAAAGTCTGGATTTGATTATAGCATGGGCCCTGTCAATACCAACGTCAGCGAGGGACTCCAGGGAAATATCCAAAGATTGAAGTTTGGATTCAATGTGATCAAACCACCTGAGGGAATATGGATCTTTAAGAAGATCCTGAAGGAGGGAATAGGGTTGAGAATTTAGAAGAATACGTAACCAAAATTTGAAAGTGTGTGACCAGGCAATGGTTGAGGGTAAGTGAATCCCAAGTTCCAGAACCAACGTTGAGAGTCTAATGGAATTCGGGATCCCCAGGATACGACGGAGGAAAGAGGCCGCCACTTGGTCCAGATCTTTATTCATGGCCTCGATCCAGATGGGAACACCATAAAGAAGTTGGGAGAGAATTTTGACCTGAAAAACTTGAAGAGCAGCCGGAACGTACTGATTACCACTCGTAAAGTGGAATCGGGCAACAGCGTTTAAATGGAGTGAAGAAGATGAAATAGCCGATTTCCGATGAGGAAGCCAGCTGTGACGGTGATGGAAAATGATCCCAAGATATTTGAAAGTTTTAACCTGTTGATAAGAGTGATTACCAATATTCCAGGATGTAGGAGACCAGGATTTGGAGAAAACCAAAATTTTGGTTTTCTCTGTGTTGATTTCAAGATCATTAATGGAACAGTAATTTTGAAACGCCAGGACAATTTGGCGCAAACCGGCTTTTGAAATTGATAACAGGACCGCATCGTCTGCGTAGAGGAGAACAGGAAGAGGGACGCCGTTAAGGACAGGGGCAAATTTCTTGCATATAGATAGATGGGAGCGAAGGTCCGCCAGAAATAGGTTAAAAAGAAGAGGGGCAAGAATACAGCCCTGACGTACTCCTTTAGAGATAAGGATCTTATCGGTCAGGGCGCCAGAGCCTTGAAGACGGACTCGGCAAAAATTGGAGGAATGAAGACAGCGTAACAGATAGAGAAGACGGGGGTCAATCCCCCAGTCAGACAATTTGCTCCAAAGTTTTTCCCTGTTAACAGAATCGAAAGCCCCGCGGAGATCTATGAAAGCAGCGAAGAGTTTGCCTTTGAAATGAATTGAATATTTCTCCACAAGATGGGATAGGAGAAAGATATGGTCTAGTGTGGATGCTCCCGGGCGAAAACCTATTTGCTCTCTACCAGGCAAAGATTTAGAATGCGCCCATGCGGCTAATTTGCCCAGCAAGTGCTTGGTGTAGAGCTTCCCAATACAGGAGAGGAGGCTGATTGGTCTGTAATTTGCAGGGATAGAGGGATCACCTTTTTTAAAAATAGGTACAAGGGTAGAAGAAAGCCAAGAAGACGGGAAAGAACCAGATTTATCCATCAGGGTGAAAAAGTTAGCTAAGAAATTTGACCACCAAGATGGGTTATTAATTAAAATTTCATTTATTATACCGTCTGGGCCGGGGGCTTTCCTTGGTTTCAGGGTCTTAATTAGCTCCAATACCTCTGCAGGGGAGACCGGGGGCCATTCAGGAAGAGCATGGGGGGAGAGGTCCGAAGGTAAGGGGGGTGCAGAACCGGTGAAGATTTTGGAAAAATGGTTAACCCAGTCAGACGACGAAATAGAACAGGAAGGGTTGCTAGACGTGGTAGGGCAGGAACGCGAGACTAGATGCCAGAAGGACTTATGATTACTAGATCGAATAGCATCAAGGAGGGAGGACCATTTAGATTGGGCAAAGGAATGCTTTTTTTGTTCTAATAGGCTTTGACATAGTCTCCTAGTATGGAAATAAGAATCCAGAAGGGCAGGGGAGGGGTTACAGCGGGTCAAATGGAAAAGCTGTCTGACCCAATTCTTCATTAACCAGCATTCCGAGTCAAACCATGCAGGAGCACCGTGGTGGACCCTTGATTGAGTGGGCAATCTAAGAGATTCGACTAAGGATTCAGTAATTTTAACATAAGTTTGGGAAGCAGTATAGGGAGAATTGGTCGAATCCATTGTATGCACTAAATTTATAATCTCTATTGAACGGGCCCAACTAATAAATGCCTCTTCAGACTTCGGGGACCACTTTAAACGAGGTGGAGGTTGCGGAGGAGCTGTGTCCAGATTATTAGGAGAGAAGAGAGCTAGGAGCAGTATGATAGGGAGGTGGTCACTATCCGAACGAGGTTCAATAGAGAAATCAGAGATCAGTGGGAGGAGATCAGGGGAAACAAGGATATAGTCTAATACACTCACCCCCCTAGGGGAGAAATGTGTGAATTCACCAGGAATATCACTGCCAAAGGACCCATTAAGAATGAATAAATTGAGGCCAAGACATAGGTCGATCAGAAAAGGGGCGTAGCCATTGATTATGGAATCTTTTGAAACTCTGGGGCATTGAAACCCAAGAGGAAGCACTTCTTCCAGGTCCCAGTTCATAAAGGCGGCCAGGGCAAGATTGCTGGAGCCCAGCCTGGTATTAAAGTCACCAGCAACCAAAAGTGAAGCCTTGGGGTAAGAGGACGAGAGAATCTCAACAGATTTTCGTACCTCAGACCAAAGGACCAAAGGAGAAGGATCAGACGGTGGAAGATATACATTATACAATAGAATCTGGAATTCATTACATTGAAGTAAAAGAATTTGAAAATAGTGAGAGTACGAGGGAAGGGGGGTTAGAGAAAACGTAGATGGGGATCTGACCAAGCAGCAAAGGCCAACACGGGGGCGACCCATTTGTTTCACCTTAAATGCGGCCAGATGGTGGGAGGTGAACCCAGGGATGGATGGGGGATTGAGGGACCAAGTTTCTTGAAGGAGAATGATATCAAAGGAAGCCAGAAATTGGATAAAATCTGGGTCCTCCTTCTTCCTACTCCATCCCGCGATATTCCAAGAAGCCATCCTGAGAGTGGAAATTGGGGTCTGGGAATCCAATGGGGAGTCCGGGAGTCAATGTATACTGTTGAGAGAATCAGGGAGAACACAACCATTTACGGAAGTGGATGCTCTTGCAGAAGGAGCAGTGGACATTTGAGTATGAGTTTTGGAAGGTAAGGTGGGGGAGAGAGAGGGAGAAGAAGCACTTACAGAAGCACCAGATTGTTTCTTGGTGGCACAAGTTAGATCAAAATTAACAGGGGGGACAGATTGGGTTTGGGCATCAATGAGAAGAAAGGAGCCGCCTTGCGAGCGTTTATCAACAATACAGGTGGGGGATAAAGGTATATGAGACAGGCCTACATCTAGGGTAGTAAGGGAGGGAGACACAATAGGAACAAAGGGGCTACCACAGTCAGGAATCACATTTGGAACACCGTTTAAAACGGGAGTCGGCAAAATGGACTTCCTAGATGGGGAAAGAGAACTCGAGGAAGGACCGACCAAGCAATCAAATGGATCTAACAAGAGGTCGCTAGGGCAGCCGGTGTTCACACTTGCGGCCGTCAGAGATGGTACCGGAATAAGTGTTGTTGGGCAGGCCATAACAGGAGAAGGGGAAAGGGAGTTCCGATCAGGAAGGCGTGTCCGCAGTGGTGAAGATGCCTTCGTCACTTTCCTCGACTTGCCAGGACATTTGTAGTTAGGTGGAACAAGATTCTCCACCACAATGTTCCTGAAGAGTCTTTGGGGGAAAATGCCGACTTTGCTTAAGTTCCGAGCTTGCGAAAACAGCATTCCCGGGATGTGGTGCGTCTGGAAATGAAGCAAAAAGCGGTCCCGTTGCGGGAGAGAGGACAGTCGCTCAATCTTGATTAGGTTGATATCCGATGGAGCTTTCTTTAGAAGGGTAGCCAAATGAGTCTTGGTCTTCCACTTCAGGGACCAATCTGGAGTTTTTCCCCTAAAGGAAGAGACTGTAATTACTGCACACTTGGAATCATAGATTAGCTGGGATGCAGGTTTTTTCCCTGGAAGAGCAGAGATATCATCAAGCCGAGGATTGGGGGCCACTTTCTGAGAAGCAGTAGGCATGGATCCAGCGCTGGATTTTAAAAGAGCAGGGAACCTCTTATCAAGGACCAGGTGCAGTCTCTCTAACAAGGTGATAATATGCTTAAGTTGGGAGAATGTTTGCTGTACAGTTCTAGCAATCAAAAAGCATTGTTTCAGTAACAAGTCAGCTGGTCCTTGGTCAGGAAGAGCCCCAGCGTCGGAATTCCAGGGTTCTTGCAAAGCATCTGGCAGTCCTTTAAAGGGAGAATCAAACCCAAAGCCAGAAGGCTCGATGGGGGGTGGGGTGGCCGGGCTTGATGATAGAACTGAAGGCGATGGGCTTTTAGGCAGAGGGAAAAAATCCTCCAACTTAGACTGCTTAAAGTTCGGGAGGGGAACGTCCGAGTCTGAGCCCGAAGAAAGAAGCCGTTTCTTCCCCATTAAGCAGGTTGGAAAAAAGCCCGGTAGAGAGAAAATGCCCACTCACAGTTCTGTTGAAGATGGCGACTGTTGCATTCCGTCTCGCTGGTGGTAAGAATAAATTAGTATAAAATAAGAAACTTCAAAGAAGCAAATGTTCAGGAAGGACCTGGGCACTCTTCCAGAAAGGTAAGAGGAGTAGATAAAACAAAAAATAGCAGATAAACTGCTGTAAACAAGGATTTAATAATTGGGAGTGGGGGAGCTCCAACTCCGACTACTTCACGGCTTGGACTCAAGCCACTCCTCCTAATTGTGAGTCACTTTACCTATAGGCTAATGGGTTCTGAGCTGTCTGTGACAGCTCAGGAGAGAGATCTTGGGGTGCTGGTGGACAATTCAATGAAGGTATCGACCCAGTGTGCGTCAGCAATTAAGAAGGCCAATTCCATGCTTGGGGTAATTAAAAAAGGGGTTGAGAATAAAACAGCCAATATTATCATGCCATTGTACAAATCGATGGTAAGGCCACACCTGGAATATTGTGTCCAGTTCTGGTCGCCGCATCTTAAAAAGGACATAGTGGAGTTGGAAAAGGTGCAGAAGAGAGTGACAAAAATGATTACGGGGCTGGGGCACCTCCCTTATGAAGAAAGACTGCAGCGTTTGGGGCTCTTCAGTCTAGAAAAAAGGCGCCTGAGGGGGGACATGATTGAGACATACAAAATTATGCATGGAAGGGATAGAGTCGATAGAGGGATGTTCTTTTCCCTCTCTCAAAACACCAGAACCAGGGGGCAATCGCTAAAACCGAGGGTTGGGAGAGTTAAAACAGATAAAAGGAAGTACTTTTTTACCCAGCGGGTAGTTAATCTGTGGAACTCCTTGCCACAGGAGGTGGTGATGGCATCTGGTCTTGATGCCTTCAAGAGGGGATTGGACAGATATCTGGAGGAAAGGTCCATCGTGGGCTATAGGCAATGATGGATTGTGCAACCTCCTTACATCGGTGATGGGCTACTGGTACCAGGTGCAAGGGAGTGGCAACAGGATGCAAGCATCTTGTAGTCTCATGCCTTCCTGGGGCACCTGGTGGGCCGCTGTGAGATACAGGAAGCTGGACTAGATGGGCCTTTGGCCTGATCCAGCAGGGCTCTTCTTAGGTTCTTATGTTCTTATGTACTGCTCGACTCTGTATGTGACCGTCTGCCTGCTTTATCAAACATTGTTGACTGGCTTTCCATTTTGTTTTGTATGTTGCTCTTATTTTTGTTGAAGTTTTACATTTTTAATATTTTGTACACTGCTGTGCGCCACAAGAAGTGGGGAAAAGTGGAGAATAAACACTGCAAAATCCACTTGCTCAAGCTTCACAACAGGTCCACGCCTTTCTTTTTCTTCCAGCGTCCCTTTTAGCCACCTTTCCATGAGGTTTGCTTGCACAGACATTAAAGATTCAAGACATAAAATTTTCATGTCTGAGTATCAAATGTCCTACTTATTTTTTGAAACTTTTTTTCCTCGCTCATTAGAGGTGTAAGATATAAATCAATAGTAATATAAACCCATGGTGATTTTGAACCCCAACACTAAAATATAAGGCCTACTGTTCTCTCTAGAGCAAAGAAGTGGTTAATGGTGTTTCAGGCCAAGACAAGGCCTGACTGGTAAAGAAAAGGGGAGGGCTGTGTGTATTCCTAAACTGATACATAGAAGAAAGTTCCCAGGACCCAGATACAGCTGTAACCTTGGGTGAAACTTGCATTGAGTCAGCATAATAGCCAGCGTAATAGGCATCCTGGGTAAAAGTATGTGCAAAGGAGGGATGTACATATGAAGGAGGAAGAGAGGGGGGGAAGTAAATTATTCTGCATGAGTGCTAGCAGTTGGCTGGGCAATAACCAATGAAGGTACAGTAAGGAATTCCGCCTCAGTAGTATAAATTGTTGCACCCATTTTGTGCAAGGTGTGGTATGCAGCTTGTTCTGTTTGGCATTTGCTTGCCACCCATATTTGCAAATATGACATTTGAACCATACATTTGGGATCCAGAGATTTATCCTTAACAGAGGGGTGAAAATAGCATCTTCTTACAGGCGTCAATGAGGAAATCCAGGATCAACTGGCAGGGCCATGCATACCCCACATCCCCGCTACACTTAAAAGAAAGACAGCATGCTTTTTCACACTCAGATTTTTGTGTGTTAGGCAAATAGAGATTATTTCAAGTTCTTTAAATTTCCAAATCGCACCATGGTTATGTAGACTAGGAGGCTGCAAGAGAGAGGCTAGCTTCTGACAATTCTACATATCAGAATTCTTTAATAAAAACTCTTAAGACATGTCATATTTCAACTCTTTATTCATGCAATGCAACATCACAGGTCCAGGTTTCCAGGCACAGAAATAGCATTAAATCAATAAATGAACACACAGCTAACAGATTTTTTTAATGAAGATGCAAACAGAAGTTATGTAAGTGTACTGTAGACATTTCAAGTGATCTCTTTTGACTAGTGTCCACATCTCTAAATCACCAGAAATAATCACTCTTTATTATTATTATTTAAGGTGAGATGAGCTCACCTTATCAGCACAAGCAAGCCCCAGTGACAATATGTCCCAACCTGCTCTAGCCTTCACCCTTCTCTATGGTCGTGGCTCACACATAGAGGTAGGATAACAGGAGGCAGCATGACCTCATTTTCTTGAAGCCACATGGGTATATCAATATGGTTGACTCAGATCATTGCCGCCAACGAGGACTGCCGCAAATTCACGAATAAAAATCTCCCTGCACCTGTGTAAAAGTTAATCTCAACGTCTTTAATCATGCCTGCGTGTTCTGCATATGGGTGTGCGAATCGCTGTACGAAAAATGGGATTTAATTTCCATGGAAAGATTCATGTATTCACATTACATTGGTTCAATAAAACTACAATTCACTGAAACAGTGAGTGCATTATTTTTGAAGCTGTGTAATTTCTTGTTGTTCCTAGCAATCTTATTCACCATTGTCAGACACCCTGTTAATGGTCTAGAAGGTAAAAAAAAAAAAATTTCCCCCCTCCTTTTTTCCCCCTTCCCGTTTACACTTTTTTTCCCACCTTCCATTTTCTACTGTAATATTTTCAAAATTCTGAACATTAACAGAATTTGTTTTTTTTGGGGGGGTGAGTGTAGAAGTTTAAAAAAAACTCTTAATAGTCTAGAAGTAAAAAAGAATTACTCTCATATTGACAACAACTTATGTTATGAAGAGATTTTAATGAAATTTTCCTATATATTTATCTAATTTTTGCCCACCCTCCCATTTTTTTTCTTCCCTTCCCACTTTATTTTTCCGCCTTTCATTTTCTACTGTAATATTTATGAAATTCTGAACATTATCAGAATTTTTTTTTTACGGGGCATGGCCGTTTTATTTTTGCTTGTGTAGATTTCAAAAAATAAGTCTGTCAAAACAGTGCAATCTGAGTTTCAATAGACAGCAAGTAGCATTGCATCAGGTATGTTCAGTAATAAAATTATGAGGAATTTAACCTTGTAATTGCATATTAAATCATAGTAAGGTTATCAATAATGTGTCTACACGATCACATGTTTTTATTTTTGTAAGTTTTTATTTGAGGAATAAACTATTCAGTCCTAAACAGTACGAGCAAAGCAATCTGAAATGCTTGGAATGATTATTTTGAGTATACCAACATGGCTGTTAAGCCCGCCCACTGGCTTCACTTCGCCAGCATTACTTAAGGCATGCCGCCTCCTGTTATTCTACCTTCATGGGGCTCACAGTCCAATTGGGCGGCGCTCCTCCACGCCCTGTCGTTCAGCCGTGCCTACGTCACGGCGTAAAGCGACCGCCCCCCACTCGCCCGACGGGGGAGCACCATTGCGAGGCACGAGGCAGAAGAGAGACAAAAGGGGAGGGGCCAGGAGTCCTTCGTTCGGAGGGGGTTGCCATGACGACAAACTGGCGGAATGGACCAATCAGCGGCAGCGATGCCATGCAGCCTATCGGGTTTGAAAGAAAAATAAGGAGACCGCGGGACTTCCTCTTCAGAAGGAAGTTATCCCGAGGTTGCCCCGGCAACGGGGGCGGCGAGGATGCTACTGCTGTGACGCCTGCGGGAGGAGGAGGGAGAGGCGGGTGTGGCCGCCTCTCCGCCGAGGAGGTCCCTTCCCGGAGCTGAGTGAGGACTAGGCAGCCCCACGCGGGGCTGCGCCGGCATCAGCAACCAGCCACGTCCAACTACCTGGCACAGTTGCTCGGGGGATTTGTGACGACGCGGCGCCCGCTACGTCGCCTTCCTCTCCCAGGACGACAGCTCCCCCGCCCCCCCACGACTGCTGCGGTGCCCTACGGGCTCTCTTCGAGAACGAAACGGCCTCCCGCAATTTCCACCCCATGAAGCTGTAGCTGGTGTGCGGCCCCGGCCCCGGCATCACCGACGTGTTGGCCAAGGACCCGGACTCCTGCCCCAACGCCGCCGTCCTCGAAAAGTCTGCGCTGGCTAAGTCACGGCGGCACCCGACTCGATCGCGCTACGGACAAGAGATGGCTCGGAGCTAGCTTGATTCTCAGGGGTTTGTAGCTAGAACGGCCAACCCGATAGGACCTGGCAGGAGCCTCGAGCAGGTATTTACATTTACCCCGTGACCGCTGAAAACAAATCCTGAAGTTTTTAACAGGGCGTAAAAGAATCTCCAACATCATTCTCTAAACGCATACTCTAGGAGTAACTTCAGAGTGGGCAACCCTATGGGCAACAGTGAATTTGCCCCAGACCCAGTACAGCCATGTAGCTCCAAGATAAAATGTAGTGAATTGTGTTCAGAGGCGTTTCTACAGGGAGGTCAAAGCTCTTAAGTTTTGCAAAAAGCCTTACCTTGCAGTGGAAATCACTCCTCTCCTGCACCGTTTTAGCCAATCCTCAGAGGGAAAAGCAACATCTTGGCATTGCTTACTGGCTACAGCAGAAAGGGAGAGGAGGGATTTACATGACAGGGTAAGGCTTCTTGCAACACTTAGAGCATTGCCCTCCCTATAGAAACGCCACTGATTGTGTTAAAATGCTTGGATGGGAGATCTGGATTCAACTCCTTAGCCAGCCATTAAGCAGTGCAGTGTCTACTCACGTGTCAGCTCTATGATATTCCAGGAAACTTACTGTCCTAGGAGTATCTAACTTCATTCATAGATCACTTTATAGGTGGTGCCGGTTAGGAATTTTTATACACCACTTCTTAATGGAAGGGCGGGGGTCACAAAGTGATTCATGCAAGAAATGGAATGGTTGTTGAGCAAGAAGCCCCATGGAAACTACACAGAGTCCCTTGGGAGGCCATGTGGGACCAGTCAGCAAGAGGAAAAAAGTGTGTTGACAGCTGAAATCACTGCGCACACTGTGAGATTTCACAGGTATGTGATGGGCCAGGGAAGGAAGCTGTTGGACTTTGACCTAATACTGCAGGGCTTGTGTCTTTTCTGAGAATAGCTTTTTCCTACCTGTGGTGTGGTAGTGCATTTTCTGCTGCTGCTCCGACCTCTTTTCACTAACACAAATTGCCTTTCCTCTTCTGTCCACAGGGGACCAGAATTTCCCCTTGAAAACCTGGCTTATGACCCCAATTCTGTTTCCCTGCAGCCCCGCTGAAAAAAATTACAACGCATGGCACAAGGAGGTCCGGTCAGTTCTCTATCAAACGTGCGCCCTCTTGAAGATGTTTTCAATGCCTGAGCAAGTCCAGCACTTCTTTGCAATACACTCCCCAGACGGTCTGCCAGACTTTCCTGGCTTGCTGCATCCCACACAACATCGCTCTCAGCTGCAGGATCACGGTGGAACTACCCAAAGGCAAAGAGCAGGCGGAGGATTAATTCAGACTGTCGGCACAGACCCCCCCTTTGCTCGGATCTCCAGCAAGCCCAGGCTTGCACAGCGAGCTGTTCTCTAAATATAATAAACGATGGATTTGCTGTGCAGTTCCATGATGTTATAAAACTAATTTCCTGATGGAAAAATAAACTTTATTGTGAAAAGAATAACATGTTTTCCTAAGGTGCAGTCCTCACATTTTCACGGGCTGGGGCAGCAGCCCAAGAAGCTGCAGAAATTCAAGAACTTCCACATCCACTGTGAACAAACGAGGGCTTAGGGTACGGCTCTAACTGGCCACACACCATGAATGAATCCACTGCAAGGCCAGGACCCTCACGACAACTGGATTTTGAGTCCGGATGAAGCTGCCTTAGCTGTTAAGCTCCCCAAGGCTTGCCCAACTTTTATCTACATATGCAAGCAAGCAGCTGCCTCCCAACTGCAAATCCAAGTCTCCCATGCCCAGCTATTTCTTTCTTGCTCACAGCAACCACATACTCTATGGTTCCCACGGCCCTCTTGCTGACAGCTCCTCCTCCACACTCTCCTGTCACCATGCAGCATGCTAAGGGGTCAGAGGAGCATAGCCAACAAGGGAGCACCACAGCCAACACCCACGCCTCATTTTCTGGTGACAGATCTGCACTCAGGAAGGGGCGTCAGCTCAGCTCACCCCCTCCCACTCCGCCTACAGCAGACTGTTCTTTGAAAGTGGTTCTTCGTGGCTGTTCCAGAGAGCGGATTCCACAAGGAATAATTTGCCCAAGAAGCCACAGCCTTACAAAAAAAGTGACAAATACAGGACAAGGAGTTACCGTTCGTACATTTTGATCTGCTTCCTAGCAAGCAGAATCCTATCCAAAGCTGTACAATGATGTTATCTAGATACTTGAAACACATCAAAAAGCAAAGCTTTTGTCTTGCTCCAAGCATTTTTTGTTTGTTTGTCTCACTTTGTTTATAGACCAAGTTAGTACTCTGATATCACGCACAGGCAATGTTGCAGCCAAAAACTGGCTGACTGTAGTTGGAATTGCTGTTTAAGAACATTGTCAAGGTCCCACCTGTGCAAAGTCACACCCCACCCCTCAGCCACAATCACTTCAGTCACTCAGTTTCATAATCCCACATACACGCCCTCCATGTCTTCAGTTTTAGTGGCTGGATTTTCCCCTCCCTTAGAGGATTCTCACACACAAGCCCCTAAAGAGAAGTTCCATTGCCCTCCTAACAAAAGAACCCAATGCCATAACCTACAGGGGTTATTCCTGCCAAGATCATGGCTGGTTTGCAAAACAGATTATAGGAAAGGCAAGGCCTTGCACATAACCGTTTCCATTAATACAGGAAGAGGTGAAGCAAGAGGGGTCCCTCCCCTCTGCTCTGCAGGGGTACCGCAGACAGAGCCTTCCTTCTCCTTTCAGTCCATCTTCCAGACATCGAGAAATGGGTCCTGAGCTGATCACTCACCTGCAGTCCAGGAGAGAAGGAAGGAATAGCACCCCCACCAACATCACTCAAGGAAGGTACGCCAGACAACTTGGTTTTCCAAACTGTCGATCCAGCCCACATTTTATTGACAATCAGTTAAAAAAAAAAACTAAACCCACTTCTAACATCAGGCCGACTTGCAGACTTGATACTGGCATACAATCAACAAAGGATGCTGTTACAAAGAACCAGCCGAAGTGGTCTTGGAAAGGGCACCAAGTGCTCCCTTCAGCAAGCACATCAGATGAGGATTTTCAATACAGGAACAGATTCTTTTCTAACTGGTGGAACCTGGGGAGAGGCAGGACCAAGAAACTGGAAACGCGCGCGCACACGCACACACTGTGCCGCCACCCCCACCCTACCCTCAGACTTTGGTTTTCCATGGCTGAATGCATGGCAATGGACAGCGCTGCCGAGGCCAAACAGAGCCCGAGCTCCGAGAGACAAAGATGGCAACCTGAAAGGACCCTCGTAGGAAACTGTATGGCCGCATAAGGCGCAACAGGGCCCCCTGTTCCCACCGAACGTAAATTAACACACCCTGTACTTGGTGTAGGAAAGAACAAATTAAAAAAGGTACTTCAAGAGCTGCCAAGGGCACCCGGGATAGGGGACAGGAAGGAACGTGGCGACTAAAGGCGACTCTGTAATCAAAGGGCAAAGCCTATGTATGTACGTATGTATGCATCAAGGACGCAGCAGCTGGGGGGTACGCTAAGTGTGTCGCAAACGGCGGGCGCCAGAGCAATGGTGCAGCCCCACCCCAGGAGACACGGGTAGAAAACAATTCTCTACAGGCGGCGCTGGTAACTAGCATGCATCTGCATGTTACGCAAGTAATCGCCATAGGCCCCTGCATACCGGGCGTAATCAGACTGCGACTCTGGGAGGCGGCGGAAATCCAGCTGAGCCTTTGTCGGCGAGTGGCGGTATGCGTGGGGGGAGTCTGCTAAACGGCGGAAATCTGAGAGGTCAGATAAACGGCGGTCATCTGAGAGGTCAGAACCGTACCTGGTTAAGAGAAGAGACATTTGATAAATAAGCGCCCGCTTCCGGCCAACGCCCCGACTACACATGCCAGCCCTGCCCTCCCCAAAGAGAACAGTGAGGTGGTGCATCCTGGCAGCTGATCAAGGGCTCTGTGGGATCCTGCCTCACTGCCTTGCTCAGCAGTAGCTGCAGGTGGTTTATCTCTGACAAAGGGCAGGTCAACAGCTGTAGAACCGAGGGAAGTAAAGACCGCGTGCTTTGTCAGAAAGGAGGTCGAGAGCGGTGCAGAGGCCCACAACAACACCTACTGGTTCGTCTCTAAGTGGTCAAGCCTGGAGTTCTGATTATCCAACCCAACACGCTATGGTTGTATGGTGAGGAAAATGCACTTGGACGCATACATGGGGGCTTGATCAGCGGCTCATGTTTGCACCACAGCTCAAAAGAACCTGAGTTTGCAGTGTGTGCGCGCATGTGTGAGACAACGTAAGGCGCCACGCGGAAGGGCTTGGGGTCATGTAATCTGCCTGCGTCCTTCCTAGACAGCCACGTTCCTCCTGCGGACTGAAAGGATTACTCCGCCTTGTGTCTTGTCACCAGCATCAGGAGTGAAGCTGCAATCGCAGCCAGGACACAATGGTCTAATGCCCCTGCCTTGTGGCAGGGTCTGGCCAGATAGCAAGGCTACTCCAGGAGAACCTTTCCACACTTCCTGAGGCTTTTCACTTTCAACTCTTCAAGCCAATCCTGGTCTCACAAACAAACATGGGTGCACATGTTATCTGTAGAAACATATCGAGGAAAACACGAGAATGCAGCCCACACTTGCTTCCCTCCCGCCAAAGAGAAAAGCACAGAAGAGGGTTGAAAGATCAGCTGAGGTGGCAGAGAGGAGCAAACAGCCGGACAGCAAGAAGCTAAAAGGAAGTGAACCCCACCCCCACCCATCCTGAGAACGCCCATTTAGAGCGTTGGCAGGACAGAAGCCACCTGCCAAGACACTGCAGAGCAAAGGTTTCTTGCAGCCCTTCTGGAAGGGCACCGCAACTCTTGGGCAGGGGTGCCTGACTGGCGCGCAAAGCATTACCACTGGCTTGGCTGCATACCTCTTATTCATGGCAGCTGCTTTTCGGTAGAGGTCCTCCCGGCTGCCACGTGGTGGGGAGAGGCGAGTGCGCTCGTACGGCGGGTGGAGAGCAGAGGCGTCTGGCTGAGCCACGGCGGAATAAGCGGCGGCCTGCTGTGCAGCCTGAGCCAGCCCATTGTAGGCCGGCTGCGCTCGGTAACCTGCTGCTAAGGGCACGGAGGTGGACTGCTGAGCCGCGTAGGCCGTTGCCTCTGCCGGGTTGGAGGCCTGAGCTCTGTAGGCTGATGACATGGAAACGCCGAGCTGGGTTTTGTAGGAAGCAGCCGCTGCGTCCTGCATACTGTAAGCGGCTGCCAGGTTGGCTGCGGACTGTGCCCCGTATGCGGCGGGCACAGCAGATGCCGCTTGGGCGCCATAGGAAGCCACGTGGCCGACAGCGGGCTGGACTCCGTATGAAGCCGACTGTGCTGACAGTGGGTGGGCGCTATACATGGCCGTCTGGCTGGTTGCAGGCTGAGCCCCGTAAGAGGCCGAGAGAGCAGCAGCTGCTTGGGCCCCATACGTAGCGGCGTAGGTGGTAGCAGCCTGAGCCCCATAAGTGGCAGCGTATGTCGCAGCGGGCTGGGCCCCATAGGAGGGGACTTGGGAGGTGGCAGACTGGGCCCCGTAGGCAGCAGCGGCAGCAGCCACAGACTGGGCGCTGTATGTGGCTGCCGCAGACTGGGCGCTGTAGTTGGTCAGCGCCGAGGCTGCCGGCTGGGCCGTGGGAGTGCCCACAGCAGCAGACGACTGGGCGCGATACGCATTTCCAAGCAGCGCAGAGGACTGGGCTCTGTACATCGCGGCTTGTCCAGTTGTGGGCTGGGGCCGATAGGCCATGCCGAGTGAAGCGGACGGCTGGTCTCTGTAGGAGGCGCCCAAGGAGGCTGACGGCTGGTCTCTGTAGGAGGCTTGCTGGGCTGCCATGGGGAGCATGTAGCCCGCTCTCGTCGGCGAGCGCCTAAGGGGGCTCCTGTCCCTTCCAAAGTAGGAGGGGGAGATCTGCCTGGCCTGACCGTCCTGGGTCATGTTGGTGTTGCCCATGCGCTGCTGGTAGTCGTACTCAAGCGTCGAGTAAGCCGAAGTTGCTCCCGGGAAGCCCAGGTCGCCTGCCCTCAAGCCGTCACTCCGGGCCTGCAGCTTGTCCAGAGTCGGGATTTTGTTTTTGTCAGCGCCGCCTCCCAGCTGCCCACCGAGCCCAGCTGGGCCCCTTTTGTGAGCTTTGTTAGAGAGTTCCACGTTAATTCTCTTGCCTTTGACTTCCCTTCCATTAAGATGTTCAATGGCGGTTTTAGCATCCTCTTCCTTCTCCATGTGAACGAACGCAAAGTCTGATAAAGCAGCAGACAGAGGGTTATCAATAAGGAACACATGACATGTAATTACAGGAGCCCACTCTACTTGGACGCAGCCTGGATACAACAGGAGGCCTGAAACTTACGTACTTGGTGGCGGGGAAATGCAGGCGGGCAGTTCTACCACTCAACAGTGGAACAGCTGTGGGCCCACCTTCCCTAAGAACAACTTCAGTCTCTCCCAGCCCTCCCTACCCCTGCATGTTGCTTTCATCTCAGTGCAGGATTACTCCCAGAATCAACCACACTATTGCCAGGCTCTCTCTTCCATGTGTCAACACCTTTTCACTTTCTGTGACCCACCCCAGCTCTCTACTCTTGAGCAAGACATAATGCAAGCTGATGGCAACCTCAGGCTCCAACACCACTCTTCAGGGGATATTACCAGCCAAACATATCAAAGCAGACGACAGACAAGCAGGGGCCCATCCATTCGCTAGCCACTGCCTAGTAAATTCAAAGGTCCTGGAACTGTCAGAACAAAAACAGCAAACACAGCTAATGTTCTCCTGTACGTTCCAACTGTACAGATGTCATACCAACATGGCTGGAGTCAGCTGAAACAAAAAAGGAATTTAAATCTTAGGTGCCTGAAATAAGTATCCAATGGGATGGGGCAGAAAGCTGCTCTTCAGCTTTCACAGCACAAACATACAGTCCAATCATAGGCATGTTTATTCAGAGGTAAATCTCACTGTATTCAGTGAGATATAACCCCTCTGACCAGTTATCTGAGGGTGGCACCAAGGCCCAGTAAGTTGACTCTCCAGAGCACTTGGCAGAGGTGAACTAACCTCCCATGTACCCCTACCCTACACAGGGGACGCCTGGAGAAACGCCACAGTTTTGGGTGCATTTAGTAGTCCTGGGAAAAGAAAAAGGAGCCATTGCAGACAAGGTCTGAAAACGGCAGCCAGAAGGATACGTACGAACACGCTTCCATGGCCCTGACAGGCTGCTTCCTGGAAGTGCAACTCAAAAACCCCTCCCTGGCCCACTTTACGACAGTGCAGGCTGAAGAGGCAGGAGCCCCCAAGTGGCTGTTCTGCACTGCATGATGCAACACTGGGTGCGTAATGCCCAGGCAGAGCCAGGGCAACTCTAAAGGGAGTGCTTGCCCAAGACAATGAGGGTCGCTCAAGGGAGATGGTGCCATTCAGTCACAGAGCAGCATGCAACAGGAACACTCACTGGAAGACGCCCAGCATAATCAGCCATCGCATTTGGCGCAAAAGGGCGGTAAGTAGGTTTTTAAGGCGCAGCAGTGGCAAAGCCCAATTGAGCCGACACCGGAGCATGTTTTAAACCGGCATGGCTAAGCTTTCTATTCTGATCAAACAGAATTTCCTTCTATCAGCCAGCTTACTGGATCTGAATTCCCAAGGTCTTTTTAAAAAAGAACATGTAGTCAATTACAAAACAAAAAATGGCACAGATCAACGCCTTCCCCATGTTACGGCCCTGTGTTGTACGTGCTCAGAGAGAACAGAAAGTGTGAATGCTTCAGGAGGGAGTCATGTGTGTGAATTTGACATCGTGGCCCAGAGAAAGACTGGATTGCTTCCCGCTCTTGAAGGATGCATTTGCCCATGACTGGAGATCTGGTTCGAGCACAGTCTGTTGGTGATCAGCTTTCATAATTCTTGCCACCACTATCAGGACAAAAACTATTATTAAAGCAATGGTTCCCAACCCGGAGGATCGCAACCCCCTGGTGGGTCACAAGCTGATTTTCAGGGAGTCACGGAACCCTTTTTCTTAAGTAGATGTGCTTGCACACCACCAAGTGTGAGGCTGCCCCCTTGGCAGTGGCTTCAGGCACCCTTTGACATATCAAACAGGCCACTGATGGCACACTGATGGAGAGTGCCCGAGATGCGGCAAGGTAAGAGCTTATGAAAGTTGGTAAAACTTTTTGTGGGAAGCACTGCTGACCTATATGGATCTTGTGCAAATTTAGGATGAAACCCTGCCCCCCCCCCAGTTAAATGAGAATCAGAATAAGATTGCACCTGTATAATGAAGTGTATAATAAGTAACAGGTCCCATTGAGGTGGTGGGAGGGGACTTTAGGATAGGGTAACTTCTATGTTCTGCCAGGGTTTCTGCTATCACCCTTGGATGGTCTAAATCACTCCACCCAGACACCTTAGGCAAGGACGACCCTCGTAGCTTCATTATTCCAGGTGAGACTGAGGTAAAGATATTCCCACAATGTGATGGCACATGGGGCAGGACCATTTCTCACTTGCTTTCTTTGTCCCATCAACTGACTTAGGACTTTCAAGGGGTCCCCTCCTTTCTTTCTTCCTCCCACCCATTGTAACAGAGAGGAATGGGGCGGCGCGTCTCATGTACGCACGCAAGCTCAAGTGGCGGTCATCAGCAAAACAAGGACTACACAACACTCACGAAGAGTAGATCGATCAGTCAACAGGACAATGTATATAACCACTTAATTAAGCTAGCTCCCATATGCAAAACCCAATACCTCCAAATGTCAGATGTGCTAGGGCGAACAGCAGGCCGGGTGTGTGCAAGAGAAAGAGAAATGCAACTGCTTTCATGCCCTGCTTATGAGAACTCTCTGGCTGACAGAGACGGGCCTCTGGTCTGCCTCAAGGAAGCAATTATTATGACCTGGATCAATTCACAGAACAGAGGTTGCTTTGTGGGTACCTCTCAGAAGCGGAACCTTCCATGTACACAAGCAGTCTGCATCCGAGTACCAGAGGATGGGCAGCAGAGGGTGGCGATTTGGCTGACTCTCATCAGGGTGGGGGCTGCATATCCTGGCTGGGGTGGTCCACAGTAAATGGTGTTAAACTCGGGAGGGAACCCCCACATTCAGAGTCATCCCTAAGGGAATTGCGTGTCCTGGCTTTACCCGGAGCCAGGCCTTAGCAGTCACTTACATACTGCTTTCCAACAACCAAAGTTTACGAAGCGGTACTATACAGCAAAATGAATAAGTTTTGAGCCGACATTAAGGACTGGCCAGTACAAAAGGAGCCTCCACGTTCTGAGTTCCCACGACTGTTAGATTCTTTTTTTTTAGGGGGGGGGGGAGAGAGAGAGAAAAAGGTCTGCCCATGTAAGCCGCCTGGGCACTCGCCAGCATGGGAAAGGCGGGGCACGAATCCTTCGAATAAAGCCAGTAGAGACCCGCCTGCCTGCGAGTTCTGACGAGGACACCTAGTAGCGCTGAACGGGGGACGGAGCCGCTGTGCCCGGCGAAGGGGGGGGGGGAAGGGAGGCGCGCGCGCGCTCTGCACATGCTCGAGGGACCCCGCTCCGCGCAGCCAGCCTCGCCCCCGCCGGCGCGGGCGGAGCCTCTGGGGCTGGGGTACCTTTGACGACGTCGCACTCGACGACGGGCCCGTACTGCTGGAAGAGGACGCGCAGCTCGCCGCTGGTGCAGGCGGCGGAGACATTGCCCACGAAGATCTTGACGGTGTGGGTGGGCCTGGGGCGGGAGGGCTCGACGACGACGCGGCGGCCGTGCAGCGGGTGCCCGTTCAGCTTCAGGATGGCGCGCTCGGCGGCCTCGTCGTCGCGCATGTGCACGAAGGCGAACTGCTTCATGAGGGCGACGCTCAGCACCTCGCCCGGCTCGGCCGCCGCGGCCTCGAACAGCTCGCGCAGCTCCACCTGCGATGCCTCCTCGGGCACGTTGCCCACGAACAGCTTCACGCCCATGGGGGGCCGGGCCGCGGGTGGGCGCGTGGGGCGGGCGGGCGGGCGGGGAAAGCGGCGCAACAAGGCGGCTCGCCCTTGCCTACGCAGCGGCCGAAACGGACGCACAAAATGGCGGCAGCGCTCTTGGAGACGAGGGCGCTGACGGAGAGGGGGGGGGAGAAGCGCCGCGCCTGCGCCCTGGCGCTTTCCGGCGGCGCGCGCCTCGCCACAGCGCATGCGGGCCAACCGCTAGTACGATTCTTTCTCGCGCGCGCCCCGATTCTGCGCATGCGGGCCAACCGCCGCACGGGTCTCTCGCGCGCCCCCTCCGACACTGCGCATGCGGGCCAACCGCTGTACGATTGCCCCGCCCTGCGCACGCAAGGAGGTCTAGCCTCCTTGTGCGCACGTCGTTACTGACATTTGCGCACGCGCAAAAGCAAAGAAAACCACACACCATCTTTTCCAAAAATGTTAGATCATGGAGTTATAATAAACAACTGGATATAGATGACTGGATAAGCCATGACGTCACATTCTTGAAGCCGAGGACTTACAAAAATGGCTGACTCAGATAAGCGCCGCGAAGGAGGAGGATTGCCGCCGGAGGGGCTCTCTCGCTCGCACGGCGCGCGTGTAAAAGTTAATTTCAACGTCTTTAAGCATGCCTGCGTGTTCTGCATACGGGTGTGCGAATCGCTGAACGAAAAATGGGATTTAATTTCCGCGGAAAATTCATGTATTCACATTACATCGGCTCAATAAAACGACCGGTAATATTTTCGAAATTCTGAACATTAACACACATTTTTTTAATGGGGCATGGCCGTTTTATTTCTGCTTGTGTAGATTTCAAAAAATAAGTCTGTCAAAACAGTGCAATCCGAGTTTAAATAGACAGCAAGTGGCATTTCGTCCGGTATGTTCAGTAATATAATTACGCGGAATTAAACCTTGGAATTGCATATTAACTCATAATAAGGTTACCAATGATGTTTCTCCACGATCACACTTTTTTATTTTCGTAAGTTTTTACTTCAGGAGTAAACGATTCAGCCCTAAACATCACGCGAAAACCAATCTGAAATGCTTGGAATGAGCAATGTTTTGGATGTACCAACATGGCCGCTAAACCCACCCCCTAGGCTTCAATAATTCCGTATTAACTCCATGGGCAGGGCCAGGGGTTGATCTTTTCTCCTCTCGTGTCGCTAGACCATGGAGGTAGAATCACTGGAGTCTGCATCCCTGTCAAATTAATAGGAGCCAAGTGAGGCCAGGGAGCGGGCTTAGCAGGGGGCGGGCTTATTTTCAAAAAATAAGTCTGTCAAAACAGTGCAATCCGAGTTTAAATAGACAGCAAGTAGCATTTCGTCCGGTATGTTCAGTAATATAATTATGCGGAATTAAACCTTGTAAGTGCATATTAAATCATAATAAGGTTACCAATAATGTTTCTACACGATCACACGTTTTTATTTTCATAAGTTTTTATTTCAGGAGTAAACTATTCAGTCCTAAACAGTACGAGCAAAGCAATCTGAAATGCTTGGAATAAGGATTGTTTTGAGTACACCAACATGGCTGCTAAGCCCGCCCCCTGGCCTCAATTTTCTCCTATATCTTCTTATCTTAAGGGATGTCCTCTCCTGTCAATCTAACCTTCTTGGGTCCGCCTCGCTGAACGCAGGGCCGTACTGCGCATGCGCCGCATCCAGTACCGCTTCTCTAGACCTTCTCTAACAAAAGTAGTGTGGTTTAGCTTTGGCATCGCACATAACGCATAAAAAACACTCAATGACGCCTAAACGGTGGACTTGACGCGTTGTATTGCTAGCCCCAGTAAATAAACATATTGATAAGCATCTATAATGCTATTTTGAATCTACAAAGCAAAGCACTTCAGCTGCATAAAGCTAGTATTATGCCCATTTCGCAGATGGGGAAGACAGATAGAGGACGCAAGAAAGGTGGCATTAAAAACATTCAGAACAGCCCATGGAAAATGCTGCCCTACTTGAACTCCACCCAAAAAAGGGCCATTTTGGGGGGAATGTTTTTAGAGAAGACTGACATACTTAAGGTTCCTGTGGTGTTTTTTTCCCCTTCCACCCCTTAAGAGGAATGTTTATCTGTCAAAAATATGTCTGCCCCATTGCTCCCATTGTCAGGTGACCTTGTGAAGGATTCCAGGCACTCCACCTGCAAATACCCTGCAAGGCCCCAACTCACGCAGGGAAGTGGTCACAGAGAGATAGAGAGAACAGGCAGAGCTAGCAATGCTAGAGGTGAGGGGTCGGCCGCTGGGCAACCCTGGGCTGCTTCTTTTCTTCCCACAGGGTGATTCCATCGCAGGTGCACACTTTCTTGGGGTTCTCAAAGAGGCCGGCAGAGCGTGCGATGATTCCACAAGCCACCCTGAAAGTAAGGCATGAAAAGCTGATGGAAAGACAGTGAGATATCTCTGCTGCTGGGAATAAGAACATAAAAAGAGTCCCGCTGGATCAGGCCAAAGATCAGATTCCTGGGTCTCACAGTGGCCCACCAGATGCCTTAGGGAAGCACACGAGATCCCTGCATCTTGTTGCCAGCCTGAAATTGTGCACACTTTCCGATTTGGTGCCCCAGACAGGCATATAAAAGATGCAAGTCTGGGCAAATGCAGCGATGCAGTCACCCACGGAGCTTCGTGTCTGGCCCTCCAGACCTCTGGCCCTCCACTTCTTACCTCTCCCCTGAATTTCCAGTGACTTTGGAGAGTGGGTGATTTCCACGCCCCAAGTCATCCTCCCCAGAGTCGACCACCAAAGAACGCCCGATGACATCATACACCTAATAGGAAAGAGGCATCATGTGAGCGGCTGGAGGATGGAACTGGCTGCAAGCAAAACAGCAGGAAAGCAGTTCTGAAGGTTGGCAAGCCGTAGGCCAAGGAGCAGTGAAGCCAAGAAAAATTTTGCTGGGTGCAAGCTGCTAACAGCATTGTGAATATATGGCAATTCCCCACCTCCTGTTTTATTGCCTGTGCAGCTTTTTCTGTTTTGCTGCCTTGGGATTAGATGGGTGGAGGCACCTCTTCCCCTCTCCTAGTCTGAAGGGGAGGGGGGACCTGTCTTATTTTTCTAGAAGAGGGAGGGAGAATGACAGCCCTCCCCAGGGCACAAGAGCAGACTGGCACTCTGTTACACACCCAGGGACAGTGGTATTTACAAGCTGCTGCAAGCTGGACTTTGGCAGCAACACCAAAGGGCAGGAGGTGGAATCTGGTGTGGATTGTGCAAGGTACTTGCAGTATTTGCTGGACAAGTAAAACACGTTTCTGGGTTAGAAAAAAAATCAATCCCAGCAGTGTCAACGCAGAGCCCCCCAAAGCTTTCCTGTTGCTCCCCCCTACACACACACACACACACACACAAGCAGATTTTAGCTGACTCAAGTCATCAGGCTGCTTATCTGCTCCAAAAAAGCCTCACCTTCAGCCGGTCGTTTTCCATCCGGAAGAAAGCTTGCCCGTTGGCAGCAGCAAAGATATTCCCCAGATCCCCGACATGCTAGCAAACAGAGCCACAAGTTGTGTGTTTAGAGCCATGTGCGATAGCAAGCGAAGGACAACTAACAGCACAAGGCTAGGAGCTGCTCTTGGGCCAGGTCTTTGAGATATTTCCCAGAAATTAAGACAAGACAACTTTTCCAATTAGAAATAATACTGTGGCTGCACCTGCTGACCCTATATCACCTGTATCACATACCTAGCATGCTTTTAAAGCATTTAAAATGAATGAGAACTTGGAATGAGAATGCAGAATAAGAACTCATAACACTGCAATTTGCAATTTTAGAAAAAATATCATAAAAACACACGCACACCCCTATGAATAGGACACTTCCCTGAAAATCAGGCAATCGTCTCTAAAGCTGCTAACTGCCCAGAAGAGAATCTTTAAACATCACCCAAGCAAAGTGCCAGTAAGCCAAATTTGCTACTTCCTTATAAGAGAGGGATTCTGTGGAAATCCCTGTGGACTCACCCTGTGGACATCCTCTGGGCCCCCATGGCATTCCCCATCAGGATTGAAGTGATCCCCACAGCTAGATGGCGAGAGAGCAAAATTCAGGATTTGGACACTGGGTCAGGCAAAAGACAAAAAGTGGTTGCCTGCCAGCTTCTTTCACCTGTTACAAGAGTCGGTGACATCCCCGTACTCGTGAATGTGCAGGCCGTGGTTTCCGGGCTCCAGGCCGTCAATGGTGCCGTCAACGAGGCATTTCTGCGGGGAGAGCTGCAAGAACCTCACCACACCCTGCACCAATCCAGGGCCAGACACCATGGCCACAGCGGCACTGCCAACTGGCTCTACAAGGGAAGACAGGGAAACAGGAGCTTGTGCCTCCTTTACAGAGAAGTGGTAGGTTTCTTACTCGCATGCATGTCAACTTCAGGTCAAAAACTATTCCCCCCCCCCCAAAAAAAGCTGTAATTTGATAGGAGAAAAACTGAGAGTGAAAGAATCTACAGCAGAGCCTGGGACTAATGTCATGACTCCAGAAGCTAACCAATAACACCACTTTACATTTTTAAAAAAGGTGTAACACTTTTTAGGAGTGCCGTGTATTGTCAACCCTGCAGGGTTAGAAAACATTATTATCCCCCTATTGCAGATGGGGAAGACCGAGGTTGAGAGGGAGCAGCTTATCCAAGAAAAGCAAAATGGGGAGTGAAGGATGGGCTGGGACTTACGTGGCCCGGCACCCCCCATTCCTTTCAGCACAGCCTTGCGGCCAGTGCTTTCCAAAAGGTCTTGAACCTTCTCGGTGCCGAGGTTGGTCTCCACCAGCACACTCTGGGAATCTAGCAGGATATGAAGCACCTCAAGGCCTGGATGGAAACACAGGAGGGGAGGAAATATTGGAGGTGGGGGCATGTACCAGCATGACCCATCACAGTGTTTGCATGGCAATTTACTCCATCCAAGTGAAACTCCAAACTGTAGAGGCTGCTGTGCAAAAAGACCTATTTGCACATCAGACATCCAGTCAACGACCAAGAGGATGCTGGGTCTGTGCTCAGAGCTGGGCAGAGCACCCACCACGGCCCCAGCAGTGCCCATCACCTGGGACGTCCTGCAGCGCCTTCTGAACTGCAGCCACACAACTCTGGCAGGTCATCTCCACAGCAAACTCCAGCTGCAAGCAAAGCAAAGCATGAGCCTTTGCCTAAGGCCAGCGACAGGGGCCGAGTCCTGACCCGCAGCTCAGCCTCTGCAGCTATTCAGCGCAATGCCTGCACTGAACTCCACCTGTTGAACCTCCTGAAGCCTGTCAGGGAGCCCCAGCAAGGCCCATTTCAGGGGAAGCAAAGAGACAGGACCCCCCACCCTCCGCGCAGGCGCGCCTCCCCACCCTGCAGCTGCCGCCTCCACCCGCTCTATCAGCCCCAGCAGCAGCCATCACGTCGTGCGTCTTCGCCTCTGGACAACAGGGAAAGGTTTCCCCGCCGGACCCTTGTGAGTGAAAGTGAAACACACAGCCACGGCAACTAGCCGCTCCAGCCGCTCCTCTCTGTGGCCTCGGCCAGCCCTTCGCTGTGACGTCAGCCTCCCGGGCGATGGAAACATAGATATAGAATTCACTAGAGACGGCATGACGTCTTGAAGCCACCTGGGGTAGACAAAAATGGCTGACTCAGATCATCGCCGTGAGGGAGGGTTGCCGCGAATTCTCAAATAAAAATCTCCCTCACGTGTTTAAAAGTTAATCTCAACCTTTTTAATCATGCCTGCGTGTTCTGCATACGGGTAATAAGGTTACAAATAATGTTTCCACACGAAACATTATCACATCACATGTTTTTATCTTCGTAAGTTTTTATTTTTATTCAGTCCGAAACAGTACGAGCAGGGGAATCTTTTTGCAAGGGAGCTGCCCGGGGAATTGTAGTACTATTTAATAAGCATGGAGTATACTAATTCACGGCAATCCTCCCTCACGGCGATGATCCGAGTCAGCCTTTTTTGTCTACCCCAGGTGGCTTCACTCGGCTCCTATTAAATCAACGGGCATGCCGTCTCCAGATGGAAAGGACACAAAAAGCGAAGGTTCTATCCCCGGAACCAAAGCCTCGCGCTTCCGCGTTCCGCCGGAAAGCAGGCGATCGACGGACCGCGCCCCGCGCAGCGCCGTTTCCGGCATTGCGGTTGCCACGGCGACAGTTTAAACATCGGCAGCTGGACTACCTCCGCCGCCGCCATGGCCGCCCCGCGCCCCATCTACGCCATGGCGGAAACCGGGGAGCTCGTGCAACAGATACAGCAGCAGTACCAGCGCATCCAGGCCCCCTTGGCGCAATTCCCCATCACGTGCAGCAAGCTGAAGCCCCTGTTTCCGGAGGAGGAGGCGGCGGCGGCGGCGGCGCCCCCCTGCGCCTCCTCCCTGCACAAGCCCCTGCACCCAGTGCCCCTCTCCCAGGCCGCCCTGCTGCAGCTGGTCAGGGCGCGCCTGGAGCCCGGGCCGCACCCACCCCGCATCCCGCCCCAGATCCAGGTGGTCTTCCGGGACGTCATCCTGCGCGAGGTCCGGCGCATCAGCAAGGAGGTGCAGCGCTCGCTGCACGACCCCATCTTCAACATGCAGACCAACCGGCACCTCTACCAGCACCTCATCACCTACATCGGCCTGGTCTGCGAGCACCTGTTCCACCACTACCTGCGCCTCATGGAGCGCAGCCACCGGTACGACGTCTTCACCGACAGCGCCAACCTGGCCCGCTACTCCACCCAGCTCTCCTTGCACTGCGCCGGCCTGCTCAACGTGGCTGCCGTCCGGCACAGCCTGGTGACGGAGATGAAGACCCTGCACTTCCGGCAGATGGGCAGGCTGCAGGAGCAGGAGTGCCGCCCGGGCTTGAACATGGGCTACTTCATCAAGCTCATGAGGCCGCGGGTGCTGACCAGGAAGGAGAGGCTGGCCAGGGAGCTCAAGGAGCTGTACAACCTGCCCCCGCTGGACATGAGCAAGATAAAGCACTTCATCCTGCCGTCCCCAAGGCCCTTCTGGAAAGAAATGGTGTGCGCTGCGGTCACCACCCCTTGCCCCCAGATCCCTGTCTCGGCGAGTAAGGTGAAGCGTGCCCAGCAGGCAGCTGGCTCCCATGTCAGGAGGAGCCAGTCCCTGCCCAATATGAGAGTGGGGCAGCTTCTAGCGGACGAGCTTGGCATCCGTTTATCGCTGCGCCCCCTCAGCCCTGACCTGCCGGCTCATTACGCCGAGACTTTCGAGACTGAGGAAGAGGGCGAGCTGAAAAGGCTGGCGGCCTTGGCTGAAGATCTCCGGAGGCTGGTGCAGGGTCCTGTCTTGAAAACCACCCAGCTGAAAGGGGACCTCGATGAAGAGTCAGAGCTTCCCCCTCTCATTAAAGCCCTGACTTTGCGCAAGACGAACGAAATCCGATACCAGCAGCTCAGGAGGATGCTCCACTCCCTACACCTGGAGGAAGCGAGTGCCCAGAAGCAGAGACACACCATCATGCGTGCCCCAGCCTCTCATCCTCAGGCTGCCACCGTAGACTTTAAAGTCCACAATAAGATGGTTGTGAAGGCGGCTGATATGCAAGTCTCTGAGAGAGTCTTTTTGGAAGCTGTGGCTATGGAGAAATTCCCCGCTGTGTACAATCATCTCCTGGGGGAGATAGATGCTGCGACTGTCAAGTCTCTGGATGCAGAGCTTTTTGCTGGGGAAGAAGTCAGGGAGATCTACAAGGAACTGATGAACACCCTCCCCAAAGATCACCTGGCCTTCCAGCAAGGGGAGATGGCTGAACAACCTGCCGTCGATTTAGATATGGATCTCTGCTTTGCTTCCTCAACGCTGGGCAGGAAAAGAGACGAGCAAGTCATTAATGAAGAGCTGAGCAAGATCCTACCAGCGGGGCCCTTTTCCCCCGACGACGTGGTGGACACCATCAAGACCCCAAACCTGCCTTTCAAGAAGTTAGTAGCCAAGCGTGAGTACGTCTCTTGGCTGAAATGGTGGAAGTCCACCTTCAACACGGACAACTTTCTGAAGTTTATCGGCAACAAGGAGTCGGACTATTTGCCGGTGATCTTTCATTTGTACAGCGTCGAGGACGAAGAGGAAAAAAAGCCGGCCTTGGATGAGGCAGAGATCAAGAGGCAGGTTCAGGAGAAGAAAGCCACACTCAAGCAAGCTGTCGAGCAGCAGTCCAAGGAAGAAAAATACTACCCTGGGGAATGGAACACTGGCACTGTTGAGAGCGTTGCGAGTGTTGTCTCTGCAGTGACTCCAGTGCCGGGAGCTCAGGGGCTTGGAGTCTCAGGGCTGGCACTCCCAGGGCTGGCAGCGTTCCCGGATGACTATAAGCCCGAGGAGCTCCGGAGTCTGCAGAGAAGGCTGGAAAGGCTCTGGACGGTTCTTCACTTCTCCGAACGGGAAAGGCTGGATATGGCCATCAAGTACAGCTCCACCAGCTACTACTACCTGCTCCCAGACATGCTCCACAGTTGGGAGACGGCGGCACAGGCCATCCAGGAGCGGGAGCTGCTGCTGGCCGAACTGGAAAGGTTTGAGCTGTCGGCCTCCGACCCAAACCGCTTCTTCCGGAAGATCCGCAGGTCCTTCAGGATGCGGCTCCACGAGTCGAGGATCAGGAGCCAGCTGTACTACGTGCTGACCCAGTACAACGCGGAGCTCCGCACCCACCTGCTCCACATCCAGGAGATATTCAACGACGTGGTGACCTTCAAGGGGCGGCCGTACCTGAAGAAGATGGAGTGGGACGTGGTGGAGATGCTTTACTGGCTGCAGCAGGGGCGCCGGGCCAACGTCCTGCGGAGGGAAGTGCAGAGGGGCCAGAGACTTCCCCCTGTGTTAAGTCGGCACCACTGCACAGAGCAGTTTACCGAGAGCGAGGAAGAAATGCAGTTCTACAGCGGCATGTCAAATCTGTTCATAGATCTTCACAGTTCCTCTTCCGTGAGAGCAGAGGAGGCGGGGAGACGCAGCTCAACCAATGAAATGAAATAAATACGTTGTTTATTAAAAATAAAACTAAAACACAAGCCATTTGACCAAGGTCTTTTCTGGGGCCTGTGCAGAGCTCCTGGCCAAATTCAAAAATACGTGGTTGGCAAACAGATGAGCAGGCATTGCAAACCAGTGGCCTGTCAACCATATTGGTCCTACAGCACCCCAGCCTCTAGTCAACTAGCTGGCAACCAGGAAGGGTTTTGCTTTCCCTGTCCACTTTCCCCAACCACACGTGGCTTGGCTCACTTGTTTTGAGTTTGCTCTGCTGGCCAGCTGATTGCTCCCTCTGTTCAGGACCAAACTGCTGGTGTACAGGGATCTCGGTGGCAGCTTCATTCAGCCTTGCAGTGTGATGGGCCACTTCTAGATATCGCAGTTTGGTTTTGCCAAAAAAAAACACAAAACCCATTCCTCCTCCCATCAATGGGAGTTGGTGCAGATTTGTCCTTACAGAGGAGGAATTCTGTAAGGTAGGAATCCTTGTGCCTAAGGGCACAATCCTAACCAACTTTCGAGAGTGGTGGGGCCTCTCAACCTTCAACAGCCCTAGACTGTTGAAAACAGCCCCAGTAGAGGCTGCTCTAAAAGGCTTTTCCCCAACTGGCTGCTTGCCAGCAATAGCGCAGCACAATAAGGGGATTAAAGGAGGAAAAAAAAACTGTCTTCTTTTTCTTCTGTGAACTTTTTTTTTTTAAACTAGACTCAGAGACCGTTGGTCACAACCATTTTCTTAGAAGGCTGAACCGGTCTGGAGAACAGAGGGATGCCCCTAGGAGGAGTCTGTTTCCTTGGAGACCGGTCCAGCCTTCTCCTGGAGGAGGGGCTTCCCAGATGTCACGAATGCCACCCTTCCTCTCCCAGAACTGGAATTCTCCGGTAAGAAATTCCTTCTTTCTCATTAAGGGCACAATCCTAACCAACCTTCCAGCATTAGCTGTGCCAATGGGGCATGTGCTGCATCCTGCAGTGGAGCAGGAATCACGGAGGCCTCCTCAAGGTAAGGGAATGCTTGCTTCCTTGCCTCACAACTGCACTGCCCTTATCCCACCGGTGGTGGAACGTTGGTTAGGTTTGTGCTCAAACTACCAGCAAAAGGGACAAGTCCTCATATACGGTAAGACAGATTCATGTGTGCACATCACACACCAGTGTTTTGGGCCAGTCATGAGCAGGACAAACTTCTCTGCACACACAAATCTTTATTCCTCAACACCTTCCCCACATGTAAATTACCAAGAGAAGCTTTTATTGTACATACGCAGTTCCAACAGCCTGGACTCTTTAAGTGTTCTTTTCCTCTCTCCTAAACAGAAGTGAGAAAAAACAGTTTTGTTTTCTCACAGATTTTGGAAGATTTTGGTGTTTTTTCCAAAGGCAGAAGAGCAGAAAGCAATGTTCTGTGTTTTTATTCAGAACTTGCATACCGATAACTTATAGTAACTTTAAAAGTGCACTAGGTATGTGATATTGTGTTGGCAGACGAAGCCAGATTGATGCGCCTCAACTTTAAGCAAGCTAAAAGGCCCTGATTCTCGAGAGTTAATCTGTGAGGTCTGTCATTCAGAAGGGAACTTTTGTCTCCTGCTAAGCAAGTGTGTGCCCGAACCCAAGTGTTGAGAGGCTTTCAGAGTTCTCCTCGTCTTTTTTTTTTTTCTAATGCCCCGGATAAACAAGAGAAAAGAGGCATGCAGCCTTCTGTTACAAGTGTTTTATTTTTTCTAGAGAAAAAGAAAAAAAAGCAAGTGTTGTGTTGCGCCTCACAAAGTCACAGGTTATAAGGAGGGGGAAGGACACCATAGGACGGGCCAAACATCAAGGTGGGATCAACTATTATGACTTTCCATAGTGGGGTGGTGGTGGAAGGGAAGGGCTGATTAAAAAAACACCCTTGGGGATGGGGAGAGCCACAACTGAGTTGGTGGGGAAAAAACAAACTCCAGCAGTAGGAGAATTTACATCCGACGTCCTTCTCTCCACCCTGCCCAAGCTCAAAACCCAGGTCCGGACAGGGGGTCAATGAACAGCAGAGGCTGTCAACCCCTCCACACAGGAAGGTGCAACGCCAGTTACAATCCTCCCCCCATCCTTCCCGGGATAGTAAAAACAAAACTCAAAAAAAGGGGGGGCAGTTAGTTGTCGCTAAGCTTTGCAGAGACACGAGATGTCCATTAGTGAGACCTTGCTAAACACAAATCGACACGGCGAAGCCTGGCATGGTTTTGGACGCAGACGTACCGTACCACCGGAGCCCGATGTCCAGCCCTCAAATAGCCTACCTGAAAAATAAAAGGCACAGTTCATGTGAAAGCTCGAGGAAGGATCCCTGCCTACAAGGAAGCACCAGTGACACATTGCACAGCAGGAGCCCAGGAAGGAGGAACTCCACGGCTCAGGGTTCATGATGGGCGTGTGCGCCAAAAGTCTAGAACGCTGAGCTTGGAAGGGTGGGTGTGGGGGGGAGGCAGCACACACGGAGGAATGTGGAAGGAAGTGGAGCTACCAAATCACAACAGTGCTGGGTTCCTGCGAGAGGAAGAACTTAGAGACTATTTCAGGCAGCTAGCAATATTTTCAGCCTCAGTTTCTTAGATGTCCCTGGAAAGAGGGCAATCAAGTCAAATCACGACATGTGATCACCACAAGAGCCCCAGTGTGTGGCAACCAATTCCCCTTGCATTTGTGACTCTCATCTCCACAGCAGAAACCCCGCCCCTTTTCAAGACAATCGTCAAGGCAGCGATCTGGATCCACCCTGGCAAATCAGCCTTGCGCACTCCTGCCAGTGCACTGGGCTAAGTGCAACGCCCAGGGATTAGGAAGGTTCGGGCCCCTAACATCTTCTCTGCCACCATTTCCATAAGTTGCAGGCAAGACGAATGTGTGAGGGGAGCACACTGACTCACAAAGATCCCCCCTCCCACCCACCGGCACTACCAAGCTACATCCAGTTCAGGCTGCTAGCTGACAAACGCCACGTTCAAATACGTTTGGCGAAGGCCTGTGTCTCAGCTATGACTGACCCGGAAGAGAGATCTGGGGAGGTGGGAAGCTCAACGAAAACAGGGCCGTGGGGGGAAAAAAATGGAGCACTTAATTTGGTAATTGGGAAGGGGCTGAAAATGAAGTGGCAACTACCACCGTGTGGCTCTAAGAAGCGGGCGCACAAACAGCACCCCCTGCCTCAGAGGGTATAATGGGGATGGAAAAACATGGACAATTAAGAGGTACTGTGGGGAAGATGCTCCAGCCCCATGACCCAAGATTAAAAGCAGGGCGTGGTGCGTTCCTTAAAAAGAGAGCTGGAGGTGAGAATATGATAGAAGTTTCTAAAATGACGATGTGCGTAGTAACAGCAGATACACATTTTCCATCCTCTCGTAATATCAGAATTTGGGGCAGCTCAACTGGAACCGATAGGCAGGCAACTGACGGCAGAAAAAAGGGCTCTTTCCATGAAGGCATCTTTAACTGAAGGAAGATGTCGTGGATGCCACCAGCTTTGAGGGCGAGAATCTCCAAGAAACAGAGCAGGATCTCGCTGGAAGCCAGAAGCCCAACATTTCCTTCAGGACCTGCTGGGGAACTACACAGAAGCTCTGGTGTGGACGCTAAGCAAAAGGTGGTCCTAGGGGTAAATCTGGGTCTGATCCAACAAGGATGGTCCTGTGTTAGGAGCTGCCCCGTGAAGAGACTGTCCTCTGGGGGAATCTACAGCCCTTTGAGATGGCTTCACCCGACACAATGAAGCCTCTAAGCCAGCTTGTCTCAAACCCTGAAAGGGCAGCCTCAGGGATGATGTTGGGGCACCTTCCAAGCAGCTCAAGACCATGCTGCCAATTCCAGAGCAGCCTCTCAGGGATTGCACTGGGGGGCTACACTGCGCCTAGGGGGCCCCTCCGCCTCAATCTCAGTCTCTATGGAGCACGCTCACTGAAGTGCCAAAGCACAGAGGGTGAGACTGGGGCCGAGCAGCCCTGAGAGTGGGAGGCACAGGCACAGAGCTGGGCCTTCTGCCTGCAAAGCAGAGCTACAGGGCTTTCCCCAGGGGAAAGAGTACAAGCATTTGGGGAGGGAGGGAGGGAGGGAAGGAGGGAACAGGTGGGTCTGGCCTGAGAACAGGATTTAGCCTTTGCATGGGACGATCTCCTGGAATCTCCACCCTGCAGCAAAATGCTCAAAAGTTAAGAGCCAGTGAAGCCCCTCTCCGTGCCCGGCTGACATAGGACCGATCGACACCTCCCGTGCCCACCAGCACCGTCGCCAACCGAGGCCCGAAACGCCAGCTCTGTGCAGGTGCAGGTGAGATCCAGCATGCAGCCGGCACGAGGAGACGCCCTTCCAAACACACACCAAGCGCAGCAGGCCGTTTCCCCCGAGCCTCGCTCCGCCCCCCCCGCCCCGTTTCCTCCACACGACACAGGAAAAAAGCGCGCTCACCTCCAGGGCTCAATACGCGGAGTACCGCAACCTGTCCACGCCTGCATCCCGCCCGAAACGCTGGACATCGTAGAGGGACGACCGCGGGACAGGAGACAGCTGAACCCGCTCATATCCATACACGTCTCCGACGGTGGCAGCCGCGGCGGCCGGGCGACGCAGAGGGCTTCGGTCCCGGGTGTAAAAGGAGTTGGTCGCGGCCGCGGCAGCAGCAGCAACCGCTGCTGCCGTTCCCGAGGCAGGCAGCAAGGCCCTCTCGTAGGGCTCTAAGGTGGAAGAGAGGCGATTGGCCATGGCGGAGGCTTGCGAGTACTGGGCGTACTGGGAATACTGGACCATGGTGTGCTCCGCATAAGCGTCGTATGCAGAAGCCCCGTACGCGGCAGCGGCGGCGGACCTCGCGCGGTACCGTTTATAGTAGTCCACCATTCCATAGGGGTCATCGTAATACATGTGTTCCCCATAGCCCGCGGGGTAGGGGTTGCGCACCACGCCGTACTGCTCGCTATAGGTTTCTGCCAACTCGGGGACTTGGCCTGTGCGGTCTACCGGGCACTCTTTAGACCAGTGACCCTCCTTCCCACACCGGTAGCAGCCGCTCTTGTCTCCCATCCCGGGCGCGGTCCTGAGCCGGCTGGTGGACAACTGCACGCGCATTCGTTTGCCTTGGGAGAAACAGACGCAAGAACGGCAGCTATAAGGACACGTTGAGAACAGTTCACAGCACAAGCACTTACAATAACATGAGGAGTTGGGGGGGGGACCCCCGCCAGGCCGCCACCCCCACGCGACCGGCTCAAGAGACAAACCGAACAGTGAGTGGAGAGCAACAGCAGGTTGTATCTATAGCCACTGCTCTCCACTGTTGCCTGGGGACAGCAGGCATCAAGAGCAGACACTTGCCGTTTTCCCTAATGCTATTTAACAATTCCCAGATGCTCCAGTCACCGATGCAGAGGCCATAAAATGGCATGCGATGAGAGGAAGAGATGAGGGAAGATGCTCCCTGCAACCACTGCCTCCCCTCACGGTCCTGCGGTTAGCATCCTCAGCGGGAGGCTCTCAAGGGACAGGTATGAATCCCATGTCCCACCTGGCCTCGCCTGCAGAGCCATCCCTTGTGACTTTAACAAGTTAAACCTAAAGGTTTGGCCCCCGTGCAGCAGTCCCAGAAATCACAGCAGGCCAACCGAGCTGGACAGGGAGGGAAGAGAGGGACAGGAATGCTTTCTAGGCATGTGCAAGCGAGAGGAGGGAGAGGGCCGACACCTGAATGCTCAAGCAGTGGCTCTCAATGGCCAGGCTGACAAGGGGCATGGGTGTGTTTACCCACCAGGTGCATGGAACAGGTGGCAGAGAAGGCTCTTCCCGTCAAATGCTCGTCCGGAGGCCAACTGGTCTCCCAAGCAACGCCGGCCTTTTTGTTGAAGCATCCTAACCCAGGCACCCTCCAGGAAATCGCCCATACCCACGGATGCTGGTCCCTGGCCCTGCCCTCTTTGGCGAGGCTGAGCAAAGACGAGTTAGCCGAGAAGAACACTCCCAGCCCTTGTGCTGGCCAGGTGGAGGAGGCTGTCAGCTAAGAATTGGGGCAGTGGAAGAGCCAGTCCTGCTTCACCTGCAGAAGGTCCCAGAGTCCACCCCTGGCAGCATCCCCAGACCGGGGTGGGAGAAGGCCCCTCGCCTGAAGAGCTGCTGCTGCCAGCTGGTCCTTGATAATCCTGAATTGGCCCAGTAAAAGGCTGCTTCCTCGGACCTGAATCAAGACCCACCCCTGCTCTGCAACGGCAACAGGCCCAGAACCCACAAACAAAACCTCCAGGGGCAAACTGCCCATCCCAAAGCCCTGCGGCCTTGTAAGCCTGGCACGCTCAAAAGCTGAACTACAGAGACTCTGGAAAGACAGTGTTGTGCTTGGCACATAAATATGAAGCTGCTGTCTTCCAACTAAGTACCGTTGAGCACTGACTGGCAGCAGCCCCTCCCTCCAGGGTTTCAGGCAGGGGGCTTTCTCAGGACCACCCAGAGACGAGCCTGGGGCTGCAGGTGCTCTGCCACCCAGTTGCAGCCCTTCCTGAACCAGGTAAGCCCAGATTGCAGGTGCATACTACATCCATCAACACAGTTATGGTCCACTTGGCATATGCTGCTCCCCGTTTCTCCACCTTACTTGGACCTCTCCCTGCCACAAACACCCCTCTTTCCAACCACTTTCAATGAAGTGCAAGCTGTCCCTATCAAACTGTCACAAGAGTCACTGTGCTGCTTTGGATGTACCAGAACATTCTACCTGCTCAGTGGGACAGTGTTAGAAACAGAACGTGGACAAACACTCCAACCTCTGATAGTGAAGGAGAAGATCAGCTAAAAACCTCATGCAGGGCCTTAGAAATTGCAAGCTCTGTGCTGTTAGCAGTAAAGGGAAGAGGAGAGCGATTCAGAGAGAGGGGGGATTTGTATTAACTTAGGGCTGGAAAACCAGGTGGTACACCAAGAACTTCAAAGCAAGGTTGCTAAAGGAATGGGGAGAGAAAGCAGTCAATTGGCTACAGAGCAAAGCACTGGAGTGATGAGGGTTGAGTAGTGTTAAGTATGAAGAAATTCAAGGGCCAAGTGTTAAAAACAGCACTGGCAACAAAGGAGAAGATCAATTAAAATCAGAAATCAGCCAAACTTTTAAGTACTAACACCAACAAGCCAAGCAGAGCCAAAACAAGGAAAGACTTAGGGACTTCCAAAGGACACAGACCTCCTTGCTGGGCCAAATCTGTGGCCAAGGAAAATTAGTAGTAGCCTCTTCCACATCAGTTTTCCATCCCAAACCCAAAAGACACATTTGTTTGGCCCCTGAAAGTGAAGCTGCTCTGGTTTTCCTTCTCAAATGCTGACAGCACCAGACTGAAATCCATCTTTTACTGACAGCTGTGAGGTCTGGGCTTTTCAATGAAAACTGATGGGCCTCAGACTTATAATTAAAGCTATTGCCCATTTGCACCCAAATTGTACGGGTGGCTTTAATAGGAATCAAAAGTGGGAGGAGATTGTTTATTAATAAAGCTCTCCAGAAGAGAAATAAATGCCCTCTTCCAGCTGTCAATTCATTTAAAATGTAGATTGCTGGCAAGAAGCTTGGCTAATCAACAAAGAATGGATGTTGCCGGCTGGTGAAAGGGGCCATGAAGACAACAGCTACGCCTGGCTCTCTCTCAATCGGAAATCACCTCACGCTGGAGAGACAAGCCAGCCCAGGTGCTCTTAGGCAGCCTGCGCCTAACCTGGGCTGCTCCCCTTTCCCACCTTGGAATTCCGTGTTGTCGAGGCCCCTGATGGCCTCGACAGCATCTTCTGCTCTCTCCATGTGCACAAAGGCATAATCCTTGACGATGTCGCACTCGAGCACCGGGCCGTACTCCTCGAACTTGGCCCGCAACTCCGCATTGGTGCACGAGGTACAGATATTGCCCACGTGCAGCTTGGTGGAGGCCTTGCTCTTGTTCTTGCTGGCCTCCACATTGATGCAGACCCCATGCAGCTTGTAGTGGTGCAGGTTGCGGATGGCGTCGTCGGCCGCCGTCTTGTCCTCAATGTGCACAAAGCCGTAGTTCTTGATGATGTCACATTCCAGGACCCGGCCGTACTGCTCAAAAAGGGAGCGGATCTCCTGCTCCGTAGCCTCCCGGGGAAGGTTGCCGATGAAGAGCTTCACCATGATGGCTGGAACTGGCTGTGGGGTGGAAGGAGAGATGCATTAGGCTGAAATTGACATGAGCAGAGAATCCAGACACAGAAACCAGGAATTCCAGGTTTTAAAAAAGCTAGCATCTCAGGCAAAAGTGCCAAAACAGCCACCCATAAGTCAAGGAGCCAAGGTATAGCTATATACATGTAAACACACACATGCAAACATTTTAATGTATTTTGACTGCTTATTTACAGAAAGCTCCCAAGTTACAGACTGCAGCATCGGCACTTTCACCTACTTGCAACATTGACACAAGCAAAACAACCACACACCCCTCCTCCTCCCCATATTTTCAACTGGGGCTCCCCTGGGCGCTATGCGACCCACCTGGAAATGACTTGTGGCCTACCTAGCAGGCCCGACTGAAAAGTCTGAGAAACAGCCCTCTAGATGCAACTGGTAAAAGGAACAGGAGATCCAAAGTTGAAATATTTGGCCACATCCTGCCTTTAGAGCCAAATACACTTCTAGTATTATTGCTGCTGTGCTCTTATTAACAGTGCAATAAATAATAAATAATGTTAATAGCACCTATAAATTACTAATCGAAATAATATTAACATAATTATCAAAACAATTGATATTAATAATACGCCCAATAAGAAACTTTTACATAATTATCAATACAATTGATATTAATAATACGCCCACTAAGTAACTTTTATGCCTTTCTAAGCTGCTTTACCCTGCTTTTTTTTTTTTTGGAGGGGGCCTAATTAGGAGAGGGAGAAGCGGCCTACCAGCCTTTAAAGTCAATCAATCAATGCACCCCCATCCACGCCCCTTCCCACTGCGCATGCGCACCCCCCGGCATGAGGGCCAGGCTGAGCCCCCCCCCCCGGGCCAACCCCCAGGCGGCCAAGAGAGCACGGTGGGTCTTGAAGTGCCCCAATCCGCCCGCCCAGCCGAGCCCCAGTCCGCCGAGCAGCTCCCCTTCCCAGCCACGCACCTCAGCGGCGCCCGACGACACAAAATGGCGGCGCGACGACAGGAGGCTAAAAGAAGACCCCGCCCCCGATGCCCTCCGCGTCTGATTGGTCCAACCGCCGCCGAGCGTCGAGCGCGCGCGCTTAGGGAGGCCGAGCGTCAGGGCGGAGTAGCCAATCGCAGCCCGTCCAGTGCCGGCGGGGAAGGGGGAATCTCCGCCAATACTGAGCGAGATTAGTCCTTTGCCCCACCCACAACCCTCTCTCTTTCTCTCAGTCCCGCCTCTGCTCAACTCCTCCCCCTCCGCTCTGTCCCCCAAATCGCAGCGAGCGGGGGACTGTACCACAAGAAGGTTAGCAGGTTAGAATCATAAAGGTAAGATAACAGGAGAGGACAATGACATCAGTATCTTGAAGCCATGGGCATAACAATATGGCTGACTCAGATCATTGCCGCCGCGAAGGAGGGTTGCCGCGAATTCCCGAATAAAAATCTCCCTGCACGCGTGTAAAAGTTAATTTCAACCTCTTTAAGCATGCCTGTGTGTTCTGCATACAGGTGTGCGAATCGCTGAACGAAAAATGGGATTTAATTTCCACGGAAAGATTCATGTATTCACATTACATCGGCTCAATAAAACGACCGTTAATTGAAACAGTGAGTGCATTTTTTTTGAGGCTGTGTAATTTCTTGTTGTTCCTAGCAGTCTTTATTCACCATTTTCTGACACCCACTGTTAATGGTCTAGAAGGTAAAAAATATATATATATTTTCCCCTTCCTTTTTCCCCCCTTCCCGTTTACACTTTTTTTCCCCGCCTTCCATTTTCTACGGTAATATTTTCGAACTTCTGCACATTAACAGAATTTGTTTTTTTGGGGGGGGGGAGTGTAGAAGTTTTCAAAAATACTCTTCGTAGTCTAGAAGTAAAAAAGAATTCCTCTCATATTGACAACTACTTGTGTCATGAAGCGATTTTAATGTAATTTTCCTACTGTAATATTTATGAAATTCTGAACATTAACAGACATTCTATTTATGGGGCATGGCCGTTTTATTTTTGGTTGTGTAGATTTCAAAAAATAAGTCTGTCAAAACAGTGCAATCCGAGTTTAAATAGACAGCAAGTAGCATTTCGTCCGGTATGTTCAGTAATATAATTACGAGGAATTAAACCTTGGAATTGCATGTTAACTCATAATTAGGTTCTCAGTAATGTTTCTCCACGATCACACGTTATTTTCGTACGTTTTTATTTTTATTCAGTCCTAAACAAACGAGCAAACCAATCTGAAATGCTTGGAATACGGATTCTTTTGGACGTCCCAACATGGCTGCTAAGCCCGCCCACTGGCTTCTTTCGGGGGCTATCGCTTCTTAAGAGATGTCGGCTCCTGTTTTATTATTCCTCCAAGGATAAGATCTTACCTCCATGGCAATGGGCTGTTGTGGCTGCCGGGGCGGGGCCAGGGTAAAGGAGGCGTGACGCCACAACGGCGGTTGGGAGAGGCCAAGGGGGAGTGAAGTGGGGGGGAACTGGACTGTTCCAAACTCTTCAAGGCCACAGCAAAGCGCGGGGGGGGGGCAAAGGGGATTATTTGCCCCCAGGCTCAGAGTCAAAAAGGGCCTGGAAACTCTCAACCAGGGGGCATCTACTAAAATTCAGTGTTGGTAGAGTTAGAACTTGGATAAATAAAAAGGAAATATTTTTTTTTTACACAGCGGGTGATTAATCTGCAGAACTCCTTGCCACAGGAGGTGGTGATGGCATCTGGCCTGGGTGCCTTTAAAAGGGGATTTGACAGATTCATGGAGGAAATGTCCATTGTTGGACAAATTTAACTGTTGTAATACTGTTTTTAACATTGTTTTAACCTGTGGTTTTTAAAGTGATGATTTTAATGTTGTAAGCCGCCTTGGGTGCCCATGAGGCAGAAAGGTGGGATAAAAATTAAATAAATAAATAAATAAATAATAATAATAAATTGTGGGCTAAAGGCCACGATAGTTGGTGCAACAGGATGCAGACATCTTGTGGTCTCGTGTGCTCCCTGAGGCATCTGGTGGGCCACTGTGAGATGCAGGAAGCTGGACTAGATGGGCCTTAGGCCTGATCCAGCAGGGCTCTTAAGGGGAAAAGGACAGCTTCCCACCTTTATGATTCTAGGAATGAAACAGACAGGCTACACTCTACACAGATTATTTTTATTTCTGTCAAAAAAAAAAAAAAGATTGGAACAGATTCCACTGCAAACACATGAATAACGTCTCCCACAAGCACAGAAAATACCACCGGGACACCACGAGGGCAGGACGCCCTTGCTGGGCATGCTGGGAAGGCAAGATGGCTTCGTCTTAAGCCAGGCCTTCCACTTCAGAAACGGACCCCCTTTCCTGATTTCTTCCCACAGTCCAGGCAGTATCGGGATGCCCTGATAGAGGAAGGCAGGCAATGATCTGGGCCTTTGAGGAAGACCAACTGAGGAAGGTTGTCTCGGGCTGCCTGCTCACCTCCACTGCTCTTCCCACTCTTCTGGATGAAAAAAGGAAGTAAGGAGAAGTAGAGAGCGGCAGGCTAGAGTGTCTGCTAGTCTAGCCCACCACTCTACTGCTCTACACTTCCTCTTCCCTGCTTTCTGAACCTGGGGAGCGGGAAGAAGGGGGTTGTTGGTATTCAGGTGGCCAGTCTTGCCTTTTGAACACCCAGGAATGAGCCCTATGTCCGAGGCCGCCTCTGCATCGTGCAGGGGTGGGGTGAAGGGAGGCACCACCATCTTCCTATGGGGAGGGAAGTGGGACAGGCAGTCAGGGCAGCGAATGATAACGTCAGGAAGGCACAGGTCAGAAACCAGACTGGGAACGGAATGAGGCAGGAGCACGGCTTTGTGGGGTATGTTGGGCCACACCAGCAGCTTCAGCAGGGCAAAGGGCAGTGAGACCAGGAAGTCCAGGGGAGGAAAGCTCCATTCCCACAACCAGGTAAAGCCCTGGTGCCTCTTCAGCCCAGGCAATGTTCACACACAGCTTTCAGAAGCAGACTCCAGCGTCGCCCCCCCCCGAGTGGTGTTTGGGAAACAACCACCCACCCCTGCATTCTTTCGAGCCCCAGGGCTCCTCTTCGGACTGGAGGGCTGTGTGACTCCCTGCCACAAGATACCGAGATGGTGCCTACCAGGTCCCATCAGCTGCAAACAGCCGAGAAAAGACGCTCAGTGTTTAGAGAGGAGCCACCTCCAGGCGCCAGGAGCTGGGTGGGGACTGACGACAGCTGGGTGCCCATCTCCGTCATGCACTGTGGGGCGAACTGTCCTGCTGCGGGGCGGGGGACTCAACGCTTGGCCTCCCCCACCTTGCACAAGCCTGGGGACTTTCCCTGGGGACTTCGACTCATTTCGGTTCTGTAAAACTCACATGGGGGGGGGGGGTGGAATCCGGAACAGGAGTGTATGTGTGTGTGGGGGGGGGGCTCCCACTCAACCCCCTCGTCGCAGTCTGGATCATACCCACCCACCACGGATGCTCGTGACAGAGGGGGTGAAAAGCAGGCGTGCCCTGGCTTGAGATGTGGTCCGGAAGAGCTCCCCTGCGGCCCAAAGGTTGGCGTAGGGGCTGTTTTGGGCTAGGAGGGTGGAGGGGTGCCAGCCACCTTGCTAAGTGTGCCCCGCCCAGTGGAATTCTGCCACACCATGGGAACCCAGGGAGACAGTGGCAGGGGGGCAGTGTGGGTCGCTGTGGGTCCCTCCTTGGCCGCCGATGCAGACCGCGACTTCTAGGGTCAGCCCCCTAACCAGTGTGGGCTTGGCCGGCACATCTCGCCAGCCTCTGCAGCTGCCATTGGTGTGTGTGCAGGACATAGAATGGAGGTCTGCCGGGGAGCCTGGGGGGCCAGATTCCCTCTCCCTCTCCCCAGAGCCTGGCCCAGCAGCGGCACGCCCACCCCCCGCCACCCCCAGAATCCAGCAGTTTCCCCAACCCCTCAGCCCGTCACCGTCACAGTGCGCCTGCCCCGACCCCTCTGCCGTGCCCCCCCTTGCCAATTGCTCCCAGCGTGGTGCTGGGGGGGGGCAGGGGCGGGGCGGGGCGGGGCAGGAAAGTGGCGAGCGGAGGCGAGGCGTTCCGTGTCCCGTTTGGAGATGCTTCATGCAACCTGCAGTGCTGGACAGGTGCTGCCGGGAGCGTGGCTGCCTCCCGCGGCTGTGCGGTGCCCCAGCGGCCCCCGGGCCGAAGCCCCTCGCCACGCCTTCGTCCCTGCACAGGTCCGGCCGCTGCAGCCCTGCCCAGCCCCTTCCCCTACTTGTTCTTCTTGAAGAAGCTGAAGCGTTTCTCCCGGTCCTTCTCCTTGGACTCCTTGTTCCGCAGCGTGACAGTCCCTTCGGGGGCGCTGTTGGGGGAGACGGGGGGCAAGCTCGCGGCGCGGGTCATTCCTTTGCTGATCAAGGCGGTCTGCTCCTCGGGCGGGCCCTGTGGCGTTGGGGCACACGCCGCCGCCGCGTTGATTACTCGCATCCAGGTGCTCATCTCGGCCTGGGAGAAGAGCGGGGAGAGTTAGGGGAAGCGTGGCTGAAGCCAGGCAGCCCTTGCCCCTGAAAAGAGCAGAGGAGCAGCCCCTCTGAGCATGGGCAGAGTGCATTCAAAACGGCCCGCCCCGAGGTCAACGGAAGGGGGCTCCCTTGTGTGGCCTGCAGTTAATGGAGGCTCGGCAGGCGACAACGCACGACGTCTCCTCACCTCATCCTTGGCCTGGAATAAATATTCTTTGCCATCTGTTAACCTGTTAAGAGGGGAAAAGGAAGAGAGATAAGAAATCCCTGTGTCAGTGTGTGTGTGTGTGTGGGGGGGAATTTCAGATGTTGGCTATATCAACGGCATGACTGACTTAGGAAATTTGGAAAAGGAAATTAAGGAAAACGACACTCCTGAGTGTGAAACACAAAACGTAGGGCTTAATCCTAACCTGGAGCTAGGCCGTCACAGGTCGGCCAGCCAAGTTTGGCTGGCACAAGGGACACGGTCAAGTATGTTTGGACCACTCTCTGAGTCAGAGAGGCCAGCACACGGACGGGAGCCATCCTCCCTGGTACCGAGAGTGGTCCAGACGCGCTTTATGGTGGCCCTTGTAAAAAGCACGCCACCTACCCGAGTTTGAAGACGTGCTTGCGCTTCTTGTAGTCCAGAGCGACGTTGCACTGGGCCCCCTGCAAGCCCACTGGCACCTCGCCGTGGTAAGGGATGCCGTTGGTGGCGTTTTTGCTATCCTTGTAGAACCCCAGGCTGCCCTTCCGAACAAGGCAGTAGATGTTCTGCCATGACCTGGTGGAGCAAAGGGAAGAAAACAGTAGTCAGGAGGGGATCTCAAGGGTCTGCTCCCCTCCCAATGAACCCCTCCACCCCAGCTCCACTGCCCACAAGGCTGGAAGCAGCCAAGGCTAATGTAATGTCCTACCAACAACTGACATAAGAAGAGCTCTGCTGGATCAGGCCCAAGGCCCATCTAGTCCAGCTTTCTGCATCTCACAGCGGTCCACCAGATGCCTCAGGGAGCACACAGAACCATAAGATGCCTGCATCGTGTTGCCATCCCTTTGCATCTGGTATTCTGAGGTATATTTCTGAGATAAACATAAGGTAAATTATACAGAATTTGCTATCCTAAGAACATAAGAAGGTGCCCCAATGGATCAGGCCAAAGGCCTTCCTAGTCCAGCTTCCGGCGTCTCATTGCAGCCCACCAAGTTCCTCAGGGAACACACGAGACCACACGATGCCTGCATCCTGTTGCCATCCCCTTGTATCTGGCATTCTGAGGTAAATTTCTGAGGTAAATACGGTAAAGATACCTTCAGGATCAAGTACAAGAGGCATTGAGTCAACCCTGAGTGAACACACACACACACATAGGTCACCTGTTAGCTGCCTTTTTGCCATGCGATTCCATTTCCTGCTTCCGACAGAGCATCCCCTCCATCTGTTCCGAGGCGGAGGGGTCTGGTGTCCGCAGAGGCAGTGTAGCTGACTGTGGGGACTCGAGGCCGAGGGCAGGCAGCTTGGAGTGGGGTTGTGGGGATGGAGCCGGGCTGGGCAGTTTTTCTTTGGACCCAGAGTCCAGCCGTGACCCGTTTACCTGACCTGACATCTCGGAAATCTGCAAGGGTAATTCGTTTGTCACACCCTCAAATACATCCACAGTGGGCTCTTGTTATCCACAGGGGAGCCATTCCCACAACCCACCGTGGATACCAATTTCCACGGATAATGGAATCTGCGAAGGGGCCCAGCCAAAAAACAGGAAGTGCTCCCGACCCTTCTTCCCTGGTGTCACTGAGCTTGTTTACCTGGGAGTAAGACCACTGAATGCAACGGGGCTTACTTCGGAGTAAACATTCATAGGCTGGCACTGTAAGCCCTGTACCCCAGTGCGGTTTTAGGGAGGTGACTGAGGGCGCAGTCCAAACCTGGAGTGAGGCCGGCACAGTTAGGCCAGCCAAGTTGGGCCGGCACCAGGGCCACCGTAAAGCCCATCTGGACCACTGTCGGAGTCAGGGAGGATGGCCTAACTCCAGGTTAGGATTGTGCATGGGGTGGGCTCCCCACACACCAGGGTCTTGCGATACATACCCCTTGCACCGCTGCAATTCTACAGTCCTGCAACCCTGCCCATCCACCCCGTCTCTTCCAGGCTGCTCTCCCCACCCCAGTCTCCGTCACTCCCCCCTCCCACAGCACCCCACCATCCAGGCCTCACCTGGGGAGACTCCGAATCGGGGCCAATTCCATTGAGGGAAGGCATCTCTGGTGACAGGCCATGCTCTCCCGGACTCCTGGGGAAAGAACGGGGGTGGAATGCGGTTTGCAGCAGGCTGAGGTTCCAGCAGGCCGAGATCATTGTGTGTGTGTGTGTGGGTGGGTGGAAAGGTACGCCCTGCAGGAAGGAACCTTCCCCTTTCCCCCTGCCTGGTCTTGCGTTACGGTCTCCACAAGAAAGGCCGGCATGCACATGCTGGGGGAACACAGTGGCAACTCTCACCGGTTCTCGTGAGTGCCATTGGCGACGTGCTCAAGGTGCTGGGTCTGGGGGCTCACAGCTGCGGCGTCCGGCAAGGTTGGGGTCGGGGGCCTCTTCTTCCTGGCTTCTGCTTCCTCGTGCTGGCGAAGCTCGTTCTCCTCCAGCTGAGAAAGAGACAGCGATGCCAGAACTGGCCTGCGCAGGGCACAACCGAGCCGGAAGGAAGGTGCCGGAAGGCCACTCCCCACCACGCCCAGTTTCCTACGGACTCGCAGCTCACCCCCCCCACACAGCCTGCGGCCCCATATTCGACGCACTCACCGTCGTGAGCTTTTCTAAGGCAAGGAAGCGTTCCTCCCAGGCCGCCACCGATTTCTGGAAGCCCTCGTGCCGCTTGATGAGGTTCTCCACTTCGTCCACGTTGCTGCCCAGCTCCGCCGAGCGGACGATCGGCTCCTGGCTGGAGAGCCAGGCTTCGGCCATGCTGGCGTCGCGCCCAAACATCAGCACCTCCATGACTGCCAGGGAGAGAGAGAGAGAGAGGGAGAGCGAGCACACAATGAGCAGTGTCCCCTTCCAAGAGCCCCCCCGAGCCAAGGCCGCGCCACGCCCACCTCACCTATTTGCAGCCAGTCCATTTTCTCTCGCCATTTGTCGTTGATCTCCCTGCGCCGGTCCTGCAGCTGGGTCAGCTTCTCTGCAATCTAAGGTCCAGGGAAGGAGGAGGAGAGGGGAAAGCTAAGCACAGGGCTAGCCCACGACCTCCCGGTATCAAACGTTGGCAGCCGCTTCCGCCTGGAAATCAGGGCGTAGAGCCGGTCGGGGTAACAAGCCCAGAAGCGGCTGCCCATCACAAATTTGCGAGAGGATCGGCTTGAAGGGTAATTGGCTGCAGCGTGGAGCAGAAAGCTCCATGCTTTCCAAACCAAACCGTGAAAAACCAAACCTCAGTCAGACCTGATATTATTATTATTATTATTATTATTATTATTATTATTATTATTAATAATAATAATAATAATAATAATAATAATAATAATAATAATAATAATAATTGAATTTATATCCCGCCTTTTTGCCCGAAGGCACTCAAGGCGGCATTACAATAAAAAAACAATAAAAACAAAGTTTACATTAAAAAACAATTAAAAACAATGTTAAAATACAATTAAAAATTTAAAAACAGCAAGCAACAAACCCCGTGGATCATAAGATTAATAAAGTTAAAGAGATAGAGAGAGATAGCCTGTCAACAGTTAAAAGCTTTTTGAAATAAAAAGGTCTTCAGCCCCCGCCGAAATGTTAACAAAGAGGGGGCAGTTCTCAGTTCGAAGGGGAGGGTATTCCAAAGTTGGGGGGCCACCACCGAGAAGGCCCTCTTCCTGGCCGCCACCCCTCTCACTTCTCCTGGTGGCGGCACAGTCAGGAGGGCCCCCCCCAGATGATCTAAGAGTACGGGTTGGATTATACGGAAGGAGGCGGTCCCTCAAATACCCCGGACCCGAGCCGTAAAGGGCTTTAAAAGTCAAAACTAGCACTTTGAAATGGGCCCGGAACAGAACCGGCAGCCAGTGTAGTCGCCGAAGCAGCGGCTCGACAGAGTCAAACCGACATGCTCCGGCAACCACCCGAGCCGCCGCGTTCTGTACTAGTTGTAATTTCCGGACCATCTTCAAAGGCAGCCCCACGTAGAGTGCATTGCAATAATCTAATCTGGATGTCACTAGGGCGTGGGTCACAGTGGCCAGGTCCACAGAGCTCAGGTATGGCCGCAGCTGGCGGATCAGCCGAAGCTGAGCAAAGGCTCCCCTGGCCACCGCCGCCACCTGGGACTCCAGGTGTAGCTGTGGACCCAGGAGAACCCCCAAGCTGCGAACCTGCTCCTTCAGAGGAAGAGCATCTTAGACTGATGCTCCTCCGCCACGGAACAACGGCCAAATTCACGAGCAGAGCCCTGCCCACCTTGTCAGAGGCGTAGTGGCCCTTGGCCAGCAGCTCGGTGCCCATGGCGATGCAGGCGTTGAAGCTGTCCGCCCGGGCCTCCACCTCCGCCTTGATCCCTTGGTGGTTCTTGATGACCAGGTCGGCCGCCGACACGTCCCTGCAGCCAGAAAAGCAGTGAGGCAAGGCTGGGCGACACCTAAGGCAACGGCCTGCATCGGCCCCAGGGATGGGCCGGCCCCGCTCCCCTCTACCTGGGCTTCTCTTGGGCGTCGATCTGCAGGTTGACGCCGTCCATCCACAGCAGCAGGTCGCGCACCATGCGGAAGAAGCGGAACTTGTCCACCGTGTCGAGGAGGAGCTGACGGCGGCCGCTGCTGCTGCTCAGCAGGTCGGACCAGGCCTCGCTCACCGCCTGCTCGTGCCGCCGGATGTCCTCGGCCTTCTCGCCCGCGTAGGCCTTCTGCAGCCGCGCCGCGTCATCCTGCACTTGCTTCACCTGCCGGCCAGAGAAGCGGGCATGGGTCGAGCCCCCCTCCACGCCCCCACCGCAGCCTCGAGCTTATCCATATATTTTAACCACCAAAAGGCGGGTTGCAAACGCCCAAAAGGTGGCTTTCAACCCAAAAGCTATTCAGCTGCTGCAAATCCAAGCAATTTATGTAGGGCTGCTCAGCCCAGGAGCAGGGACACAGTGGAAGTGGCCACCCCCCTCCCGGAAGCAGGCTCCGCCCCCTCCCTCCCTCCCCCCTCCCTCCCCCAATGGCGCACCTGTGTGCTCAGTGCCTGGATGTCGTGCTCATAGGCGCTGTGCATCCTCTGCATGGCCTCGGCGGTGTTGAGGTCCCGCCCCACCTCGTCGGGCAGCTGCTTCTGCTTGTTCTGCACCTGGCTGAGGGTCTCACGGGCGTCGTGGTAGAAGCGGTGCAGCTCGTAGGAGGCAGCCAGCATCTGGCTGCGGGTGTCGATGAGCTCCAGCAGGTCGGCCCAGGCCTCGTTGAGGCTGTCCTTCCACTCGGCGATGCTGGCGTTCTCCGAGTGCCCGGCGGAGATCATCTCGTCGGCCAGCCGGTTGACGCCGTCCACCCGCTCCTGGCCGATGGTGCTGGTGTCGCGGGAGAACTCCCGGAACTTGTCCCGCAGCATCTGCAAGCACAGGAGGCGCCAAGGTTGGAGCGGGCGGGAGGGGAGCGGGCGGGATCCCGAGGGGGGCTCTGGAGGGGCCGAGACCCACCGTGACGTGCTCGTAGTCCTGCCCCAGCTCGTGGGAGGCGGCCACCACCTCCCGCTCGGAGATCCACTGCTCCAGGTCGTCCACCTCCCGCTTCAGCTGGCAGAGGCGCAGATGCTCCTGCAGCTTGGCCCTCCGCTCCTCCGCCAGGTCCTTCAGGCTCGCGTACAGCTTGTCGACTTGGCCCTGCCGGAGATTGATCCGCTCACTGCCAGAGAGGGAAGAGGGGGGGATTGCGGGGGTCAGCGGGGTGTCGAGGAAGAGGGCTGGGGTAGTCCAGTTCCTTACCAGCGCACTTACCATATCAAATCAAAAGAATTCAAACGAAAGCCCTCTCAACTGGATTCGACAGTACTAGGTGTGCATATTGCCAGGATGAAACCCCGGGAAACTC
>JAJKFI010000133.1:715210-734495 GCA_029204185.1 Lerista edwardsae | reverse complement strand
TGGGACTGGCGCAGTTTACGTATAGGACTTTTCAATGCATTTTGGCCTATTCTCAGAATGGCATCTTGTAAATGGCCCACTTCTGGTACTCAGAGTTTCCCGGGGTTTCATCCTGGCAATATGCACACGTAGTACTGTCGAATCCAGTTGAGAGGGCTTTCGTTTGAATTCTTTTGATTTGATATGGTAAGTGCGCTGGACTAGGGGAAAGAAAGGGGCTTTCCACCTAGGCTAGGAGTTGCTGGAGTCAGTCTCTGCTTGGCAGGACGTTCCAGCCCCCTCACCTCTCGGGGTGCCCGTTGTTCACCATGTCCCGGCTCTGGGTGGAGAGCTGGTGGATGGTCTGGGCGTAGTCCTCCAGAGCTTGCTCCATGCCCAGGTGCTTCTTCACCATGGCCTGGGCGATCAGTTCATCCTGGCAAAGAAGGAAAGGCTAAGGTAAGGGCACAATCCTCGCCTGGAGTGAGGCCAGCAAAATTGGGCCGGCACAAGGGCCGCCATCAAGTGCATTTGGACCCCTCTCGCAGGGAGGAGGTGGCCCGCCTGTGTGCTGGCCTCTCTGACTCCGAAAGGGGTCCAAACATCCTTGACCGCGTCCTTTGTGCTGGTCAGACTTTGCTTTATTTACCTCATATTTACCTCAGAAGTTTACCTCAGAAATTTACCTCAGAATGCCAGATACAAGGGAGTGGCGTTTGGACAACTCTCGGAGTCAGGGAGGATGGCGCACGTCTGTGTGTTGGCCTCTCTGACTCCGAGAGTGGTCCAAACATCCTTGATGGTGTCCCTTGTGCTGGTCAGACTTTGCTTTATTTACATCATATTTACCTCAGAAATTTACCTCAGAATGCCAGATACAAAGGAGTGGGAGCCAAGATACAAACTTGGCTGGCCTCACTGTGCCGGCCTCGCTCCAGGGGAGTATTGCACTCCCATTGGTGGTTTTTTTTTTTAAATCCATATTTGGTGGGAAGAGTTTCCAGGGGTGGGGGATGGAAATGCCTGGCCCAGCCCCCCCCCCCGCCTGCACCCACCTTTGCCTTCTCCTCCGAGATCATGTGCAGCTCCTGTTCGCCCATCCAGGCCTCGGCCTCGGCGGCGTCGAAGTAGAACTGCTGCGCCATCTGTGCTTTCTCCAGCCGCCGGTGCCGCTGTTCCACCTGGCCCTGCAGCTCCCGCCACATCTCCCGCAGTGCCTCCACCCGCCCTTGCAGCCCGGCCTCCAGGCCGCTGCAGGCCAGGCCCTGCCAGCGGCCCATGATGTCGTTGATGCGCGGCTGGTGGCCCTGGATCTCCTTCTGAAGGGTCTGTGGGAGGGGGGTGGGGGGTGGTCGGAGGCACAAAAGGGGTGTCACAGGTCAGGAAACGTGAGTGCGTGCATGCCACTCCCAGAAGCCCTTGCCAGGAAGGCGGACTGAACCGGCCACTCAAGGAACAGGCTCTTGTCCTCCGAGCACAAGGAGTTTCTTCAGAAAGGCAACTGGACTCCATGAAGCTCTCGCCAGCCCCATCTTGCCTCCCACAAGCGGTACCTGGTTCTTCTTGATGAGCAGCTGGACCGTGGGAAGGTCTTTGCCGTGGTCGGTGGACACGGCCATGGGCATCCGCTCGTTCACCCATAACTGCAGATGTGAGAGGAGATGGGGGGATGAGGAGAGGAGGTGGGGGGCGCTGAGAAGGCCAGAGCCTTCATATGAGGGCTATTCAAATTTAAAGCAAAGCCCACCGCCCCTGCTCCTACTTCCACTGGACTGGAAAAAGGAGATGCTGAGACATTCTAGCCCATCATTTTCCTCCTGACACTCTAGCCTACCACTCTCGTCTCCTCTGCACTTCCTCTTAAGCTCTACCCCCTCTAACTTGTCCAATCAGGACACTCTAGCCCACCCTTCTCTTCTCCTCTGCTCTCCTGCTTCCTGATGCTCTAGCCCACCACTCTCTTCACCTCTGTGCTCCCTCTTAAGCTTCACCCCCTCTTCCTTGTCCAGTCAGGACACTCTAGCCCACCCTTCTCTTCTCCTCTGCACTCCTGCTTCCTGACGCTCTAGCCCACCACTCTCTTCACCTCAAGCTCTACCCCCTCTTCCTTGTCCAGTCCAGACACTGCAGAAACTGGCATGTCATGAGGCAAGGTGGGGGACAGCATTTGGCAGGCCCCCTAAGAGACCGTCTTGAGAAGCCCTGAGCAACTCCCACAACTGCCCACTGGGCTCTTGAAAGAGGTTAGAGTTCGTGGTATGTCCCGGCTCATGACAAGCAGAAGATGGCCACTCCCCACAAGCCCGGTCCCCTTCCCGCAACTCACAATCTCATCCTCCAGGTCGCGGTTGAACTGGTGCTCCTCCTTGGACGCCAGCAGCTTCTCGCAGCGCTCCCGGAGTGGGGCCCGCAGCTCCACAAACCTGTCCTCCACTGCCCGCAGCTTGCCGTCCACCTCCACAATGTTGGAGTCCTCCTGGCTGAGGGCCAAGGCTTGGGACTTGAGGCCCTCCACCTCCTTCTCCCGCACGTCCATCTGGTTCTCCAGCATCTGGGCACGGAAGGGGAAAGAGGAAGGGAAAAGTGGTAGGAATCTGAAAAGACGGCTGCAGCCCCCAGGCCCCAAATTGGGTCATGACCTCACTGGTGGGCCACGGTCTCACAGTCTCACCAACATAGGGGAAGCTTAGCGGTAGATGCCTTGCTGGCATTCAGGTGGACTCAGGCTGGCCTTCCCAACCGGCTCACCTGCTGCTTCTTGAGCAAAATGTTGACGCTAGTCAGGTCCTTGCCGTAGTCATCCGAGTGGAGCTGGGCCTGCAGGCCGCTCAGCCAGGCCTCCAGGGCGGAGCAGCTCTGGGTGAAGAGCTCGGCACGGTTGGCATCGAAGAGGCACTGGGCCTTGTTGCGGGTGCTGGACTCCAGGTCCTCCCAGAGCCGCTGCAGGTCGTCCAGCTTGGCCCTGACCACGGGTTCGTGTTCCGGCTTCTCCGCCACCAGCTGCTCCCCTTCCTGTCAATGGGGAGGCATAAGAACATCAGAAGAGCCCCACTGGATCAGGCCAAAGGCCCATCTAGTCCAGCTTCCTGCATCTCACAGTGGCCCACCAGATGCCTCAGGGAGCACATGAGACCACAAGATGCCTGCATCTCATTGCCACTCCCTTGTACCTGGCATTCTGAGGTAAATATGAGGTAAATAAAACAGAATTTGCTATCCTAAGAACTTATGTTTCATTTCAGTTTTATTTACCTCATATTTACCTCAGAATTTTACCTCAGAAATTTACCTCACAAGAACATCAGAAGAAGCCTGCTGCTGGATCAGGCCAAAGGCCCACCTGGTCCAGCTTCCTGCATCTCACAGGGCTTGTTATAAAAGGGGGGGCACATGCCCAGAGACCGCTGTTCAGGGATGCCCCACCTTCTGGATCTTCTCCAGCCAGCCCTTGTTGGAAGCCAGCTCTGCCATGAAGGCCTGGTGCTTCTGCCACTTGGTGTGGAGGTTCCGTGCTTCATCGTAGGACATGTCCTGAGCCGAGAGCATTTTTTCATTGATCCAGAGGGTGAGCTGAAGAGGAAAGAGGAGAGCATTAGGAGGCAGAGAAGAGTGCTGGAACCTTCTAGGGCACTGTTTCTCAAACTGTGGGTCAGGACCCGTTAGGTGGGTCACCAGCCAATTTCAGGAGGGTCGCGAAGCACCTAGAGCAGCCATATTAAAAATTTGGGAAGATGGGTTGCTGGAAAGGGGCAGGGCTGTGTGGCTGTTTTGCTTGGGTCAAGGTTGTAAATGGGCTTTTCGTTTACTATTGGAAAACGACTGAGAAACAACCCAACCGATTGCTGCCTTCTCAGGAAAGCAGCAGGCTCTGACATCACAATGACGGCACTTCTGGCCATGACATCACTTTCGGTGGGTCCCGGACAGGTGGTCATTCTAAAAAGTGGGTCCCGGTGCTAAAGCGTTTGAGAAGCACTGCTTTACAGCATACATGACAAGCCCCACGCTGGCATAATCCAGCATCTTGGACCACCCATCCAGTAGTGTCATTCTGTAATGAAGAAACGGAACGCTGGGCGGGACTTACCGCCTGATTGGCTGCGGGATTCTGACGCGTCGCTGTCTTTCCGAGCCCCGCGCGGGCACCCCTGGCCTCGGAGGGGGTGCCCGCTTGCCTGGGGGGCGTGCCAGGTGCTGTGGAGAGCCGCGGAGGGGCGCGCAACCCGGAAGAAGCCCCCGCGGCAGAACGGCAGGCAGCGACGCGTCACGGGCTCCCTGCCAATCACGGGGTAAGTCCCGCCTAGCGTTCCAGCACTCTATTACTGAATGACACTACTGCACCCATCCTGCCAGGTTGACTTGGCCGGCCCACCTCTTGGCAGTCCTGCAGGAAGTGCTGCAGTTCCCAGTTGTCGCGCAGCCGGGCCAGCAGGTCTTGAGCGGCTTCCTGGTTCTTCCGGTGCCTGGAAGGGGCAAAAGAGATGGGCGTGAGATGCTCTTACTCTTGTTCTATTCCTTTTGTGAGTGTTAAGTTTGAATTTTCAAGCGAGGGTTTTTTTTTGTTTTAAAAAAATTGGTTTTTAGTTCAGTGCTTTTTCATCATCGTTTGTCCTCCTCTTGCTTTCGATCAGGGATGTTTCACGGTGGTGCCGTGGCTGCAGTCCAAGAAGGCCAGTTTGCATTCTAGGAGTGTCATTTCATTATGCCGCCATGACAGCACTTCCTGCTTGGTGATGTCACTTCCTGCCACAGCATCGCTGCCAGGTGAATGACATCACTCCTGGTGGGTCCCGACTCGAGTGCCCTTCTAAAAAGCGCCCTTCTAAAAGAGTGCCTGGTCTAAAAAGTTGCTCTATGTGAAGGGAATTTCCCTCTGATCAAATGCTCCTTATCTCACCGAGTTCCCACCCTGCTGCTTGTCTTACAACTGGTTCTAACTTACTTCCTCCCAGCAGCACCTGGTGGTTCAGCCCTCTTGGGCTTCTGGACGCCTCACCTGCTGTCGATGGAATTGACCTTCTCCTGGATCTTGTCGGAGTGCAGGCCGTCCTCCAGGATGAGCTTCCGCCCCGAGTCCACCAGCCCCTTGACCTTCTCTCCGTTGGCCTCCATTGTGCTCTTGAAATCTTCGTGCTTCTTAATGGCGGCCTCTGCGGCCTGCAGGGAGCTGGGCATGCTCGTGTGCGTCAGCGCATATTCCTGTGGAAAGGGGGATGTCAACCGCAAGACACGATCAAGGTGCACACAACAGTTTTATCTGTTTGCAGATTTGGGATTTATTTTTTTTAACCAAGGACGACCAGCCCAGAAAGCAATGTTGTTATTCCGTTGCCACTGTTCCCTCCCACTTCTACGTTCCCCGCCCCTTTTCCGAGTGTCCGTCCCCCCCCCGCCCCGTTTACCTGGTTGCTGAGAACCCCTTCCACCTGCTTGGTGTCCCGCAGGAAGATCTGGAAGCCGTAGGCCCGCGACAGCAGCTGATGCCGGTTCTCCCACATCTGCCCGAGCTCGTTCCAGCCGGTGTCAAGCGCCTGGAGCCGCTGCTGCAGGAACATGTGCTGGGCGTCGGTGTGGCCTCGCGTCACCTCCTCCCCGATGTCGCGCAGGCGCCGGTAGTCGCCCTTGTAGTGCTCCACCTCGTTCCGGATGGTCTCGTGCTGGCTCAGCAGGTGCTCCGCCTCCTGCAGGGTGGCCGGCACGTCCTCGGAGGCGATGGCCGTCTGTGTGCGCAGGAGCCAGGCCTGGAAGTCGTCCAGGTCGCGCAGGAAGCCCTGCAGCTTGCTGGCCTCCCCCAGCGACTCCTCCCGGCGGCGCATGGTCTCCCGCAGCTCCTCCCAGGTCCCGTCGATCTGGGACAGGCGGTCCAGGATGGCGGCGGCCTGCTCCGGGTGTTGCTCCGCCAGCCGCGCGGCCTCTTCTCGCAGGTCCCGCACCTTGCCCTGGATGGCCTCCAGGTCGCGCTCCATGCCCGCCAACTTCCGCTGCAGCGCCATCACGCCCGCCAGGTCGTTGCCTAGGCCCTGCGTGGACTCGATCACCTTGGTCTTCTCCCGCATCCAGGCCTTGGTCTCGTTGCACTCCAGGTAGTAATTCTGGATGCTGAGCGCCGAAGTCAAGGCCTCCTTCTTCTGGCTGGCCAGCGCTTGGAACTGCTGCCACCTACGATCAGGAATCCCAGAGAGATGTTGCTCACGACCCCTTCAAACTGAGTGGTGCTCTTCTCTAGAAGGCTAACTGGGCCCAGTTCCTAAGGGTGCTCCACACTGGGCGTAATCTACCCTCGTCAACGTAAGAATGTAAGAAGAGCCCTGCTGGATCAGGCCAAAGGCCCACCTAGTCCAGCTTCCTGTATCTCACGGTGGCCCACCAGGTGCCTCAGGGAGCACACAAGACCACAAGACGCCTGCATCCTGTGGCCACATTTACCTCAGAGTGCCTTGTATCTGGCATTCTGAGGTAAATTTCTGAGGTAAATAAAACAGAATTTGCTATTCTAAGAACATAAGAAGCCCCACTGGATCAAGCCAAAGGCACATCTAGTCCAGCTTCCTGCATCTCACAGTGGCCCACCAGGTGCCCCAGGGAGGCATGAGACAACAAGATGCTTGGATCCTGTTACCACTCCCTTGCACCTGGTACTCTGAAGTAGCCTATTACTGATGTCAAATACAAGTCTGCCCCAGTATCTGCTTCCCACCTGGTATTGAGGTGCTCCAATGTGGCGTGGATGCTGTCCTTGTTCCGGTGGTCAGTGCCCAAAAGCTGGCTGGCGATTTCGTTCACTGCCGCAATGCGAGAGGCCAGGTTGTTCATCTCGGGCTCCAGGGTCTCAAACCTGAGGCAAGGAGGGTCAAAAAGGAGAGTTCACGGTAGGGGAACAGAGTTCAAAAGCGCAGGCTGTTTCCTTCGCTCAGAGCGCCATCCTGACCCGGAGTGAGGCCGGCACAGTTGGGCCAGCATAAGGGACCACAGTTTGGACTTCTCTCGGAGTCAGAGAGGCCAGCACACAGACGTGCGCCATCGTCACTGACTCTGAGAGTGGTCCAAACGACACTCTCTTGTAACTGGCATTCTGAGGTAAATTTCTGTGGTAAAATTCTGAGGTAAATAAAGCAAAATCTGGCCAGCACAAGGGACATCGTAAATTGTGTTTGGACCACTCTCGGAGTCAGAGAGGCCAGCACACAGACGTGCGCCACCCTTCCTGACTCCAAAAGTGATGCTTTATGGTGGCCCTTGTGCCGGCCAAATTTTGGTGGCCTAACACCAGATTAGGATTTCTCTCTCTCTCTCTCTCTCTCTCTCTCTCTCTCTCTCTCTCTCTCACACACACACACACCCTTCCACTCCTGGGACAGCAGGGGGAACAGGCAGCCGTGGGCCCAGCCTCTTACCTTTGCTGAACCACTTCCAGGTCTTCCAGCTTCTCCGGGACGTCCATCTTTTCGATCCAGTACTCCCGCTCGCCGATCCACAGCCCGCAGGCGTCCGCCTCGCTGAACATCTGGTAGAGGTTGAGGGCGTCCTGCAAGGCTCGCTTGCGGTGCTCGGCCAAGGCCACCAGCTCCTCGTAGCGCTGCTCCAAGGCCGGCAGGCGCCCGTCCACCTCCGGCGAAGTGGCGAAGGCGGGCGGCAGGCTGCGGGCCTGCTCGTGCAGGACGTCCAGGGCGGGCCTGTGGTTGTGGATCTCCTCCTCCACATCCTTGTGCTTCTTCACAAGACTCTGGGTTGAGTATTCATCGTGGCCGACCTCTGGGCTGGACACCAGGCGGAGGGCGTCCAGCAGCCAGGCCTCCATGTCGTTGGCGTCCGCCTGGAACTGGTAGAGGTTGGAGGCCTCCAGGAGGCGCCGCTCCCGCTCGCTCGACAGCGCCTCCAGCTGCCGCCACTGCTCCTCGATCTCCCGGATGCGCTCGGCCACCTCGGCGGCCCCAAAGTGGCCCTCGGCGACCAGCTGCCGGCCCTCGGCGACCGTCTGCTGCAGCGGGCCAGCGCGGCCGCTCATCTCGTCGCGGAAGGCGTTGTGCTTGCTGGTGAGGCGCAGCGCGCTGGTCAGGTCCTTGCCGAAGTCGTCGGAGGAGAGGATCCGGCTCTGCTCCCGGATCCAGGCCTCCTCTTCGCCCATATCCCAGAAGAACTTCCACAGGCGGCGCGACTCCTCCAGCTTAGCCCGCCGCTGGGCTGCCAAGGCCACCAGCTCCCGGTAGCAGCGGTCCAGGGTCTCCACGCGGTCTTCGACCAGGTGCGGGTCACAGGGCTTGTATCCTGCGGGCAACAAGAGCATCATTGGGAGCCTCATCTCTGCTGTCCGTCATGCGCTCAGAGCACAGTCCTAACCTGGAGTTCGGCCGGCACAGTTGGGCCCACCAAGTTAGGCCAGCACAAGGGCCACCGTGAAGTATGCTTGGACCACTCTCAGAGTCAGAGAGGCCAAAACACAGACGTGTACCATCCTCCCAGACTCTGAGAGTGGTCCAAATGTGCTTTACGGTGGCCCTTGAGCTGGCCAAACTTGGCTGGTTTAACTGTGCCGGCCTCACTCCAGGTCAGGATTGTGCTCTCAATTTTGGGCTGCCCCCAACACTGTCTGCAAACCTCAGAGGGGGTGGGGAGGCACCCCGAGCTCAGAGCATCTCTCTGCGGACTGCAGGGGCCTTACCTTCTCCAGGTGTGGCGAAGCGCTGGGCGGCAGCACTGATGGCCTTCACCCGCTCAGCCTGGACGGCGATGTCGGCCTCCACCAGAGCGTGGATCTGCAGCAGGTCCTCCACCCCGTGCAGGTGTTTGCCGAAGTCCTGAGACTGGAGGCGGCCCTGGTAGGAGGCACAGAGGGGACAGGATAGATGACCCCCAAGACCCCTTCCAACTCTTACATTCTAGGATTCCATGGGGGAGACCCTGTGGGCAGGGAAGGGAGCCTGTCCACTTCCCAAGAAGGAGAAACCATGTTCCATTCGCCCGTATGTCAAGGGTGGCCAAGCTTGCTTAGCGTAAGCGCCACACACAATAAACTAAGCCACAAGCGAGATGTTTAGGAGCCACTATATTTAAGACGCAACTGCATCCTTAAATATACTTACCATGATCATTGAACTTAAGTTTTTACCGCGGACTCTCCGTTTACACCCGGTAAATAATTATAAAAGCTTGAAATTGTCTCATTTTTCCTGTTGCTTTGATTGTGATGCACTCGGCCACCCTATTTCCGAAATGAGTGCATCTGTTTGAGCTTGGCCACCCCTGCCAAATATCCACTGGCCCACAAAGCTCTGACCTTGTTTCCTTACGACACTCTAGCCCACCACTCTCTTCTCTTCTGCACTTCCTGTTCTGCCCTGTCCGTCTCTTCCGAGCCAGAGAGAGGCGGAGGAAGTGGGGCTGCATTTCACAGGGACCAAGCACAAGGCCGACTTTGGCTGACTAGAATTATTATTACTACGACCAGTTGTCACACAAGTGGGCCGCGACACTCCCCGGGGGCTCCTCCTCCATCTCAGGCTACCTTCATTTCCTCCAGCCAGTCCATGAGGTAGGCCAACTCCTGGAGCATCTTCTGCAGCTCAAAATGGAGCATGAGGCGCTCGCGGCGGGCGGCCACCAGCTCCCGCAGGTAGTCCCAGAGCCGGGCCACGTTGTTCTTGCGGGCCAGCACCCGCTTGATGTCGTGGTAGCCCTCCGCCTCCAGCTCGGCCGCCACGGCGTTCACGGCCGCCACCCGCTCGCTGTACGCCACAATGTCCGTCTCGATGGCCTCGTGCTTCCGCACGGCCGCCTCCACCGCGGAGAAGTCCAAGCCAAAGTTGTCCTGCAGGGGGCGAAGGAGAGACTCTTTGGGATTCGTTTATTCCGCCAGACGGACCTCACATCACATCCACGCGCCGGCCCGCTGGCGCCACACTGACCTGGGAGACGAGGCGCTGGTTCTCACTCAGCCACGTCTCGCGCATGGCCGCCTTGCGGTCGAACCGCGCCGCCAGCTGTTCCAGCTTCTCCTGACGAATCAGCTCGTTGCGCAGGGCCAGTTCCCGTTCGTGCTCGGCCTTCTCCAGCCGCTCCCAAGCCTGGGGACAGAAGGAAGAGGAGCATCAAGGAACCAGCACATTAACTCCTAATATGAGAGGCTGGAGCCTGCCCAGAAGCAGCCCAAAGGCTTCTTACATCCATGGCACCCATCAGCAGAATTTAAATTGCAAGGGAGGAGAATTTGCACTCTGCACATGCTCCAAGGCACTGTCTTTCATTATTACAGGGCTGCCCTCTGCTCTCTCCCCTCCTTAATCACAAGAGACTTTAATTACATTTCACTGTTGTGAATGCACATTCTGGCTGTTGCTTTTTTACAGCTTTGCTCAACGTCTAATACAGCTGTAGTTCAACTTTCGCCGGCTGGCAGAGTATCGTAGTGGTTAGAGCGCTGGAGTGACTTCTTACGCTAAGAAATTCTGAGTTCAAATCCTTCAGGCAATCATGAGTTTTACTTGAAAGGAGGAGGGCAGCCATGTTTGAGCTTGATTCTCTTAAAGAGAGACCCTCAGGCAGGAAATAATAATACCAGTATTTATATACTGCCTTTCTGGTCATTAGATTTCTCTTCTGACTTTAGTCAAGGCGGTTTACCTTGGCAGGCTTTTCTCAACCCCATATAGGGGTTGTTACAATCCCGAGCTCTATACAATCACCTCCCTGAAACACTTTGAAATTGGCACCCTTGCAGGAAAACCTCCCTGAGCAGCACAGTAAGAAAATGGGAGCATTTCACATTCTTATATAAATGTAAATAAAATTAGGTACCGTTGCTATACATTTGCCATTAAAATGGATCATGAAGAGGTTAGATCAGGGCCTGCTGGAAGAGAATGCTTGACTTTTTACACTTTAAGTTCTTTAAAATATATTCTTTGGGTGTGGTGTTTTTTTTAGCAAATACTACTGAAAATCAGAAATTTTTAAACACCAATATGGCAGATAACTATTTGAGGGCGTTTTTCTGGCTGTGGAAATGAGTTCATGGGTTGACCCGCAGGTAAATAATAAAACCCTGATACCTGGAAACAGCCTTAAGCGGTGGACCAGCCGATTAATCATTAATCACAACCGGCTGGTGGCTTCAGGTTGGAATTGACAAATAAAACACCGCGCTGGTTTCTTGCGACATTTATCGGCTGCTTTTAGAGTCCTTTTAGGAACGTATTGATACGTTTCTGTTCTACTGTTCAATCACCCAGCGTCTGTACTGAGAGTTCTGAATGGAACTCTTCCTAGGAACAGAGCAGAAGATGGAGCATGGAGGAGTAGAGTGCGACGGGCCAGAGTGTCAGATAGTCAGAGCCACTCTAGGCCTCCACTAGCCTCACCATGCATTCAAAAATGAAGAGGAAAACAGAGCGGAAGAATAGAGGCGAGGCGAGGCCTAGTGTCAGAATGCCTGGAAGAAAGGAGAGTGGAGGCCTAGAGTAGCTTTCTGACACTCTAGGCCTCCACTCTCCTACTGTTTCCCTTTTTGAACACAAGGAGCAGGAGGAGGATGCGCAGAGGAGATGGGTGGCTGGTGTCCTTCTCTAATCCGCCACTTTGTGGATGGGCCAATCTTTTTTGATCTCACCTTGTTGATGTCCGATATGAGCTTCCCCTCCCGCGGCGTGTAAACCTTCTGGTTATTGGCTCTCATTTTGCTCTGGATGGTGAAGAGCAGAACTTCAAGGTTGCCCTTCTCCGTGAACCTGGCCAGGGTGAGAGAGAGAGAGAGAGAGAGAGAACAAAAATGCGAGGCTAAAGGACAAGAACGCACATTTTAAAACAGGGAGTGAGGGTGGCTTCAGGACCATGCACTGATTTCCAGGGGATAAAGACACTTTCAGCAACTGGGGCAGACATGCCCCATGGGGAATGGGGAGCACAATCAAGGGTGGGAGAGGGACAATTTTGCTATCCCTGGAGTATTCCCCCCCGGCCCTTCTAGGTACGCCATTGCTCCATTCCCCAATTCCTTTTCAGCTCCGACACTCTAGTCCATTGTCCTCTTCTCCTCCACACTTCCTCTTCCTGTCCCCCACTGCCTTATGAACTCCGAGGAGGAGGAGCCGAAGAGTTGGGCGTGTCCTCGGCACCCGGCTGAAGCCAGACTCACTTGGGGGGTTTCTCTACCGTGCGGTAGGTGTTGAAGGCCTGCAGCTGGTTCTGCACCCCGCTCAGGCAGTTGGCCAGCTTGCGGTCGTTCAGCGTCAGGATGGTCTGCTCGATCCACTGCAGGAGGTCGGAGGCCAGCGTCTCGTACTTCTCTATCAGCTTGTCCGCCTCGATGGCGTGGTCCAGGACCTGGGGGTGGGGAATGCAACGCGATTTACTCCCGAGTAGGCGCGCTTAGGACTGCGCTGCCTGAGAGCAGAGGGCTGGGGGTACACCATCTCCGTCTGAATGTCTGGGGCGCTGCTGCCAGTCAGTGCTTGATAGAATTGAGGAGGCTGGGGCAAATAAAAGGCCTGACTCGGCTTCCCACGCATCGTATGGGCCTGCTGAACCTCACACACCTGGAAACGGCCAGGCGTCCCAGAGCAACAGGTCTACCCGACTGCCTGCCTCTCTTCCAGCACTGCTCTCCCCGTCCAGGGCCATTCAACCGAAAGGGGTCTTCCATCACCAGCCCACCCTCTGCCACTCCAGCCCACGCTCGGCGTACCTTCCCAATCCGTTTCCCTTCCACAGCTAAGGCCTTCATCTTGGAGAAGTAGTGGTAATAGGTGGCCACGTAAGTGATGATGGACTTCTCATCTGGCTGGTCCACGTTCACATCTAGAGAGACGTGGGAGGACAGGCGACGCTCAGCAGGGCTCCCCAATTGCTCCGGGGGCTAAATCTCATTTCCCCACCCACCCACCCCGTCCCAAACTTTATGACACACCAGCCATTGCTCCTCCTCCTCCCTCAATTTGAAAAGAAAAGAGGGGCACAGAGCAGACGTGGAACAGTGAAGGAGATGAGAGTGGCAGCCTAGAAGGTTGGAGACCTCTAGCCCTCCACACTCTCTGCCTCAGAGCACAATCCTAACCTGGAGTTCGGCTGGCACAGTTAGGCCAGCAAAGTTTGGCCGGCACAAGGGACACTGTAAAGTGCGTTTGGACCACTCTCGGCGTCAGGGAGGATGATGCACGTCTGTGTGCCAGCCTCTCTGACTCCGAGAGTGGTCCCAACATACTTTACGGTGGCCCTTGTGCTGGCCTAACCATGCCGGCCTCACTCCAGGTTAGGATTGCGTCCTCAGTCTTCCCCGGCTGCCGTATGGGCACAGCACACACCCCTACAGGGTTGTTGCAAAGGTTCCACCGAGATAATACAAGCGAAACACTTTGCATGCGCAGAAAGTGATAAGTGTTATCAAAGAATAGGCGTCGTTTTTTCACAGCCCTGGGAAAATGGTGACCGCACCCCTGGGAAGAACGGGAGGCAGAAACCAGCGAGAGGAGGGATGGTGGCCCATTCTCCACGCAGCCCACCTTCAGGGTCCAGGAGTTTGGTGAGGCCAAGCTCCTTTTCGGCCACGTTGAAGGCATTCTGGAGGTTGTAGTGTGCGTTGCACTTCTTCAGGGTGTCGATATCGATCAGGTCAGGCCTGCAGAGGGTGCACCAATGGTTAAAAAAGAATTCTCTTGCATCCCGTCTAGCCCAGCGCACAAGCCCGCAAGCGGTGCCACCCTCTTGCCCTGCTCTGGCGTTTGATAACATGCCACAGCCTTTTGCCTCTGAACATCGAAGTCCTCTTATTGGGCCTGGCTTGTCCAGGAACTCCATTCAAGAGCTAGCAAAAGTCTAACATCCTTCACACATCCTGTGGCAATGAATCCCACAGGACAACAGTGCTTCCTTTTTTTTCCCCCTGTCCTGAGCTTGCTGGCAATTAATGTTGTCCTGACGATCCCAAACTCTTTGATGTTCTGAGAGCAAGAGAAGGATGACACGCAACTCCTAAGAGTATCAGCTTTTAAAATTAAAAAAAGCACAAGTTTCTAGCCCTCTTGGGGTCCAGCAGGATGACGCCCAAATTCCCAACAGAATCTGGTGCTCTGCATCACGTTTGGAGGCTACAAACCCTGTCCACCGAAGTCTCCACCTTGGGGACAGAGAAGTGCCAACAAGCAGCTACCGAATGTTCACACCCCCCCCTAAAAAAACCAACACCACATCACTGACCTGTGCTTGTGGACAATTGCGTTGAAGGCCAAGCCGTCCCTCCAGCTGGTGGTGAAGTTGTGGACGTTTACATTTGGATACCTGCAAAGCCACAGAAACGGTAAGGGACAAAAAGACCGGGAGAGAGGCCATGCTTGTTTTGAGCATGTACAGAGTGCATTTCCTAGCATCCTTCTCCACTTCCAGCTTTCTGACTCATCAGAAAATGATAAAAGCAAGACAGGAGAATCTGGATCATGTCTCCTCCAGGGGAGCTGGCCTTACTGATCTCTAGCCCCCACAGAAAGGGGGAAAGCACAGAAAGGGGGAAAGTTCCCTTACCCAGCTGTTTTCATCTGACACCAGAGCAACAAGGCGTCCTTGGCAGATTTTTTTTCCTTGTTGTCCTCTGTCTCGACGCTGATATCCTGGATCTGTTGCAAGGCGGAGGGGAAGGGGAAAAGGAAAACAAAACGGCTGTTAGTCACAGTTGAAGACTGGGCGGACTGTGCAAAATGCAAATTGGAATTCCCCACCCAGCCAGGCCATGCAAATTCCGCACCCATAACATCGTGAATTCTGCAACCTGCAGCACTTATGCAAACGGAGGGCATTGCATGCCCTGCTCTTACTTTGCAGGACTCAATTCTGCCACGTGTGCTACGTATATTTTGGCCCAATCCCATCCAACTTCCAAGTGCTGACGCAGCAGCAGCAGCCGAACAAACATTCCCTTCCCTCGAGGAGGTCTCCATGAATGCCCCACCATCACAGGCTGAAACGCACGCCCTGCTGGCCTGGCAGCATTGGTGCTGGAAAGCTGGGTAGGACTGGGCCCTTCCATTTTGGGCAAGAGAGGAGATTCTGGTTGGCGATCAGGAAGAATTTCTTGACGATAAGGGCGGTTTGACAGTGGGACAGATTGCCACTGGAGGGAGGTGGTAGATTCTCTCTCGCTGGAGACTTCCAAGCACTGGATTCTCAGAGAGCAGCAGGCACCTGCTGGAGACGCTATAGGAGGATTTCCTGCTACAGGCAGGGGGTTGGACTCGATGACCTTGTAGGGCTCTTCCAACTCTGTGATTCTATCAGTCCCCCGGGGTGATGGACTAGAAACAACACTGGAGAGTCCGGCCACCTCTCCTGGCCACAGAGATTTTGAAATAATCTCTTGGCAACCATGAGGACTAGGAACTTGTCCCTTTCAATACACAGTCGCTTCTCTTTATATGCAAATTTGCTATCCGCTTGGGTTTCCAGGAACTGAACCCTAACGAGAACGGACTGTATGTCCGTTCTGCAGACAATCAACAAGCAGAACCGCACCTGGAAGCGCAGGATGATGGTCCAGATGAGGCCCAGCGTGAGGCGGTGGTTGCCGTCCACGATGTCGTGGGATCCCATGTTTTCCAGGTGAACGCGCTGCTCCTTCAGGAACTGGAGGGCCTTGTCCACGTTTTCCAGGCAGTGGATGCGCATCCGGCCTTTGGTCGGCTTGGGCTGGCGGGAGGGAAGAACCAGAGCAACGTCAACCAGGGCTCATCTGCTTAATGAGGTCACTTCCTGCTTAATGATGTCACTCCCTGCAAATCCCAGATCCACTCCTCTTAAAATGGGGTCGTTCCTAAAGAGGACAGGGGAGGCCTCTTGTGCTTCTCAGCTGCCCTAAATCCCTGCCCCCTAGCTAATCACCTTTGCCAATTATGATCTGCTCTGCGGGGTGCTTGCCCAACCTCCAAGAGGGCTGTCAATGTGACCCTTGGTCCTGTTTTGCAGGTGGCAGGCTTGGGCTGGGAGAAAGAGACTTGGCCAAGGCCGCGGCAGTGAGTCAGTGGCCAAGACACTCCCGCAGGCACAGCAGGGGCCAACTCGGCAATTCTTCTTGGCGCCAGGCAAAATGAGTCTTTCTCGTCCCAGACTCGTTTTCCCAGGCTATTAACCCCATCTCCGAACGACTTGATCTGCCTCTCTTTTATCTGCGGCATCATCTTAATTGTTGTTTGTTGTTATGCTGTTATTTTTTTTCTTCCCCCACCTGTGGTGGAAGCCACCTTAAGAGAGACATGCCCCTGGCATTCTGAAGTAGCCTACTTCTAAAGTAAGGAGGAGGCACCACCCATCATGGCCTGTAGCCCACGATGGACTTTTCCTCCAGAAATCTCTCCAGTCCCCTTTTAAAAGCATCCAGGCCAGATGCCATCACCACATCCTGTGGCAAGGAGTTCCACAGACTAATTACCAAATTAGTGAAAAAAAGTATTTCCTTTTATCCGTTCTCACTCTCCCAACACTCAATTTGAGTGGACGCCCCCTGGTTCTGGTGTTGTGAGGGAGAAAAGAACATCTCTTTATCCACTCTCTCCACCCCCTGAATAATTTTGTACGTCTCAATCATGTCCCCCCTCGGACACCTCTTTTTGAGACTGAAGAGCCCCAAACGCTGCAGCCTTTCCTCCTAAGGGAAGTGCCCCTGCCCAATAATAATTTTCCCCGCTCTCCTCTGCACCTTTTTTACAGTTCCACTATGTCCTTTTTGAGATGCGGCATCCAGAACTGTACCCAGAGCGCAATCCTCACCTGGAGTGAGGCCGGCACAGTCAGGCCAGCAAAGTTTGGCCAGCACAAGGGACACCGTCAAGTATGTTTGGACCACTCTCGGAGTCAGAGAGGCCAAGACCCAGACATGCGCAACCCTCCCTGACTCCGAGGGTGGTCCAAACGCCATTCCCTTGTATCTGGCATTCTGAGGTAAATTTCTGAGGTAAAATTCTGAGGTAAATATGAAGAAAATAAAGCAAAGTCTGGCCGGCACAAGGGACACCGTCAAGTATGTTTGGACCACTCTCTGAGTCAGAGAGGCCGGCACACGGACGTGCGCCATCCTCCCCGACTCCGAGAGTGGTCTGAATGCGCTTTACGGTGGCCCTTGTGCCGGCCAAACTTTGCCGGCTTAACTGTGCCGGCCTCACTCCATGTTAGGATTGCGCTCTCAGGACTGTACTCTTCCTAGCACCCACACGAGCAGGTCCAAGCGAGTTTGGCGTGCCTGGGATCCCACTTGCCACACCAGCCCGCGCTGGCCAGGAAGCTGGTCGGACTCGCACCCAAACTGCCGTCCCAATTCTGATTCCCAGACAAGAGCACCAGCACTTTTGCTGCCTGCTTGCCCGGGAGGTTTGCAGGGCTCGAGGGCGTGGCTGGGCGGGGCAGAGCAGGCCCAATGAGCCCTACCCACGAGAAGAATTTGCCCTGCGCTGGCGAACAACGAACCCTGCAACGGGCTGCTGAATGGAAGGGTGGCGTCATCCCAGCCGAGGCGAGCCAAGGGCAGGCAGCGTGGGCTAGGAGAACTGCAATTCCCAGGTGGGAGGAACTGGGAAGAGCCACGCCGGGGACCACAAGAAACTGACAACATTCCAATACCCTTGCAACACCCCGAGAACACGATACCGTTCCGGCAGGGCTGTACAGAAACTTCACTGGCAGGAAGCAAAGGTTTTTGCCAAGGGACTCCTACTGGATTGTTTTGACGCAGGAGACAATCTGCAGGCAGGGCTTAACGCCATGGCCTTTGAATGCAGGGCCGGCCTTAAGCCAATTGAACCCAACGCCTAAGGACACTCACACACCCAGCACTAATGCAAAGAGAAAAGTGAAATGAGCATTTTTACCGAATCGTTTCACCGCCACTCAAACAAGTGGTTTTTGTAACTATTTACTTTTCAAATGCGTTTGCTTTGCTTGCTCACAGGCTGACATGCATGCAGTTTTTTTCTGTTAAAATGGGTTTGGGTCAATTTGGTCCATTAAGGGCTCAATCCACACCTGGAGCGAGGCCGGTACAGTCAGGCCAGCAAGGTTTGGCCGGCACGAGGGACACCGTAAAGCGCGCTTGGACCACTCTCGGAGTCAGGGGGGAGTGGGCCCCTCTCTCTGACTCCGAGAGGGGTCCAAACATCCTTGACGGTGGCCCTTGTGCCAGCCAAACTTTGCTGGCCTGACTCCAGGTTAGGATTGCGCCCTTAACCTGGGTGCGCCCAGGTAGCCAGGGAGAGCTTAACATGTGAATGGCCCCTTTTGTCTGTGCAAGACACAGAGAATCAGCGGCAGAGGGCCTGACCTTCCAATGCCTCCTTCACGGAGAGGCAGCTTCACGGAGAGGCAGCTTTGCAGACGAATCTTTGCCAGATTCGTCTGCAAAGGCTCTGCTCGAACCAGCCTTGTTTCACCGTACCCCGGGGCCTCGGGCATCACCTGGCAAGCAGCAGAGTCTTTCTGGAAAATTCGTCAGCCACGGGCAGAGGCAGATGCCAGGCTGCCAGAGAGGGCGGGCCCTGCTGTCAGCCTTCCTTGGAACAGGAAAAACTGCCTCACCTGGGCTGGGAACGGGCTGTTCCTCTCTCTCTGTTCCTCTCTCGGCTGCAATGGAGGCGAATTCTGGGAACAGGTGCTCTGTGAGCTCTCTGTCCTGGAGGGGGGCGGCGGCGAACGTGGCCTGCATGAGGCCAAGGCAACGTGGCACGGCTGCCTGAGCAGAGGCACCTGTCCCACGCGAGATGCTCAGGAGCAGGAGGTGCCTTGAGGGAGCGCCCAGGGCGCAAAAAATGGCCGACTCTGTGCTGCACCCTGCACACTGGCGCTGCCTGAAGAAACAGCCAGCACTGACTCCCAGGGTGTTCTGAGGAATCACTGGTGCGCGTGCCACCAAAATGCCCCCCGTGTGCTCACTCACCAGCTGCTCCCCTGAGAGCACCTCCAGCAGGCGCAAGAGCATCCGTCCGTCCCGCAGGTCGCTGTACAGGTCGCTGATCCGGCAGGTGACCCGGGCCAGGTGCGAGTTGACCCACTTGGTGAAGGTTTTCTTCTGCACTGCCTCCCGCTCATCTGGAAGGCAAAAAGCACAGGGCCGAGAGGGTGAGGAGCCGTCTTGCCACCAGCAGCCCGACGAGCCTTGAGAGCACAATCCTAACCTGGAGTTTGGCCGGCACAGCCAGGCCAGCAAAGTTGTCCCTGGCACAAGGGAAACCACCAAGTCTGTTTGCACCACTCTCGGAGTCCGAGAGGCCAGCACACAGACGGGCGCCATCCTCCCTGACTCCGAGAGTGGTCCAAATGCCACTCCCTTGTATCTGGCTTTCTGAGG